>JAIOJX010000004.1:57980122-58547622 GCA_022376925.1 Tragulus kanchil
AGAAATACTATATAATATCATTTACATGTGGAATCTAAAAAAAAAGAAATGGTACAAATGAACTTCTTTACAAAATAGAAATAGAGTCACAGATAAAGAAAACTTAAGGGGAAAGGAGGAAGGGATAAGTTGGGAGATTGGAATTGACATATACACACTACTGTCTATAAAACAGGCAACTAATAAGGACCTCTTGTGTAGAACAGGGGACTCTACTCAATACTTTGTAATGACCTATGTGGAAAAGAAGTAAAAAAAAAAAAAGTGGATATATGTGTATGTAGGATTCCCTGGTGGCTCAAATGGTAAAAAAATCTGCCTACAATTCAGGAAACCTGGGTTCAATCCCTGGGTCAGGAAGACCCCCTGGAGAAGGGAATGGCATGGAGAATACCATGGAGTCTGGTGAGCTACAGTCCACGGGGTCGCAAAGAGTCAGACATGACTGAGTGACTCACACACAGAAACACACACACACACACACATAACTGATCCACTCTGCTGTACAGCAGAAACTAACACAACATTGTAATGCAATTGTACTCCAATAAAAATTAGCAATAAAATAAAACTGACTACATGAGATTAGGGAATAAACAGTTTAAAATCGGGCTTCCCTGGTGGTCCAGTGGGTAAGGACACCGCCTTGCAGTGCAAGGGGTGCCGGTTTGATCCCTGGCCTGGGAAGATTCCTCGTGCTGCAGACGGCTGGACCAATGTGTCCAATTACCAAGCCAGAGCTCTGGGGCGCATGCGCCCAGAGCCGGCACTCTGCGACAACAGAGGCCACTGCGATGGGAGGCCCACAAGGGCCAAAAGAACAAAGATGGATGAAAATAGATAAGTGAAAGACCAATAGAAGTGGCTTGCCCCCCTCCCTCCCCAACCCACCCCCCCCCAAAAGTTTAAAATCATAAAAATATTGAAAATATATGATCTACTTAATTAACCGTCCAGTAATAAATTTTAAAAAATTTAAACCTTAAACAAAGCATAAAAACTAGCATGAATTTTAGCTGTTAATGACCATCTATGAAATCACTATAAAATCACTTCACCTCTTGTCCCAGGGTGTGTGTGTGTGTTAGTCACTCAGTCCTGTACGACTTGTTGTGACCCCCATCAAGTGGGGTTCACCAGGCTCTTCTGTCCATGGAATTCTCCAGCCAAGAATACTGGAGTGGATTGCCATTTCCTTCTCCAGGGGATCTTCCTGACCTGAGGACAAAACCTGTGTCTCTTGCATTGCGGGTCTATTCTTTACCACTTGAGCCACTAGAGAAGCCCTGAGCTAAGGTTCTACATCATAAAAGAAGGGATTTACAATTTCTAACATTCCTTCTGTTTGCAAATATCCAGGTTCCTTTACATACATGGTGTATTTTCAGCTTTGTATTTTGTATCTGTTACATTGTAAACATCTGCACTTACACACAAACACACTGATTGATATTCGTATTAAGGAAAACTTTCAGGAAAAAAAAATGTAGACGTTTCAAAATACCAACCAGGCATTTTTCATATATTGACTTTGGGAGAATAACTGGTATATCCTTTCCTAAAAGCCAGTACAACATTACCTATCAAAAATTAGAATGAGAAAGCCCTTCTAACCAGTATTTTCATTTCTAGGAATGAAGACTAAAGAATAACTTTCACATTTCCATAAGCATCCATGTCCAAAGATATATATGGCAACACTGACTATATACTATGTAATTCATACTTAAGTCCTAACCTGAATTCTTGATTTCCACTCCCATTTATGTTCTACTCAGTCTTCCACATTAGAGTAAATAGCCTCAGTTGTTCAGGCCAAATATGAAGGAGTCTTCACAATCAATCCACTATAAAGACCCATTTCTTTTTCCTCCAAAATACACTCCAAATCAATCACTCTTCTAGATCTTCACTGCTAGCAAACCCATCCCAACCGTCTTTATTGCTCACCTAAAATATAGTACAAATCTCCTGGGTGATTTTCTCTCACCTACTCTTGTACCTCAGAACAACAGAAGCCAAATGATCACTTAAAAACATAAATAAGATCATGTACTCCCCTGTGTAAAACTCTCTCATGAATTCCCATTGCATTTAAAGGAAAATCCAAATGACTTGTGTTGTGGTCTACCTGTCTCTCGAGTTCATCTCAGCCACATTCTCCCTAACTTTGATAATGTTGGTCAAAATTGACAATTTCTAAAATCTATCAAGATGTTTTCTGCTCCAAAGCCTGTGATCATTTTTCTCCTACATAGAAACCATCTTCCAGGACAGGCTCATCATTATCCAGTTTTTATCACAATAGCCTCCCCTTGCCCACAATCTTTTTCCTTGTGTACACTATTACTTCATACTATTTCTTCCCTCATACACTCATCTCAGTCTTTAGTTATCTTGATGGTTGGTTTATTTTGTATTCCCTCCCACTAGTATATAAAGTCCAAAGGGCATGAAACTGTTTCTTTGCTATTATTTCAGCATCAGGTATAGTCCATATCAATAAATATTCATTATACCAATGGCAGAATAAGGGCAAACTGAATTTTTACTTCCATTTGCTATAGATAAACTATTATTTAAATTATTTGTCAATTTAGAGTAAAAATTCTATGAATCATCCAATTCTTCCACCTAATCTACTTCAACTAAAATAATGAAAAACATCAATATGAATTTGGTGAGAACTTGCACAATATACAATAGTGTACTAGAAGCTTATAATCTGGTTTCAGCAAACTTCTTGGCTTCATCCTTGGCCGTACATGAAGCTTAATTTGTGGCTATTTCTCTTTGGGAAATAGAAATCATTACAACTGTCTGCAACTCAACAGGCCTATGGCAAGAGAGAAAGCTAAGAACGCACCTGAGGACAGATTAGGCTTTTGCACTGGACTAGGTGCTTATGTTTTAGTTCAGAGAGTCAAATGTTTGTTTAACAAAGTCTGTATACTTTAAGAACAAGTAGGGCATCTGATCAACTGGAAAAATAAGGGATTAAATTCAGTACAAAGATCACCACCTAAATGCCAGAGATACAATAACAGTTTCTGCTATCATAGAATCAGTTTTGTATTTCCTGTGTGACAGACTAAAATTCAGCTTTTTCCTTTACTAAAACCTGCATGTCTGGCTCCTAAAACTACTCCCAGAGAAAGTATGTGAAGTTGACCTGATAAAATCTTATGGAATCTTAGACAGTGCAGTAGAATCTAGTAAGTGTTCTTCCTATGGATAACACATTCACCTGATCTCATTCATTCCAAAATGTATCATATTTTAAAAACATCCTCCCTTGACCACATGCTTGCATATCCTATTTTTCTTTCCAAAATAAAGTCTTCTTACTTAGTAAGTGCACCCCTAAAACCATGCTACATGATATACACTTTGTTCCTGAAAATATTGTCCAATTAGTCGTCAGTCTGTAATTGGGAAATAGACCTTGGGAAATGTTTACACTTTAATAAGAATCCTTCAATACTAACACAAATATAACAATCTTAATTTTTTTAAAATAATGTCTGCATGCAGCAGGCCCTAGTTCTCCTTTCTTCTTACAATAAGCCTTTTCTTCATTTACCTAACCTCGTCAAGCTTCTGATTTTGTAACCCTCTGATTTTATTTGAATATTTGCTACTGAAAGTTTCAGGAGGGCTTCCCTGGTGGTTCAGTGGATAAAGAGTCCACCTTGCAGTGCAAGTGGCACCAGTTCAATCCCTGGCCTGAAAAATACCACGTGCCGCAGGGAGGCTGGACAGGTGTGTCCACTTACGAGCTATGCACTATGGAGTGCATGCACCCAGAGCTGGTGCTCGGCAACGAGAGAGGCCACTGCAATGGGAGGCCCAGAAAGGCCAAAGAATAAAGATGGATGAAAATAAATAAATAAATAACCAATAAAAAAGGCCAAAATTTAAAAAAAAAAAAAAAAAAAACCTCTCAGGAAGAACAAAAAAAAGCTAAGGTCTACTTTCATAAGCACATTTCTCTCATAACTGGTTTTCCATTTTAAAAGATAGCTGAGCGGGGGGGGGGAGAAGAAGAAATATAAATAATCAAATTCCCTTTCTGAACCGTTGAATAATGTACTGACCAGAGCAACACTTTAGGTAACTTAAGAAGTTCTCTGTCTCTAAATCAGAGTCAAAAGTGAAGCTAGTTTCATTTCTTGGAACAAGCCCTATTCCTATGTGTTTCACCTGCATGTCTGGCTCCTAAAACTACTCCCAGAGAAAGTATGTGAAGTTGACCTGATAAAATCTTATGGAATCTTAGACAGTGCAGTAGAATCTAGTAAGTGTTCTTCCTATGGATAACACATTCACCTGATCTCATTCATTCCAAAATGTATCATATTTTAAAAACATCCTCCCTTGACCACATGCTTGCATATCCTATTTTTCTTTCCAAAATAAAGTCTTCTTACTTAGTAAGTGCACCCCTAAAACCATGCTACATGATATACACTTTGTTCCTGAAAATATTGTCCAATTAGTCGTCAGTCTATAATTGGGAAATAGACCTTGGGAAATGTTTACACTTTAATAAGAATCCTTCAATACTAACACAAATATAACAATCTTAATTTTTTTAAAATAATGTCTGCATGCAGCAGGCCCTAGTTCTCCTTTCTTCTTACAATAAGCCTTTTCTTCATTTACCTAACCTCGTCAAGCTTCTGATTTTGTAACCCTCTGATTTTATTTGAATATTTGCTACTGAAAGTTTCAGGAGGGCTTCCCTGGTGGTTCAGTGGATAAAGAGTCCACCTTGCAGTGCAAGTGGCACCAGTTCAATCCCTGGCCTGAAAAATACCACGTGCCGCAGGGAGGCTGGACAGGTGTGTCCACTTACGAGCTATGCACTATGGAGTGCATGCACCCAGAGCTGGTGCTCGGCAACGAGAGAGGCCACTGCAATGGGAGGCCCAGAAAGGCCAAAGAATAAAGATGGATGAAAATAAATAAATAAATAACCAATAAAAAAGGCCAAAATTTAAAAAAAAAAAAAAAAAAAAACCTCTCAGGAAGAACAAAAAAAAGCTAAGGTCTACTTTCATAAGCACATTTCTCTCATAACTGGTTTTCCATTTTAAAAGATAGCTGAGCGGGGGGGGGGAGAAGAAGAAATATAAATAATCAAATTCCCTTTCTGAACCGTTGAATAATGTACTGACCAGAGCAACACTTTAGGTAACTTAAGAAGTTCTCTGTCTCTAAATCAGAGTCAAAAGTGAAGCTAGTTTCATTTCTTGGAACAAGCCCTATTCCTATGTGTTTCACCCCTCATTCTCAAATCAGGAGTCAACATGTCCAGGGTGCACAGCTGTAAGCACTGCAAATAAAATCACCAAAGGAAAAACTAGATCTTAAAGCCCCAGTGAAGCTACACCACCTGCAAAGCAAAACAGGTCATGTCTTTTTTAAAAAAGATTGTGTATAATATGGGGAATGAGTATTAGAGGATTAAGAACTTAGGATCCACTGAAGCAATGAATAATGTACAATCAGTCTCTGTAATCTCCTACTCCGAACAATTCACATTATAACAAAGCAGTGAGCAGTGAAAGACAGTTAAGTCCTTACCTTACTTACCCATACAAGGGAGTTGCAATATAGAGCCCATACTCTAGTTTCATACTACTTCCTAAAAGAAGCAAAAACACAACAGAAACTTACCTTCAAAAAGGGACCCGAAATAGTATTTTCCACTAAAAAATTTTGGCAGTGAATACACAAGTGCTCCCAGTCCTATCATAAAGGATGAAAATGCAAGCCATCTTGGTTTGTGTCCTCTTTCACCAAAGAATGATACAAATAATGACAACAAACAGAACGCAATATCATAGCTTGATGATATCAAGCCCGTCAGGGAACTCTTCAATTCATAACGTTTCTCAATAGTGGAAATGCTAATATTTACTAGGCCATTCACCACAATACCTAAAAGAGAAAAGAGGAAATTTATGTGCATTATTACAACTTTACCATATAGATTATGATTATTAACATGACATACTATAGTTTGTTCTTTGCTTTTGATATTTTTTAATGTACTGATTTTAAAAATCTGAAAGTTTCGAAACAAGCCAAATGTATTCCTTTACAAATCAGTTCGTTTGTAAATTACTTGTGAATTTTCAGTTGTTAAATAAAAATCGATGCTTATCATATACTGAATTATAACTACATTTTTTTTTTTTTTTAAATGACAAAAAGCACTGGTAACGTCTCCAGAAGCTGATTTGCTAAGAGTTTCCAGGTGCAGCACATTTCTATGGACCTCACTTGGGAGGAGACCAACATACAAGTGATTGAGAGGTCAAATGCTAAAACTGTTCAAATTACTCAATCCTTGACTTAGTCTTGAGAGGTGAAACTGAGTTCTCAAACCTCTATTTTCTTCTAGCACTCTTAGAGATATTAAAGTCATCATCTAAAAGTTCTTGGGGCAAAAATAAACATAAACTAAAAGTTTTAGTTCAACTACTACCATTCTAAATCACAGGCAACGTGAGAGGGGATAAAAAACCTTATTCTTTGTCCATTATAACTGTGATGAACAACTGTAAGATAAACAAGGAAAAGCTGAAAATTCAATTTTGACTGACACCAAATATGTCTGATTTGGATACAGATCATATATAAGTTTAGATACTACTATAAAGTGAAAATAAAAAGCATCTCATCAAATTACAAAGTTTTTAACTGATTTTTTTTAATTGAAGAGGCTATGGTGAATTGTCTTTATTTATTAATTAATAGAGTATAGCCAAGACATTTCTCTATAATTTCTTCAAATTTTGCTTTATCGAGATTGTAACTGGGAATATATTTCAAGAAACTTCATACAATTTTTAAAAGTCCTAACATGATTTTTACATGATTTTATCAATTTAACAAATCTATAAGCTAACTTAAAGCTCTTGATGTTTTATGATAAAATCTCTTAAGTAGCTAGGGATGACACATTTATAAGAAAGAAGATAAGACAATAAGGTTGTCTGAGAATTTGAAAACTTCCCATTGAAAATCAACCTCCCAACATCCTTGCCATACTAATTAAAAGTCAATTATTAGAATTCACTGTCTTTATGGTAAAAAAATTTCTGAGAAAGTAAATTTGCAGACTTTAATGAAAAGGCAGCATTTTAAGCCTAGGATTCCAATATGAATTCTATGCTACATAAGTTCCAAGAACTATGCTTTAAAAACAAAACAAAGAAATTCCATGAAAGGCACATACAATGTCTACTGCCAATGCAAGAAGCTAGGAGGTGCATTAGGAAATTAAGTGCTAAGAGAAACACTATTTATTTTTGATAAGTGGCTGTGTTAAGTAAACTCATTTGACAAGTTTTGGGTCTTTTTCCGCCAATCATACAAGTGATTGAGAGGTCAAATGCTAAAACTGTTCAAATTACTCAATCCTTGACTTAGTCTTGAGAGGTGAAACTGAGTTCTCAAACCTCTATTTTCTTCTAGCACTCTTAGAGATATTAAAGTCATCATCTAAAAGTTCTTGGGGCAAAAATAAACATAAACTAAAAGTTTTAGTTCAACTACTACCATTCTAAATCACAGGCAACGTGAGAGGGGATAAAAAACCTTATTCTTTGTCCATTATAACTGTGATGAACAACTGTAAGATAAACAAGGAAAAGCTGAAAATTCAATTTTGACTGACACCAAATATGTCTGATTTGGATACAGATCATATATAAGTTTAGATACTACTATAAAGTGAAAATAAAAAGCATCTCATCAAATTACAAAGTTTTTAACTGATTTTTTTTAATTGAAGAGGCTATGGTGAATTGTCTTTATTTATTAATTAATAGAGTATAGCCAAGACATTTTCTCTATAATTTCTTCAAATTTTGCTTTATCGAGATTGTAACTGGGAATATATTTCAAGAAACTTCATACAATTTTTAAAAGTCCTAACATGATTTTTACATGATTTTATCAATTTAACAAATCTATAAGCTAACTTAAAGCTCTTGATGTTTTATGATAAAATCTCTTAAGTAGCTAGGGATGACACATTTATAAGAAAGAAGATAAGACAATAAGGTTGTCTGAGAATTTGAAAACTTCCCATTGAAAATCAACCTCCCAACATCCTTGCCATACTAATTAAAAGTCAATTATTAGAATTCACTGTCTTTATGGTAAAAAAATTTCTGAGAAAGTAAATTTGCAGACTTTAATGAAAAGGCAGCATTTTAAGCCTAGGATTCCAATATGAATTCTATGCTACATAAGTTCCAAGAACTATGCTTTAAAAACAAAACAAAGAAATTCCATGAAAGGCACATACAATGTCTACTGCCAATGCAAGAAGCTAGGAGGTGCATTAGGAAATTAAGTGCTAAGAGAAACACTATTTATTTTTGATAAGTGGCTGTGTTAAGTAAACTCATTTGACAAGTTTTGGGTCTTTTTCCGCCAATCAATCACCTATTACTATACTTTATCTTAGAAATGGCCTTCCCAAGAATCATGATAATAATGGTTTAAGTCATTCAAACTTAAGCCAAAATAATAATTTATTGAGTCATTTTCATCTCAGATTATGCTTCTGAAATTAAGAGATTTCTAGGTAGGGTTGACACATTTCAACCAGGCTAAATTTGACACATTTCTCTAAGAAATTCAATCATATTTGATAATAATTTAACCAATATTTTATATTGAATGCAAAATGATATATTTATGGAATAATATTGAAATTTCAGAATACATCTTAAAATACAAGGTAAATTTTTTACTTGTGTCCAATTTCTTTGAACTTTACATTTGATACTAAGATGCTTCACAATCACTGATTTTGGACAACTAAGATCAAGATTTGAGAGAAGGCCAACTTTTGTGGTGACAAGAAGGATGGAAAAAGGAAGTAACTCAAGCACAAAACTGTCATTACAAGAGCTGCTAATTCGCAATCCACAAATATTTACTGCACCTAACCTGTGCAAGGGGCACTGCACTGCTTTAAGACTGTGGAACAGGAATAAGAAGAGGAAGAATATATTTAAATTCAGTCTTTCCTTAATCTTAAAAAAGAGCTATTTCAAACCCTTCAATTTTTTTTTTTTTTTTTTTGGATAATATTTCTTTCCATTGGTTCTTGATTGCCTCTTTCCAAGAGTTTTAAACCATGACTCAAGTGACCAAAAATAACTACATACCATCAAATTCTAGCTAACTTGCAGCATGTTCTTGAAGACGCTCCACTTTAATGCTCCCTGTTCTTAATTTGTCGCCCTAGCATAATTTCCACGCGCAGCATGCTTTCTTTCATGAGAACCTTTGTTCCTCCACCTTACTACTCACTCCTTCAAACCAGGCTTAGATTGCAAATTCCTGGGGGTATAAATCAGGACCTTATCACTGTCTTCTAGGAGAGTCTAGAAGAGATTCTGAACAAACAGATATGCCAATGCAAGAAGCTAGGAGGTGCATTAGGAAATTAAGTGCTAAGAGAAACACTATTTATTTTTGATAAGTGGCTGTGTTAAGTAAACTCATTTGACAAGTTTTGGGTCTTTTTCCGCCAATCAATCACCTATTACTATACTTTATCTTAGAAATGGCCTTCCCAAGAATCATGATAATAATGGTTTAAGTCATTCAAACTTAAGCCAAAATAATAATTTATTGAGTCATTTTCATCTCAGATTATGCTTCTGAAATTAAGAGATTTCTAGGTAGGGTTGACACATTTCAACCAGGCTAAATTTGACACATTTCTCTAAGAAATTCAATCATATTTGATAATAATTTAACCAATATTTTATATTGAATGCAAAATGATATATTTATGGAATAATATTGAAATTTCAGAATACATCTTAAAATACAAGGTAAATTTTTTACTTGTGTCCAATTTCTTTGAACTTTACATTTGATACTAAGATGCTTCACAATCACTGATTTTGGACAACTAAGATCAAGATTTGAGAGAAGGCCAACTTTTGTGGTGACAAGAAGGATGGAAAAAGGAAGTAACTCAAGCACAAAACTGTCATTACAAGAGCTGCTAATTCGCAATCCACAAATATTTACTCGCACCTAACCTGTGCAAGGGGCACTGCACTGCTTTAAGACTGTGGAACAGGAATAAGAAGAGGAAGAATATATTTAAATTCAGTCTTTCCTTAATCTTAAAAAAGAGCTATTTCAAACCCTTCAATTTTTTTTTTTTTTTTTTTGGATAATATTTCTTTCCATTGGTTCTTGATTGCCTCTTTCCAAGAGTTTTAAACCATGACTCAAGTGACCAAAAATAACTACATACCATCAAATTCTAGCTAACTTGCAGCATGTTCTTGAAGACGCTCCACTTTAATGCTCCCTGTTCTTAATTTGTCGCCCTAGCATAATTTCCACGCGCAGCATGCTTTCTTTCATGAGAACCTTTGTTCCTCCACCTTACTACTCACTCCTTCAAACCAGGCTTAGATTGCAAATTCCTGGGGGTATAAATCAGGACCTTATCACTGTCTTCTAGGAGAGTCTAGAAGAGATTCTGAACAAACAGATATGGTGTTTGAAGTGGATAACACCTGGAGCTTTTGCAGATTTACTCACTGGGCTCCACTAAAGTAGTCAATACTCTAGAATTACACTCGCAAAACATGAATGCTTAGATCTACCCAATACTATACGTTTTCAACAAGTTTCTCCTTTGAGAACCACTCTACCCTCAACTGCCAATTTAACAATTCTCTCCCAGAAACAGTGTAAAAAATTGCTTTACTAAGGGGGTTTAGCAAATATACGCTTTTGTAACGTAAAGAGGATTCCCCTCCCCAGCCCCACCCCACCCCCTCCCAACCCTCGGGCAAACGGTTCTCCACTCCTTTTCCACCTTCTCGGTAGGAATCGAATCAGGAGGCTGAGGTAGAACACCAAACAGAAAAGGCTTGTATGGCAAGCTTGGGTTCACGCTTCTACATTTTAGCTTCCCGTTAAAAGAGAAGCTAAAACGTAGAAGCGTGTACTTGGCTGGTTGACGTCGGTGCGAGCGCTCGTCCTAAGTCCCAAGCCCGGGCCACGCCGCTCGGCGCGGAGACCACCGGGGCTCGCGGCGCACCTGCCCTCTCCTCCCTGTCGGCCCTCCGCGCCCCTCCTCGCCCTCCGTTCTCCCACTCTCCTCTCGAGCCGCCGCAGGACCTTACCTTGCGTGAGGGCCAAGAGGCAGTAATGAAACAGAAAGCCCGGGGGCGTGTTGCAGCGCTGGAGACATTGGGGTTGGAAGTTCCCCCACCCGTAGGGCCCCTCCTCAAACTCCGACTGCGACTCCGGCCCGGACAGCTCCGGGTAGCCAGGATGAGTTACTGAAGGCTGCGGTGGCTCCGGGGACTTGTGCGGCTCCCGAGGCTCCTGCGGCTGCGAACTCTCTCTCGGGGTACTCGTGGACAGGCCAGAGATCTCGATGGAAGAGGGCGACGGATACAAACGACGCTGGCTATCCGGACTGGAGGGACGAAAGCCGGGTTCTCGATGCCTTTGCTGCCCTTCATGATCAGAGTGGATTTTCCAGAACGCCCCTTCCCGACTCCCCTTGGAGCTCCAAAACGATTAAAGGAGAGTCTAGAAGAGATTCTGAACAAACAGATATGGTGTTTGAAGTGGATAACACCTGGAGCTTTTGCAGATTTACTCACTGGGCTCCACTAAAGTAGTCAATACTCTAGAATTACACTCGCAAAACATGAATGCTTAGATCTACCCAATACTATACGTTTTCAACAAGTTTCTCCTTTGAGAACCACTCTACCCTCAACTGCCAATTTAACAATTCTCTCCCAGAAACAGTGTAAAAAATTGCTTTACTAAGGGGGTTTAGCAAATATACGCTTTTGTAACGTAAAGAGGATTCCCCTCCCCAGCCCCACCCCACCCCTCCCAACCCTCGGGCAAACGGTTCTCCACTCCTTTTCCACCTTCTCGGTAGGAATCGAATCAGGAGGCTGAGGTAGAACACCAAACAGAAAAGGCTTGTATGGCAAGCTTGGGTTCACGCTTCTACATTTTAGCTTCCCGTTAAAGAGAAGCTAAAACGTAGAAGCGTGTACTTGGCTGGTTGACGTCGGTGCGAGCGCTCGTCCTAAGTCCCAAGCCCGGGCCACGCCGCTCGGCGCGGAGACCACCGGGGCTCGCGGCGCACCTGCCCTCTCCTCCCTGTCGGCCCTCCGCGCCCCTCCTCGCCCTCCGTTCTCCCACTCTCCTCTCGAGCCGCCGCAGGACCTTACCTTGCGTGAGGGCCAAGAGGCAGTAATGAAACAGAAAGCCCGGGGGCGTGTTGCAGCGCTGGAGACATTGGGGTTGGAAGTTCCCCCACCCGTAGGGCCCCTCCTCAAACTCCGACTGCGACTCCGGCCCGGACAGCTCCGGGTAGCCAGGATGAGTTACTGAAGGCTGCGGTGGCTCCGGGGACTTGTGCGGCTCCCGAGGCTCCTGCGGCTGCGAACTCTCTCTCGGGGTACTCGTGGACAGGCCAGAGATCTCGATGGAAGAGGGCGACGGATACAAACGACGCTGGCTATCCGGACTGGAGGGGACGAAAGCCGGGTTCTCGATGCCTTTGCTGCCCTTCATGATCAGAGTGGATTTTCCAGACTCCGGTGCGTCGGAGCCGCAAAACACCAGGTTCCGCTCTGACTCCTCCTCCGGGCAGGTGGCAGCGCCCCCGTGCGGGGAGAGTTCCTCCCTCCCGGGCGTCTCTCTAGAGGGGCTCTCGCCGCCGCCGCCGCCGCCAGGACCCTCCTCCGTGAGCTCGCCGCCGCCTGCGGCGAAGAGCGCCGGCGTCTGGCCCCGCGGCTGTTTTGTTGGCCCTCGGCCTAGCTCACCTGCCGGCACTGAGGCCAACCAGACTGAGCGGCGTGGGCGTGCAGCCGGTCCGCCTCCGCGTGAGCCGGAGAGGGCCCCCAGCCCCCGACGCTCCTTTCCCAGAGGCCAAGGACTGAGAACTAAATAGAGATGCTGGGAGCCTGGTGGCCCTAAAGCTCCCTCTGGATGCTGCCTGGAAGTCTGTAACACAACTGCTTCAGGAGATAATTCAAGAAAATATCCAGCGGATTTTTCCCCTTGCTGGGGGAAATTGGTCCGGGCTCCAAGAATCAAGCAGTCACAGGTACAATACTTGGAATTTCATGAGCATCACGAACCTGTCATCCTCCCCAGAAACGGGGTATCCCCACCAGCCGGTCATCACCACAGCCATTAGCATCACAACCACCTTTTTTAGCTTTCACTTCCTCCAAACTGAAGGAACCGAAATTAAGAAACTTTAAAGCCATATAATATTTTCTGCTGTACATTGTGTATTTTAAGATTAACAATCCCGATAAGTAGTGCAGTTAATTTCTATCTGTGGAATAAATAAGAAAAACACCTTGAAGAACTGAACACCATTATGCTAACTGTAGTTACAATGCATTCTTTCATTCATTCA
Source organism: Tragulus kanchil (assembly GCA_022376925.1). NCBI lineage: Eukaryota > Metazoa > Chordata > Mammalia > Artiodactyla > Tragulidae > Tragulus > Tragulus kanchil. The sequence goes on from JAIOJX010000004.1 coordinate 57,993,591, forward strand.
GCAAAACACATTTATTTCCTGGGTGCCAAACTGTTCTAAATTCTGGGGGTGAAAAGTGCACAAAAACTGACAAACACCCCTACACTTGTGGTGCTTACATTCTAATGGGACACAGACAGTAAGTATTAATAATAGAAATGAAGTGTGTGCATCCTTTGTCATGTCTCTTTGCAACCCCTATGGACTGTGGGATTTTCCCAGGAAGAATGCTGGAGAAGGTTGCCATTTCCTCCTCCAGGAGATCTTCCTAACCCAGGGATCAAACCTGCGTCTCCTGCATTGGAAAGTCGATTCTTTACCACTGAACCACCTGGGAAGCCCCTAAATATGTATAGTGTCTGGACGCATGCTCAGCCGCGTTTGACTCTTTCCAACCCCATGGACCATGACCCGCCAGGCTCCTCTGTCAATGAGCTTTTCCATGCAAGAATACTGGAGTACATTCCTACAAATATTATGGAGAAAAGTAAAGCAAGGTCAGCCTGGGAAGTGTATGTTGGAGAAAGGGGGAGAATTTGATGCAATTTTAGATAGAGTGATCAGGGAAGGCCTCACTGAGAAGGTGACATTTAAGCAAAGACCTGAAGAGAATAAAAGAGGGAGCCTGGTTATGTTGGGGAAGTAGAGTGGGGTGGAATGAGATGATTGGAGAGCAGTAGAAGCTGAAGGTAGGTAAAGGGGTGCAGGTGGGAAAGAAGTGATTGGGGCCAGACCATGTAGGCCATCATAAGGACTTTGGTGTGACGTGATCATGGTATGATTTGATTTCCAGAGGGCCCAGTCTCCCTCTCCCTTTCTGAAAATAAACTAAAGCATCTAAATGTAACTTATTTTAAACAAAGTCATTTTTAAAACTAGATATCACGATCTTGAAATGTTTGTCTTTTCCTAAATGAAATATTTATTCTAAAAAGGAACATAATAAAAACTACAAATACTGTCTTTTTGATATGTTATCAGGGCTTACATACACAAAGCTGTTAGGCTTTATCAGACTGCAAATTGTTAAGGAACCTTCTTCCGATCTACTTATTGGTCATAAAACTAGTCAAACAATATGCCTGAACAACTTTTAGCAGTTAACAAAGGTCTCAGATTATATTGGATATTATACTGCTGTTATTGTTGTTGCGAATCATGTCAGACTTTTTGTGACTCCATGGACTGCAGCACGCCAGGCTGATACCTCTCAAACAGCAATGATTTGGTAGCATATGATCGTCATTAAACCCAGAGAAGAGAGTTTAGTGATGGAAAGGTTATCACTTGTCCTGAAACAAGATGTTTTATTTATAACTACAGACACTAGGCTTACTTAATGTAGCATAGAGGAATGTTTTTCAAATACTATCACTGCTTAATGAAATAAACCAGAATTCAGAAGAAAGAAAATTCACAGACACATAATATGAGTACGATTATGTAAAAATTTTGTCTCGCTTATATATTAAACCTATTTTACTGAGTTGAGGCATTGAGATATAAAATATTTATCTTATTTTGAACAGACATACATTGGTGGCTCACTAGCTAAAGAACCTGCCTGCAGCTTGTATTTGGAGTTACAATTATTGCCTAGCAATTCTGAGTGATCAAAACTCATATTTTCCTCATACTGATAAGGTTTAGAAAACTAATGCTGTTCTGAATTCCAGATTTTGCAGATGTTCAGATTGGAATTGGTATGTAATCCTGCTAGATTTACTGAAAAAAATTTCAACAAAAATGAGTGATATTTCAAATGTTTAAATAGATAGGATCTCCATTTTAACCAATCAGCAAAGTTTGCTTGATTAGATGTAAGTATATTCATGGTTTAAAACTATTTTGCAGCTTTGAACGAACAAAGTCAAACTACCAAAATCAAGGTGACATAATCTTCATGCACTTAAGTTTGTACTGGCTAAAGCATCTAAATGTAACTTATTTTAAACAAAGTCATTTTTAAAACTAGATATCACGATCTTGAAATGTTTGTCTTTTCCTAAATGAAATATTTATTCTAAAAAGGAACATAATAAAAACTACAAATACTGTCTTTTTGATATGTTATCAGGGCTTACATACACAAAGCTGTTAGGCTTTATCAGACTGCAAATTGTTAAGGAACCTTCTTCCGATCTACTTATTGGTCATAAAACTAGTCAAACAATATGCCTGAACAACTTTTAGCAGTTAACAAAGGTCTCAGATTATATTGGATATTATACTGCTGTTATTGTTGTTGCGAATCATGTCAGACTTTTTGTGACTCCATGGACTGCAGCACGCCAGGCTGATACCTCTCAAACAGCAATGATTTGGTAGCATATGATCGTCATTAAACCCAGAGAAGAGAGTTTAGTGATGGAAAGGTTATCACTTGTCCTGAAACAAGATGTTTTATTTATAACTACAGACACTAGGCTTACTTAATGTAGCATAGAGGAATGTTTTTCAAATACTATCACTGCTTAATGAAATAAACCAGAATTCAGAAGAAAGAAAATTCACAGACACATAATATGAGTACGATTATGTAAAAATTTTGTCTCGCTTATATATTAAACCTATTTTACTGAGTTGAGGCATTGAGATATAAAATATTTATCTTATTTTGAACAGACATACATTGGTGGCTCACTAGCTAAAGAACCTGCCTGCAGCTTGTATTTGGAGTTACAATTATTGCCTAGCAATTCTGAGTGATCAAAACTCATATTTTCCTCATACTGATAAGGTTTAGAAAACTAATGCTGTTCTGAATTCCAGATTTTGCAGATGTTCAGATTGGAATTGGTATGTAATCCTGCTAGATTTACTGAAAAAAATTTCAACAAAAATGAGTGATATTTCAAATGTTTAAATAGATAGGATCTCCATTTTAACCAATCAGCAAAGTTTGCTTGATTAGATGTAAGTATATTCATGGTTTAAAACTATTTTGCAGCTTTGAACGAACAAAGTCAAACTACCAAAATCAAGGTGACATAATCTTCATGCACTTAAGTTTGTACTGGCTAAGGAGAAACCTCCACTTTTGCAGTGAGGAAGAGTAGAATTTTGCTGAAAGATTAGCAAAGGCACTATTGCTTCATTGCTTCATTTGAAGTTCTTCTTGCTCTTCATGTAAGTGCAAGAAGTACCTTCCTGTTCCCTTACATCCTTTATGCTGCAACTTTAAAAGGAAGGGGGTTGAAGTTTGCAAAAACAAAACAACTTCATAGATTTTGCCACTAATAATTATGTGGAAAATTGTCATTTTAAAATTCTATGTTCAACATAGGGTAAATCTAGTGAGCATAGTCAAAATGCCATCTTAATTTTCAGGAAGTAATGAATAAATTGCTATCCTTTTAGCAGGTTTTATTTGCTATATTTTTAAACTGTGGTGAATGAGAGGAAGAATAGCATCTAGATTTTAAAGGAGAACTCTACCACTGTACACAGGAGCAGATGTCCCTGCCTATGGGCTTCATTTTCTGGCATGTGCAGTAGTAGATATGTCCAGAGCTGGATGAACTCAGGTCAAGGACTTAGGATCAAAGCTTTCAAGATTATCCCACCGATTCCCCTTGCTTGGATTCCATGCTTAAAGCAGTCTGTTGATTATATTTTGGCCTTCCATGTATATACACTTATAGGGTAAAAATGTACTCATATGCTTATCCTGAGTATTTTATCATAGTCCTTTTTATTTGCTTTTAATACTTTATTAGTTCCCTTCCACTTTCAGACTGGATGTGAAATCTTTAGCAGTATTACACTATGAGGCTCATAGAATGTTAAAATTGGAGGGATCTTGAGGAAACCTGAAGATGGTCAAATGATGATACTTTTGAGACAACTTAAAAGCATAGCACTCATATACATACTACTCTATATAAAATGGATAACTAATAAGGACCCACTGTATAGCACAGGAAACTCATCTCAATACTCTGTACAGCAGAAACTAAAAAATTTATAAAAACTTTTTTTGGTGGGGGGCGGGCCACTTCTATTGGTCTTTCATTTATCTATTTTCATCCATCTTTGTTCTTTGGCCCGTGTGGGCCTCCCATCGCAGTGGCCTCTGTTGTCGCAGAGCACTGACTCTGGGCGCACGCGCCCCAGAGCTCCAGCTTGGTAAGTGGACACATTGGTCCAGCCGCTCCGTGGAACGTAGGATCTTCCCAGGCCAGGGATCGAACAGGCGCCCCTTGCACTGCAAGGTGGTGTCCTTACCCACTGGACCACCAGGGAAGCCCTATAAACACTTTTAAAAAGAACAAAACAAACCAAAAAAAAGTAACACAATGCTAGAAAAGGTTAACAGCAAAAAATCCCAGCATTAAAGATTTATAGCACCACTAGATTTATATACTAACTAAATAAAGACAGAAAAGCAATCAAACAATCTGATTCTCCTAGTATTCTTCACATTAAATGTTCTATAAAATATATAATTAAAACTCACGCACTTTCCTGGTGATCCAGTGATTAACACTCTCCTCTTCCACTGCAGGGGCACAGGTTCAATCCCTGGTTGGGGAACAAGGATCCTGCACGCCATGTGGTGTCATCAAAAAATAATAAAAATTTTTAAACAATTACAAATTATATCCAAGAAAAAAATTTTAATGCTAACTAGATTTTTAAATACTGCTTTGAATTTCATTTTCAGAGGAAAATATATTTATATTGAGAAGAAAGGCAGTTATATTTTTCTTAGGTGATACTAATCATAAATCACTAAGAGATGCTTCTATAAACATGACTAATCATAATGTTTAAAAAGAAAACAGGTAAACAATACAATAATTCCCATAAGAATGCAAACTCACTAGGAAGTAAAAAATGAACTATTAGTATAAAACTTAGTATATAGTATCAAGTTAAACCTTTCATTGATAAGTGATTGTTATTATAATTCACTCAAAGCACTATGAAAACTTTAAAAGTATACTTATGATCAACTCATCACAACATTAGATGTAGTGAAGAAAGCATTATTGGATATACTAATGTATATAAAGAAATGATTTAAACTAGAATAAATTAACCTATTATTAATTAGTAATTTGGAAAACTCAGCAGTGACCATGGGACTGGAAAAGGTCAGTTTTCATTCCAATTCCAAAGAAGGGTAATACCAAAGAACTTTCAAACTACTATACAATTGCACTCATTTCACATGCTAGTAAGGTTGTACTCAAAATCCTGCAAGCCAGGCTTCTGCAATACATGAACCAAGAACTTCAGATGTACAAAAAGGCAGAGGAATCAGAGATCAAATGGCCAACATTTGTTGGATCAGGGAAAAAGCAAAGGAAATCAAGAAAAACATCTACTTCTGCTTCATTGACTATGCTAAAGCCTTTAACTGTGTGGATCACATCAAACTGGAAAATTCTTAGAGATGTGAATACCAAACCACCTTACCTATCTCCTAAGAAACCTGTATGTAGGTCAAAAAGCAATAGTTAAAACTGGACATGGAACAACACACTGGTTCCAAATTGGGAAAGGAGTACAACGAGGCTGTATATTGTCACCCTACTTATTTAACTTCTATACAGAGTGCATCATGTGAAATACTTGGCCAGATGAATCACATGCTGGAAATAAGATTGCCAGAGGAAATATCAACAACCTCAGACATGCAAATGATACCATTCTAATGACAGAAATTGAAGAGTTGCTAAAGAACCTCTTGATCAGGAAAGTGAAAGACCTGGCTTAAAAGTCAACATTCAGATAACTAAGATCATGGCATCTGGTCCCATAACTTCATGGCAAATAGAAGAGGAAAAAGTAGAAGCAGTGACAGATTTTACTTTCTTGGGTTACGAAATCACTGTAGACAGTGACTCTAGCCATGGAATTAAAAGACACTTGTTTCTTGGAAGGAAAACTAGGAGAAACCTAGAACACAGATTTATTAAAAAGCAGAAACATCATGATGAAAGTCCATATAGTCAAAGCTATGGTTTTTCCAGTAGTCATGTACAGATGTGAGAGTTGGACCATATAAATAAGGCTGAGTGCCAAAGAATTAATGCTTTTGAATTGTGGTGCTGGAGAAGACTCTTGAGAGTCCCCTGGACAGGAAAGAGATCAAACCAATTAATCCTAAAGGATATCAAGCCTGAATATTCATTGGAATGACTGATGCCAAAGCTGAAGCTTCAACAGTTTGGCCCCCTGATGCTGAGAGCCAATTCATTGGAAAATACCCTGATGCTGGGAAAGACTGAAAGCAAAAGGACTAAAAGCAAAAGCAGTGAATGCTCTGTCATCCCCTTTCTCTTTTTGCCTTCTATTTTCCCCAGCATCAGGCTCTTTTCCAATGAACTGTCTCTTTGCATCAGGTCAAGTCAGCAAACACAGGTAAAACAAAACCCTTACATTTTCACTTTACAACCTGTGAAAGCTCTTAGAGCATGCTCCTATAGGACAAGGGTAAAATTCACAATCTACAAATTAGATACAAAAATAGAGAATTGCTTAAGTGAGTATCCAAGAAAATTCACAAAATCAACTGTCCATTCTTCAATTGAACAGGAGGTACAAGGATCTCCATCCTCCAGCTTATCAGGGGAGATGAAAATTTGTTAGATTAGAGGAAGAAAATAATACTGAAGAACTACAAGAAGTAAAAACTTCTGAGGCAGTAGTGAAACAAAGACAATTTTAAAATATATATATGTAAAATGGAATTCAAAAAACTGGCATTAAAACAACAAGTGAGTAAAGGGACTTCCACTTCAAGGCAGGATGGAGTAATAGAGACTAGATTTCTCAACTTGGAACACCCAAAAGAACCTCTTGATCAGAAAGTAAAGCAAAGTTAGATCAATCTGGCATCTGGTCCCATAACTTCATGGCAAATAGAAGAGGAAAAAGTAGAAGCAGTGACAGATTTTACTTTCTTGGGTTACGAAATCACTGTAGACAGTGACTCTAGCCATGGAATTAAAAGACACTTGTTTCTTGGAAGGAAAACTAGGAGAAACCTAGAACACAGATTTATTAAAAAGCAGAAACATCATGATGAAAGTCCATATAGTCAAAGCTATGGTTTTTCCAGTAGTCATGTACAGATGTGAGAGTTGGACCATATAAATAAGGCTGAGTGCCAAAGAATTAATGCTTTTGAATTGTGGTGCTGGAGAAGACTCTTGAGAGTCCCCTGGACAGGAAAGAGATCAAACCAATTAATCCTAAAGGATATCAAGCCTGAATATTCATTGGAATGACTGATGCCAAAGCTGAAGCTTCAACAGTTTGGCCCCCTGATGCTGAGAGCCAATTCATTGGAAAATACCCTGATGCTGGGAAAGACTGAAAGCAAAAGGACTAAAAGCAAAAGCAGTGAATGCTCTGTCATCCCCTTTCTCTTTTTGCCTTCTATTTTCCCCAGCATCAGGCTCTTTTCCAATGAACTGTCTCTTTGCATCAGGTCAAGTCAGCAAACACAGGTAAAACAAAACCCTTACATTTTCACTTTACAACCTGTGAAAGCTCTTAGAGCATGCTCCTATAGGACAAGGGTAAAATTCACAATCTACAAATTAGATACAAAAATAGAGAATTGCTTAAGTGAGTATCCAAGAAAATTCACAAAATCAACTGTCCATTCTTCAATTGAACAGGAGGTACAAGGATCTCCATCCTCCAGCTTATCAGGGGAGATGAAAATTTGTTAGATTAGAGGAAGAAAATAATACTGAAGAACTACAAGAAGTAAAAACTTCTGAGGCAGTAGTGAAACAAAGACAATTTTAAAATATATATATGTAAAATGGAATTCAAAAAACTGGCATTAAAACAACAAGTGAGTAAAGGGACTTCCACTTCAAGGCAGGATGGAGTAATAGAGACTAGATTTCTCAACTTGGAACACCCAAAAGAAGAATAAAAAAGAAAGAGTGTATGAAGGGAAAAAAAAAAAGTTTTCAAGACACTTGGTATCAGATTATGAAGACAATCATATCAAACAGATGAGAAACAAACTAGGTGAGCAGTTTGTTCCCTTAAAAGTGTTTTCAAGTGATGGTGTGTTGGGAAGGGTGGGACAGGATGTGAGATTCATCAGAGACCCAGCAGACTCTCTTGAGTTGAGGAGACAAAGCTGAAAGTCCAAAATAGCAAGAATGCAAGACAGAAGACTGGGAAGGGAAAGCTGGACTGAGCTAATGGACAGAGGATTCCCTCTGGTATTTAGCAGAGCAGAGAGGGGTATGTAAAGAAACTATCCTTGTCCAGGAAAAGAACCATCTGAAGGAATCAGAAGGACAGTGGTCAGTAAGGAAGCATGAATATGAAACAAAGTTTTCAGACATTAAAAAAATGGAAATACTAATAATTTATTATCCAGAGCACCTGCACATAAATTATAGAAGTCATTCAGGCTAAAGGAAAATGATAATAAGTGAAAATAATGATTTATATAAAGCAATAAGGAGCACAGAAATGAGATGGAGCTTGAGACCCATGGAGAAATATGTGTGAATTTATTATGTCAGTCTCTTTAAAAGATAAGTCACTATTTAAACAAAACAAAAATAAAAAGATATTGTGGGATTCATAGTTCGTGTAAAGGAAAATGTATGCCAACAGTAATGCAAAGATTAGGTGAAAAGAAATGGAAGCATGCTTCTGTAAATGTCATGTATTTGAAGTGATGTCATGTTGAAGATTGAATATGATGACTTACACCATGAGGTGTAAAGCAGTATCTAAATAGCAACAACAATTTAAAAAGCCAAGAAAAATAAAGTGGAATCATTTTTAAAAATTCAGTTAATCTGAAAGAAGGCAGAAAAAGAGATCAAAGGGTAGAAAATGGATAAGACAAAAAGAAAACAAGTAGCAAAGTCATGATTTACACCTAACTATATTAATAATCACACTAAATATAAATACAGTAAGCATTACAATTAAAAGAAAAAGATGAGCAGGTCTGATACAAAAAGCAAACAACAATTAAATACTTCCCACAAGAAACATACTTTAAATACAAATGCTAAAAGTAGAAGAATGAAAATGATATATTATACTAATCAAAAGAAAGCTGGAATGGATACATGACTAATAGTCCAAATAGACTTCATACAAAAGAATATTATCTGACATAAAGAAGGTTATTTCTTTGTGATAAAGAGGTAAACTCATCAATAGCACTTAATCTCAAATAATTATACACTTAAAAACAGTGTCAAATGCATGAAAATAAAAACTAATAGAACTACAAGGAAAAATATACAAACCTAAAATTATGCTCAGAATAATTAATATGATCTAAAATAATTAATACAACAAACAGAAAACTCCAGTGTATAGCAGACTCAATCAACACTATCAACAATCTTGACCTAAGTGACATTTATAGAACTTCTCACCAATAACAGTAGGCTAGCCATTCTTTTAAAGTGCACATGGAACATTTATCAAGACAGACCAAATTTTGAGCCATGAAAAAAGTCTCAATAATTCTTAAAAGATTCAAGTCACATAAAATACATTCCCTCATCACAATGGAATCAAATCAGAAGTCATATCTGTAAAATCTCCAAATGCACGAATACCAAATAACATGGCTGAAATAAGCCATAGGTCAGAAAATCAAAAGGAAAATAAGGGAGTATTTTGAACCAAATGAAAAAAACAAAGCATCAGAATTTATAGACTGGTACTAAAGCAATGTTTATAACATGCCTGTAAAGAAGAAAGGTCTCAAATCTGTGAATTCAAGTTCTACCATAAGATATTGAATTAAAAAAACACCAATGAGGTGTAAAGCAGTATCTAAATAGCAACAACAATTTAAAAAGCCAAGAAAAATAAAGTGGAATCATTTTTAAAAATTCAGTTAATCTGAAAGAAGGCAGAAAAAGAGATCAAAGGGTAGAAAATGGATAAGACAAAAAGAAAACAAGTAGCAAAGTCATGATTTACACCTAACTATATTAATAATCACACTAAATATAAATACAGTAAGCATTACAATTAAAAGAAAAAGATGAGCAGGTCTGATACAAAAAGCAAACAACAATTAAATACTTCCCACAAGAAACATACTTTAAATACAAATGCTAAAAGTAGAAGAATGAAAATGATATATTATACTAATCAAAAGAAAGCTGGAATGGATACATGACTAATAGTCCAAATAGACTTCATACAAAAGAATATTATCTGACATAAAGAAGGTTATTTCTTTGTGATAAAGAGGTAAACTCATCAATAGCACTTAATCTCAAATAATTATACACTTAAAAACAGTGTCAAATGCATGAAAATAAAAACTAATAGAACTACAAGGAAAAATATACAAACCTAAAATTATGCTCAGAATAATTAATATGATCTAAAATAATTAATACAACAAACAGAAAACTCCAGTGTATAGCAGACTCAATCAACACTATCAACAATCTTGACCTAAGTGACATTTATAGAACTTCTCACCAATAACAGTAGGCTAGCCATTCTTTTAAAGTGCACATGGAACATTTATCAAGACAGACCAAATTTTGAGCCATGAAAAAAGTCTCAATAATTCTTAAAAGATTCAAGTCACATAAAATACATTCCCTCATCACAATGGAATCAAATCAGAAGTCATATCTGTAAAATCTCCAAATGCACGAATACCAAATAACATGGCTGAAATAAGCCATAGGTCAGAAAATCAAAAGGAAAATAAGGGAGTATTTTGAACCAAATGAAAAAAACAAAGCATCAGAATTTATAGACTGGTACTAAAGCAATGTTTATAACATGCCTGTAAAGAAGAAAGGTCTCAAATCTGTGAATTCAAGTTCTACCATAAGATATTGAAAAAAAAGAACAAATTAAGTGCAAAGTATTAAGTAAATAATGGGAGTAATAAAGACCAGAGAGGAAATGAATGACATACATTAACAGGAATACAGTAGAGAACTTAATAAGACCCAAACTGATTTCCTTAGAAGATAAAATTGAAAAATCTCTAGTCAGACTGGCCAGAAGAAAAGCACAAATCACCAATAACTGGAACAAAAGATGTGATATCACTACAGATTCTACAGATACAAAAGGATATAGTTATAAATAACCTTATGCATAACTGACTGCTACGCCCACAGCCAGTCCCTCTCATCAGATAGTGTGCAGAAGTCTCCTATCCTTGTCTATCAGAGGGTAAACAGAATGAAAACCACAGTCACAGAAAGTTAACCAAACTGATCACAGGGACCACAATCTTGCCTAACTCAGTGAAACTATAGGCTCACCCAAGATGGTTGGGTCATGGAGGAAGGTTCTGAAAGAAACATGGTCCACTGGAAAAAGGAATGGCAAACCACTTCAACATTCTTGCCTTGAGAACCCCATGAACAGTATGAAAAGGCAAAAATATATGACACTGAAAGATGAATCCCCCAGGTCAGTAGGTATCCAATATGCTATGGGAGAAGAGCTGAGAAATAGCTCCAGAAAGAATGAAGGGCTGAGCAAAAGTGGAAACAACAGCTAGTTGTGGATGTAGCTGTTGGTGAGAGAAACAGTAAAGAATAATATGGGGCTTCCCCTGGTGGTCCAGTGGGTAAGGAAACTGCCTTGCAGTGCAAGGGGCGTCGGTTCGATCCCTGGCCTGGGAAGATTCCACGTGCTGCGGAGCGACTGGACCGATGTGTCCAATTACTGAGCCGGAGCCCTGGAGCACATGCGCCCAGAGCCAGTGCTCTGCAACGACAGATGCCACCGCAATGGGAGGCCCACAGGAGCCAAAGAACAAAGATGGATGAAAACAGATAAATGAAAGACCTTAAGAAGTGGCCCGCCCAGTCCCCTCCCTCCCCAACCCGACCCCCGCCCAAAATAAATAAATAAATAAATCTTCAAAAAAAAAAAAAGAAAAAGGAAGAATATGGCATGGGAACGTGGAATGTTACGTCCATTAATTAAGGTAAATTGGAAGCAGTCAAACAGGAAATGGCAAGAGTGAACATTGATATTTTAGGAATCAGTGAACTACAATGGACAGGAATGGGAGCATTTAATTCAGATGACCATTGTATCTACTACTGTGGGCAAGAGTCCCTTAGAAGAAATGGAGCAGCACTAACAGTCTATAAACGAGTCCAAAATGGTGTACTTGGGTGCAATCTTAAAATGAATGATCATGGTTGTTTCCAAGGCAAGTCATTCAATATCATAGTAATCCAAGTCTATGCCCCAACCACTAATGCTGAAGAACCTGAAGATGTGCAGTTCCACGAAGACCTACAAAACCTTATAGAACTAACACCCCCCAAAGATGTCCTTTTCATCAAAGGGGACTGGAATGCAAAAGTGGGCAGTCAGGAGATACCTAGAATAACAGGCAAGTTTGGCCTTGGAACACAAAATGAAGCAGGACAAAGGCGAATTTTCAAGAAACATGGTCCAGTGGAAAAAGGAATGGCAAACCACTTCAACATTCTTGCCTTGAGAACCCCATGAACAGTATGAAAAGGCAAAAATATATGACACTGAAAGATGAATCCCCCAGGTCAGTAGGTATCCAATATGCTATGGGAGAAGAGCTGAGAAATAGCTCCAGAAAGAATGAAGGGCTGAGCAAAAGTGGAAACAACAGCTAGTTGTGGATGTAGCTGTTGGTGAGAGAAACAGTAAAGAATAATAGGGGGCTTCCCTGGTGGTCCAGTGGGTAAGGAAACTGCCTTGCAGTGCAAGGGGCGTCGGTTCGATCCCTGGCCTGGGAAGATTCCACGTGCTGCGGAGCGACTGGACCGATGTGTCCAATTACTGAGCCGGAGCCCTGGAGCACATGCGCCCAGAGCCAGTGCTCTGCAACGACAGATGCCACCGCAATGGGAGGCCCACAGGAGCCAAAGAACAAAGATGGATGAAAACAGATAAATGAAAGACCTTAAGAAGTGGCCCGCCCAGTCCCCTCCCTCCCCAACCCGACCCCCGCCCAAAATAAATAAATAAATAAATCTTCAAAAAAAAAAAAAGAAAAAGGAAGAATATGGCATGGGAACGTGGAATGTTACGTCCATTAATTAAGGTAAATTGGAAGCAGTCAAACAGGAAATGGCAAGAGTGAACATTGATATTTTAGGAATCAGTGAACTACAATGGACAGGAATGGGAGCATTTAATTCAGATGACCATTGTATCTACTACTGTGGGCAAGAGTCCCTTAGAAGAAATGGAGCAGCACTAACAGTCTATAAACGAGTCCAAAATGGTGTACTTGGGTGCAATCTTAAAATGAATGATCATGGTTGTTTCCAAGGCAAGTCATTCAATATCATAGTAATCCAAGTCTATGCCCCAACCACTAATGCTGAAGAACCTGAAGATGTGCAGTTCCACGAAGACCTACAAAACCTTATAGAACTAACACCCCCCAAAGATGTCCTTTTCATCAAAGGGGACTGGAATGCAAAAGTGGGCAGTCAGGAGATACCTAGAATAACAGGCAAGTTTGGCCTTGGAACACAAAATGAAGCAGGACAAAGGCTAACAGAATTTTGCCAAGAAAAAGTGCTGATCATAGCAAACACCATCTTCCAACAACACAAGAGACTATACCTGAGCATCACCACACAGTCATACTGAAATCAGATTGATTATATTCTTTGTAGCCAAAGATGGATAAACTCTACAGAGTTAGCAAAACAAGACCAGGAGCTGACTGTGGCTCAGATTGGGAACTCTTTATTATAAAATTCAGACATAAATTGAAGAACATAGGGAAAACCACTAGGCCATTCAGATATGACCCAAATCAAATCCCTTATAATCATACAGTTGAAGCAACAACTAGATTCAAGGGATTAGATCTGATAGACAGAGTGCCTAAAGAACTATGGATGGATGTTTGTATATTGTACACGTGGTGATGATCAAAATCATCCCTCAAAAAAGAAATACAGAAGGGCAACATGGTTGTCTGAGGAGGCCTTACAAATAGCTGAGAAAAGAAGAGAAATGAAAGGCAGGGAGAAAAGGAAAGATATACTCATCTGAATGCTGAATTCCAGAGAATAGCAATGAGAGATAAGAAAGCTTTTTTACATAAACAATGCAAGGAAATAGAGGAAAACAATAGAATGGGAAAGACTAGAGATCCCTTTAAGAAAATTTGAAAAATGGGAGTCCATACAAGCCAAAGAATGAAAAGATGGATGAAAATGACTGATGACTTAGAGGCAAAAAAAAAAAAAAAAACTGCCATAAATATTATGAGAGGACTACTGTGCCAATTCTATTTTAAAAAAAGAAAAAGAAACTTAAAAAATACCAAAGGAACATTGCATGCAAAGATAGGCACAATAAAGGACAGAAATGGTGGGGACCTAACAGAAGTAGAAGAGATTAAGAAGAGGTGGAAAAAATACACAGAACAACTATGCAAAACAGTTACAAAACTATACAAAACTTAATGACTCGGATAACTACGATGCTGTGATCACTCACCTAGAGCCATACATCCTGGGGTATGAAGTCAAGTGTGCCTTAGGAAACATCTCTACAAATGCTTGGTCTACAAAAGCATCTCTACAAATTTCTTGGTTTCCAAGAACAAAGGTAGTGGATGTGATGGTATTCCAGCTGAGCTATTTCAAATCATAAAAGATGATGCTGTTAAAGTACTGCACTAAATGTGTCAACAAATTTGGTAAACTCGGCAATGGCCACAGGACTGGAAAAGGTCAGTTTTCATTCCTATTCCAAAGAAAGGCACTGCCAAAGAACATTCAAACTGCTGCATATTTGCACTGATTTCACATTCTAGAAAGGTAATGCTCAAAATCCTTCAAGCTAGGTTTCAACAGTACATGAAGTGAGAACTTCCAGATGTACAAGCTGGGTTTAGAAAAGGCAGAGGAACCAGAGATCAAATTGCCAACATCCATTGGATCAGGGAAAAAGCTAAAGAATTCTAGAAAAACATCTACTTCATTGACTATGCTAAAGCCTTTGATGGTGAAGATCACAAAAAATTGTGGGAAATTCTTAAAGAGATGGGAAATCCAGACCACCTTACCTGCCTCCTGTGAAACCTGTATGCAGGACAAGAAGCAACAGTTAGAACTAGATGTGGAACAATGCATTGGTTCCAAATTGGCAAAGAAGTATGTCAAAGTTGTAAATATTATCACCCTGCTTATTTAATTTATATGCAGAGTACATCATGAAAAATTCTAGGCTGGGTGAAGCACAAGCTGGAATCAAGACTGCCAAGAGAAATATCAATTGCCTAAAATATGCAAATGACACAGCCCTTACGGCAGAAAGTGAAGAGGAATTAAAGAGCCTCTTGATGAGGGTGGAAGAGAAGAGTGAAAAAGCTGACTTAAAACTCAACATTAAAAAAAATAAGATCATGGCATCTGGTACCATCATTTCACGGCAAATAGAAGGGGAAACAGTGACAGACTATATTTTCTTGGGTTCCAAAACCACTGCAGATTGTGACTGCAGCCATGAAATTAAAAGAAGCTTGCTTCTTGGAAGAAAAGCTATGACAGGCCTACATAGTGTAAAAAGCAGTGACATTACTTTGCTGACGAAGGTTATATAATCAAAGCAGTGGTTTTTTTTCTGGATGTGAGAGCTGGATGATAAAAAGACTGAGCACTGAAGTACTGATGCCTTCAAACTGTGGTGTTGGAGAAGATTCTTGAGAATTCCTCAGATAACAAGGCGATCAAACCAGCCAATCCTCAAGGAAATCCACCTTGAATTTATTCATTGGAAGGACTGATGCTGAAGCTGAAGCTCCAATACTTTGGCCTCCTGATATGAAGAACCAACTCATTGGAAAAGACCCTGATTCTGGGAAAGATTGAAGGCAGGACAAGAAGGTGACAATGAAGGATGAGATGGCTGAATGGCATCATCAACTCAATGGACATGAATAGGAGTTAACTCTGGGAGATGGTGAAGGACAGGGAAGCCTGGCATGCTGCAATCCATGGCATTGCGAAGAGTCAGACACAACTGAGCAACTGAACAACAAGAAACCTTATGCCTACACATTTGACAGATTGGATGAAACTATAAGACAAATTACAAAAGAACTTTTAAGAGGTAATAGATAATATAAACAAACCTAGGTCTATTAAAGAAATTGAATTTGTAATTTGAAATCTTCCCATGAAGAAAACCTCAGGCCCATTGACTTCAGTAGGGAATTCCACTGAACACTTAAGTGAGAACTAATACTTCTAGGCTTCCCCATGACTCTGCAGTAGAGAATCGCCCTGCAATGCAGGGGACAACCTCTGTGTCAGGAAGATCCCCTGGAGAAGGAAATATTAAATGAAAGCACCCTGCTTATTTAATTTATATGCAGAGTACATCATGAAAAATTCTAGGCTGGGTGAAGCACAAGCTGGAATCAAGACTGCCAAGAGAAATATCAATTGCCTAAAATATGCAAATGACACAGCCCTTACGGCAGAAAGTGAAGAGGAATTAAAGAGCCTCTTGATGAGGGTGGAAGAGAAGAGTGAAAAAGCTGACTTAAAACTCAACATTAAAAAAAATAAGATCATGGCATCTGGTACCATCATTTCACGGCAAATAGAAGGGGAAACAGTGACAGACTATATTTTCTTGGGTTCCAAAACCACTGCAGATTGTGACTGCAGCCATGAAATTAAAAGAAGCTTGCTTCTTGGAAGAAAAGCTATGACAGGCCTACATAGTGTAAAAAGCAGTGACATTACTTTGCTGACGAAGGTTATATAATCAAAGCAGTGGTTTTTTTTCTGGATGTGAGAGCTGGATGATAAAAAGACTGAGCACTGAAGTACTGATGCCTTCAAACTGTGGTGTTGGAGAAGATTCTTGAGAATTCCTCAGATAACAAGGCGATCAAACCAGCCAATCCTCAAGGAAATCCACCTTGAATTTATTCATTGGAAGGACTGATGCTGAAGCTGAAGCTCCAATACTTTGGCCTCCTGATATGAAGAACCAACTCATTGGAAAAGACCCTGATTCTGGGAAAGATTGAAGGCAGGACAAGAAGGTGACAATGAAGGATGAGATGGCTGAATGGCATCATCAACTCAATGGACATGAATAGGAGTTAACTCTGGGAGATGGTGAAGGACAGGGAAGCCTGGCATGCTGCAATCCATGGCATTGCGAAGAGTCAGACACAACTGAGCAACTGAACAACAAGAAACCTTATGCCTACACATTTGACAGATTGGATGAAACTATAAGACAAATTACAAAAGAACTTTTAAGAGGTAATAGATAATATAAACAAACCTAGGTCTATTAAAGAAATTGAATTTGTAATTTGAAATCTTCCCATGAAGAAAACCTCAGGCCCATTGACTTCAGTAGGGAATTCCACTGAACACTTAAGTGAGAACTAATACTTCTAGGCTTCCCCATGACTCTGCAGTAGAGAATCGCCCTGCAATGCAGGGGACAACCTCTGTGTCAGGAAGATCCCCTGGAGAAGGAAATGGCAACACTCCAGTATTCTTGCTTGAGAAATCCCATGGACAGAGGAGCTTGGAGGGCTATAGTCCATGGAGCTGCAAGAGTCGGACACCACTTAGCAACTAAACAACAGAGCAGTTCTACATAAACCTTTTCAGAAAACCAAAGATAAAACAGCACAACCCATTTTATTCTATGAGGCCATCATTGCTTATCATTTATCTAAATTCCACTGTAGCATCTACCAACAATTATCTTATAGCCCTGTGGATATGGTAAATAAATGTGAGGTAAATGACAGTACAGTTAGCACTCTTAGTATTATTAAGGTACTATGGTCCTTTTTGACTGAATGACTATGACAAAACAGTGACTGAATAACAGACTAATGTCAACCATAGAGAATTTTAATAGAAGCTGAAAACATGTATTAGGATAGGCTATCAAATAATTCCATGAGCTTAAAGCAATAAGTAACAGTTTCTTTCTGGCTCATGGAAGGTTCGTGTGAATTTTTTCTCTTTAGGAGGCTTTCCTGAATGTTCCCCTTCAAATGATGAAGTCAGGGATCCAAGTCCCTTCCACTTTCTGGATCTCTCTGAGGTCTTTTCCCACAGGAAGTCAATTGAAGAGAGACTGCACCTTTGCATTGCATGTTTCTGGCCAGCACTGAAACAGATCGTAGGGCACCTCTGCCTATATATCACTGATCAGACTAAGACCTACACCTAGATGCAAAAGGAACTCAGTATGTGGTTGTATTATATGCCCCTGAAGAAAATAAAGCAATCTGGTGAACTCATTGCATTATATCTACCATAAACATTATGAATATGTTGTATAAAAGCATCAAAATTCACAAACTAAAACTATTATCCATATCTAACAAGATGACATAGGTTTTTTTAAAAATTCTATAAATCAACTTAAAACTACAAAATAAAGATTTGACTAAACATCAACTAGTTAAAATGTGATCAAATGTGTATTAAGAAAAATTAATTTAAGCATGAAATCCAGGTTAAGATTTTCTCTTTGCATCATTCAGATTATCCTTAAATGTTGTATTCCACCATAATTCATGCACCAGGGAAACAAATGAATTGGAGCAGCCCCAAGGATAATATAAATAAGATGGAAAGAAAAACTCTGATTTTTCACTTCATAATTAGTTGAAAGGTATGAGAGTTTATCCTGAAGGAAAGGTACAGGGATAACAACTAGCTGGTATAAAATATTTGAGTAGGGGGGTCATTTGAAATGGAGATCACACTTATTCTTTATGGTTCTTGAGATTAGTAAAAGGTTCTTTCACATAGAAAGAAAATATTAGCTCAAATAAAGAAAACTCTATAAATAATTGGAGTAATGGTTCTCAAAATGTGATTGAGGAAACCCAGAAAAATCTGAGACCGTTTCAAGGGGTCTGCAAGTTCACAGCTATATTAAAATAATACTAAGATGTTATTTGCCTTTTAGATTCCAGTTTTCTTACAAATGAACAGTGAAGTTTTCCAGAGGCTATTTGACATATCATATTACAAAAAAGAAGACATAAGACCCCTTATTAACATAGACATTAAAAAGATTTGAAACAGATAAAACCATTTCATTCTTCTTACTATAATTTTTAAAAATATATTATTTTTCAACTTTATTGAGGTATTATTGACAAATAATGATCGTATATATTTAATGTGTGGTGGTGGTAGTTTAGTTGCTAAGTTGTGTCTGACTCTTGCAGCCCCATGGACTGTAGGCTGCCAGGATCCTCTGTCCAAGATATTTCCTAGGTGAGAGTACTGGAGTGGATTCCATTTCCTTCTCCAAGGGATCTTCCCAAACTCAAGGATCAAATCCCAGTCTCCTGCATTGCACCCAGATTCTTTACCATCTTTGCCACGGGGGAAGTCCCTAACTAAGATAGCCATCATAATACGTGTGTTGTGTATGAAAACACTTTAGATATATTCTCTTAGCAAATTTCAAGTGTACAATGCACAATTATTAACTGCAGTCAGTAAGCTGTATGTTAGGTCTCCAGAATTTATTCATCTTATAACTGCAAGTTTGTACTCTTTGACCAACATCTCCTTTCCTTTACCTCTTCCAGTCCCTGATCCCATTATACTCTCTGTCTCCCTGAATTCAACTTTTTAAGAAATTCCACATACAAGTGAGATCAGGCAGCAGTTGCCTTGCTGTGTCTAGTTCATAACTACTAAAATTTTAAAACATTTATGCTAATGTTTAGTGGACTTGTCACCATTTTATATGAACTAATTCTTTAAAAGCCTCATTTTAATTTCTGCTATAACTATCAATAGATGTATCCCATATAAACAAAAATCTATTTGTGATATTCAGTAAGTTCTAGCACTATAAATGGTCCTAAAACAAACAAACAAAAAATGACCCACTGAATTAGAGTTATATAAACTAGGACAGATTGCTTCAGTAGGTTGAAAATTCTCTTTCACTGAAGGAGCTAGGTGGTTAGTTACTAGGGATATTGTGGGAATGTAGTAGCATTCATACTACAGAGATTTGGGTTAGACAACCACTGAATCCCTTTCCAAATCTGAAATTTAATCATGCTAAAACTCATCAATCCATTAACTTCATAAAATACTTGTAAGAATGTAAACTTCATTAAAATCTGTTTCATCTAACTTCTATTGCATGTCAGAACCATACTTAGAATACTGTTGTCTTTCTATTAGACTACTAATATTCCTTCCCCTGACCTTATTCCCATAGCTAGCAACCTGTTGTTTACTTCTAGGCCTTGCCCAGGCAAACAAATGTTCTATTCTAACTAGAATCATGCATGAGCTCACTAGCTAAGATGTTTCTTGGTTGTGATCACCTTCCTTTCTTAGCATTCCTTGACTGAATTGACAATAGGCTTCTTGGATTTCTGGTGTACTGTTTACCATTTATTCTATTTATGTCTAAGGTATTTAAAGTACATGTTAGCAAACAAAGAAAGGTTCAGTTCTGAGATGTGGGTGGGAAGAAAATAAGAAAGAAGCCAGATGAAATATTACCTAGTTTTGAGGTCATTGTGGAGTAAGATGAGTCAGAAACTGTAAAGTACATACAATTGTACACCCATAAATACTTTTCCCAAGTAATTAACCTGAATATAAAAGATATATTCAATGAATGTCATGTAATACTTTCTAAAGTAAGTGTGAAAATCAGTAAGCATGGGATGGTATAAGCATGGAGATACTGTAGGCACAAATGTTAATTAGGTACTACCATGTGTGTGTCAAACTATACAAGTATTGTTAGTGTCAAAGTTTTGGATCAATTACACATTTCTCTAAAATGCCCATGGTTGAGAAATGTGTACCTCTATTTCCTTACCAAAATAAAACCTCAAATTTCTGCTATAACTATCAATAGATGTATCCCATATAAACAAAAATCTATTTGTGATATTCAGTAAGTTCTAGCACTATAAATGGTCCTAAAACAAACAAACAAAAAATGACCCACTGAATTAGAGTTATATAAACTAGGACAGATTGCTTCAGTAGGTTGAAAATTCTCTTTCACTGAAGGAGCTAGGTGGTTAGTTACTAGGGATATTGTGGGAATGTAGTAGCATTCATACTACAGAGATTTGGGTTAGACAACCACTGAATCCCTTTCCAAATCTGAAATTTAATCATGCTAAAACTCATCAATCCATTAACTTCATAAAATACTTGTAAGAATGTAAACTTCATTAAAATCTGTTTCATCTAACTTCTATTGCATGTCAGAACCATACTTAGAATACTGTTGTCTTTCTATTAGACTACTAATATTCCTTCCCCTGACCTTATTCCCATAGCTAGCAACCTGTTGTTTACTTCTAGGCCTTGCCCAGGCAAACAAATGTTCTATTCTAACTAGAATCATGCATGAGCTCACTAGCTAAGATGTTTCTTGGTTGTGATCACCTTCCTTTCTTAGCATTCCTTGACTGAATTGACAATAGGCTTCTTGGATTTCTGGTGTACTGTTTACCATTTATTCTATTTATGTCTAAGGTATTTAAAGTACATGTTAGCAAACAAAGAAAGGTTCAGTTCTGAGATGTGGGTGGGAAGAAAATAAGAAAGAAGCCAGATGAAATATTACCTAGTTTTGAGGTCATTGTGGAGTAAGATGAGTCAGAAACTGTAAAGTACATACAATTGTACACCCATAAATACTTTTCCCAAGTAATTAACCTGAATATAAAAGATATATTCAATGAATGTCATGTAATACTTTCTAAAGTAAGTGTGAAAATCAGTAAGCATGGGATGGTATAAGCATGGAGATACTGTAGGCACAAATGTTAATTAGGTACTACCATGTGTGTGTCAAACTATACAAGTATTGTTAGTGTCAAAGTTTTGGATCAATTACACATTTCTCTAAAATGCCCATGGTTGAGAAATGTGTACCTCTATTTCCTTACCAAAATAAAAAAGTGTCAAGAGTTAAGGCAAAAATTCCAAGGTGAAATTCAAGCAGTAAAATAAAAGTGCCCATAAGATACTTGCAATGATACCAGACTGATCTGAATTATAATTTGAAATATAATTTCCTGCCAGTCAATAGGTGTCATTTTATGTCTCTCTCAAACATTTGAGATAATTTCAATAGTCCTCAAATATTTTTGTATTTACTATCTGAATATTTAAAAAAGTATCCTACTTATGATGATACCTGTACTTATATAGTAGGAATAGAAATATCTTTGAAAATAACATCCTTCCCACAGCCTACAAGGTCCTATATATGTTTGTCTCTGTCTACCTCACCAACATTAAAACACTTTATCTCCTACTCAGTATACTTTATTCTTCCCAGGTGGTGCAACTGGTAAAGAACCTACCTGTCAAGAGATGCTGGTTCGATCCCTAGGCTTGGAAAATCCCCTGGAGGAGGACATGGCACCCACTCCAATATTTTTGCTTGGACAGTCCTCATGGACAGAGGAGCCTGGTGGGCTACAGTCCATGGGGCAGCAAAGAGTTGGACACAATTGAAGTGACTTAGCATACACACTAGATCCTTAACATGACAAACTCTTCTCTACCTCAGTGTCCTGGAGTTGCTAATCTCTCTGCCTACAATATTACTTTCCAGGATATTCTAAAGTTGATATTTTCTCAGCGTTCAATCTCAGCACAAGTATTTATGTCTAAGGTATTTAAAGTACATGTTAGCAAACAAAGAAAGGTTCAGTTCTGAGATGTGGGTGGGAAGAAAATAAGAAAGAAGCCAGATGAAATATTACCTAGTTTTGAGGTCATTGTGGAGTAAGATGAGTCAGAAACTGTAAAGTACATACAATTGTACACCCATAAATACTTTTCCCAAGTAATTAACCTGAATATAAAAGATATATTCAATGAATGTCATGTAATACTTTCTAAAGTAAGTGTGAAAATCAGTAAGCATGGGATGGTATAAGCATGGAGATACTGTAGGCACAAATGTTAATTAGGTACTACCATGTGTGTGTCAAACTATACAAGTATTGTTAGTGTCAAAGTTTTGGATCAATTACACATTTCTCTAAAATGCCCATGGTTGAGAAATGTGTACCTCTATTTCCTTACCAAAATAAAAAAGTGTCAAGAGTTAAGGCAAAAATTCCAAGGTGAAATTCAAGCAGTAAAATAAAAGTGCCCATAAGATACTTGCAATGATACCAGACTGATCTGAATTATAATTTGAAATATAATTTCCTGCCAGTCAATAGGTGTCATTTTATGTCTCTCTCAAACATTTGAGATAATTTCAATAGTCCTCAAATATTTTTGTATTTACTATCTGAATATTTAAAAAGTATCCTACTTATGATGATACCTGTACTTATATAGTAGGAATAGAAATATCTTTGAAAATAACATCCTTCCCACAGCCTACAAGGTCCTATATATGTTTGTCTCTGTCTACCTCACCAACATTAAAACACTTTATCTCCTACTCAGTATACTTTATTCTTCCCAGGTGGTGCAACTGGTAAAGAACCTACCTGTCAAGAGATGCTGGTTCGATCCCTAGGCTTGGAAAATCCCCTGGAGGAGGACATGGCACCCACTCCAATATTTTTGCTTGGACAGTCCTCATGGACAGAGGAGCCTGGTGGGCTACAGTCCATGGGGCAGCAAAGAGTTGGACACAATTGAAGTGACTTAGCATACACACTAGATCCTTAACATGACAAACTCTTCTCTACCTCAGTGTCCTGGAGTTGCTAATCTCTCTGCCTACAATATTACTTTCCAGGATATTCTAAAGTTGATATTTTCTCAGCGTTCAATCTCAGCATAAGTATTATATGAAGTAGGCTTTCTCTGTCTGAACTGAAACAGCATCTCTCTCTCTCTCACACACACACACACGCACGCACGCACAGATTATCACCTGTTCTGATTGCTTTCTTTATATCATTCATCAAAATTCACAAATATTTTCTTTACCTGTTTATTATCATTGCTCCCCTAAACCAAATAGTTTTGTATTTTCAGTTCTAGCATGATAAGATTCAATAAACATTTGTCAAATTAATCAATTTGAAAAAGAGCCATAAATAATTATCATAATTATCATTATGTTACCATCTTATTTTGACAGCAACATGCTAAGTCCTTTATAGGCATTACCTTTATTTTTTATTATTTAAAAATCTTTTAAAATTTTATATTGGATTATAGTTGATTAACAATGATGTATTAGTTACAGGTATACAGCAAAATAACTCAATTATACCCATAAAAATGTGCATTCTTTTTGAAATTCTTTCCCCATTTAAGTTATTACAGAATACTGAGTTGAGTTTCTTGCACTATACAACAGGTTCTTGTTGGTTATCTATTTTGAATATAGCAGAATATACATGCCAATGCCAAACTCCCAATTTTTCCCTCCCCACCCCTTGACCCCTGGTAACCATAAGTTAGTTGTTTAAGCCTGTGAGTGTTTTTGTTTTGTAAATATGTTTATTTGTATAATTAAAAAAAATTTTGCATATTAGCAATATCATATATTTGTCTTTCTCTAACTTTGTTCACTTGGTATGATTGCTGCAAATGGCATTATTTCATTCTTCTTGGTGGCTGGGTACTACTTCCTTGTATGTGTGTGTGTGTGTATGTGTAGTGTGTATACACACATACATTCATACATATACCACGTGTTCTTTATCCACGCATTTGTTGATGGACATTTATTTACCTTTTATAGTATCAGGGGCAATTTCTAAAATGACTCCCAGTGAATCTTACCTCCTGATATTTTTTGCCATCATGTCATCTCCTTCCCTTGTGTGTGTTGGCTAGACTTAGTGATGTGTCTCTAACAAACAGAATAGGTCAAAACTGGTGGTGGTAGTAGTGGATTAAAAAAAAAAAAAAAGTAGCTTCATTGAAGTGAAGCCTGGTGCATACAACCTTAACAAAACCATCAGGCTTAATGATACTGGCAATATGATATGATACAACAAAAAGGGAAAATCACTTTTGTGTTACCTGCTAATAATGTAAAACCTCAACAAAATCATGAGAAAATATCAACAACTCCAAATTGAGGGCATTCCTTCAAAATAACTAGTTCTAAAAAGGATCAAGATTATGAAATGCAAAGATAGACTGAGGAATGGTTACTAAAAGATAAAGCATCAAAGAGACTAAGGAGACATGACAACGTTGAATTGGACCCTGGGTGGAAAAACTATGTTACCATCTTATTTTGACAGCAACATGCTAAGTCCTTTATAGGCATTACCTTTATTTTTATTATTTAAAATCTTTTAAAATTTTATATTGGATTATAGTTGATTAACAATGATGTATTAGTTACAGGTATACAGCAAAATAACTCAATTATACCCATAAAAATGTGCATTCTTTTTGAAATTCTTTCCCCATTTAAGTTATTACAGAATACTGAGTTGAGTTTCTTGCACTATACAACAGGTTCTTGTTGGTTATCTATTTTGAATATAGCAGAATATACATGCCAATGCCAAACTCCCAATTTTTCCCTCCCCACCCCTTGACCCCTGGTAACCATAAGTTAGTTGTTTAAGCCTGTGAGTGTTTTTGTTTTGTAAATATGTTTATTTGTATAATTAAAAAAAATTTTGCATATTAGCAATATCATATATTTGTCTTTCTCTAACTTTGTTCACTTGGTATGATTGCTGCAAATGGCATTATTTCATTCTTCTTGGTGGCTGGGTACTACTTCCTTGTATGTGTGTGTGTGTATGTGTAGTGTGTATACACACATACATTCATACATATACCACGTGTTCTTTATCCACGCATTTGTTGATGGACATTTATTTACCTTTTATAGTATCAGGGGCAATTTCTAAAATGACTCCCAGTGAATCTTACCTCCTGATATTTTTTGCCATCATGTCATCTCCTTCCCTTGTGTGTGTTGGCTAGACTTAGTGATGTGTCTCTAACAAACAGAATAGGTCAAAACTGGTGGTGGTAGTAGTGGATTAAAAAAAAAAAAAAAGTAGCTTCATTGAAGTGAAGCCTGGTGCATACAACCTTAACAAAACCATCAGGCTTAATGATACTGGCAATATGATATGATACAACAAAAAGGGAAAATCACTTTTGTGTTACCTGCTAATAATGTAAAACCTCAACAAAATCATGAGAAAATATCAACAACTCCAAATTGAGGGGCATTCCTTCAAAATAACTAGTTCTAAAAAGGATCAAGATTATGAAATGCAAAGATAGACTGAGGAATGGTTACTAAAAGATAAAGCAGATCAAAGAGACTAAGGAGACATGACAACGTTGAATTGGACCCTGGGTGGAAAAACTATTGAAATCTGAATAAAGTTGTAGTTTAGTTTTTTTATTTCTTTTGAAGGGATGAACTGTCAAGTCTGAGACTATACTATAGAAGATTGTGACTTCCAGCTAGCTTGCCTTTACTCTTGGCTTCTTCCAGCTTGCTGCTCTGATGAAAAAATATTTTATGATCAGAGCCCCACGGAGAGGCTCATATGGCAAAGAACTTCTGATCAAAAGCCAGCAGAGTCACCGAGGCTGTTTGTCCAACATACCTTGGGAAGATGAAGCCTGCAAACAATAGTATGATAAGCATATGATTGAGTTTGGAAGAAGGTTCTTCCCTGTGGAAGACATGAGATGACTGAAGTCACAACTGACACACTGATTCCAGCCCTGTGCAGCCCTGAACCACAGGACCCAGGTGAACTGCTCCCAGGTTCCTGACCCACAGAAGCTGGATGATAAATGTTTCAAGCCACTAAATTTTAGTTAGTACATTACACAGTAGTAGATAAGTAAGACCTATGGGTCTATACAATTGTTATTCCTGTTTTTGCAATGAGAATATTTGCTTAAAGAAATTAGCAATTTGCCCAAATTTACATAATTAAGTGACAAAACTGAAATTCAAAGCCTGGTCTACCAGAAACAAAGACTATTGTCTTAGTCACTGCATTATAATGTGTTCAGAGGGCCCTTTATAATAGCAGTTATATTTCTGTTAACAAAATTGATCTAAAACAGAATAAAGTTTTAAAAGCACCTGAACCTATTATCAAATACATTAAAGAAAAAAATAGACTTTAACATCTAAACAATGTCAAAGCAAAACCATAAGTTTTTGAGAATGATTATTCACCATAATCCAAATGGATAATATTATAATCCCCCTTGCCATAAGTCCCAAATGGAATAATACAACTCACTTTTGTGTTACCTGCTAATAATGTAAAACCTCAACAAAATCATGAGAAAATATCAACAACTCCAAATTGAGGGCATTCCTTCAAAATAACTAGTTCTAAAAAGGATCAAGATTATGAAATGCAAAGATAGACTGAGGAATGGTTACTAAAAGATAAAGCAGATCAAAGAGACTAAGGAGACATGACAACGTTGAATTGGACCCTGGGTGGAAAAACTATTGAAATCTGAATAAAGTTGTAGTTTAGTTTTTTTATTTCTTTTGAAGGGATGAACTGTCAAGTCTGAGACTATACTATAGAAGATTGTGACTTCCAGCTAGCTTGCCTTTACTCTTGGCTTCTTCCAGCTTGCTGCTCTGATGAAAAAATATTTTATGATCAGAGCCCCACGGAGAGGCTCATATGGCAAAGAACTTCTGATCAAAAGCCAGCAGAGTCACCGAGGCTGTTTGTCCAACATACCTTGGGAAGATGAAGCCTGCAAACAATAGTATGATAAGCATATGATTGAGTTTGGAAGAAGGTTCTTCCCTGTGGAAGACATGAGATGACTGAAGTCACAACTGACACACTGATTCCAGCCCTGTGCAGCCCTGAACCACAGGACCCAGGTGAACTGCTCCCAGGTTCCTGACCCACAGAAGCTGGATGATAAATGTTTCAAGCCACTAAATTTTAGTTAGTACATTACACAGTAGTAGATAAGTAAGACCTATGGGTCTATACAATTGTTATTCCTGTTTTTGCAATGAGAATATTTGCTTAAAGAAATTAGCAATTTGCCCAAATTTACATAATTAAGTGACAAAACTGAAATTCAAAGCCTGGTCTACCAGAAACAAAGACTATTGTCTTAGTCACTGCATTATAATGTGTTCAGAGGGCCCTTTATAATAGCAGTTATATTTCTGTTAACAAAATTGATCTAAAACAGAATAAAGTTTTAAAAGCACCTGAACCTATTATCAAATACATTAAAGAAAAAAATAGACTTTAACATCTAAACAATGTCAAAGCAAAACCATAAGTTTTTGAGAATGATTATTCACCATAATCCAAATGGATAATATTATAATCCCCCTTGCCTAGTGAATGTTCACAGCTACTGAAGTATTTTTTGGGAAAATTTACATTTAGTGGCCCAGCAATGATAGACAAAATTAGACATTCTATAAGACTGCGCAGTGAGCTTGAGAGATTTCAGGGTTGACCAAGGGAAAAGGTATGACCATGAGGTGGCAGTAGTACATATGAGCCTTATTTCAGCAACACAGAGACAGGTCAGCATGTGGGGGAAGTCCCTCACAGCACGACAGTAATGGATCTTAAAGTACTGGGGGAAGGGTAAGAAGACGATCTAGAAGAAGGGACAGGGGGGCCAGTGAACTCCCGGGGAGCAGGGATTGAGGGAGGAGGCTTATGTGTCCAGGTGATATCACTAAGGAGCCCAGCAGGGAGTCTGGGTCAGAGAGCTCCAAGGGGTCACACAGCTCTGCTTCTGTAGGTAAGTGCGTCCTCTGTCACTTTAGCCTTTGCAACCCAATGGACTGTAGCCTGCCAGGACCCTCTATCCATAGGATTATCCTGGCAAGGATACTGGAGTGGTTAACATTTCCTCCTCCTCCAGGCTTTTGTAGCTATAGGGTTTATTTTATCCATGGCTAGCAGATGTTGGGCATAGCTTCCCAAGATTTGGAAAGCAGTCAGACTCCAAATGACTAAAAATCTGCTATATTGAAAACAATTAATGTGTAAAAATTTTAGTTTGTCATGAGTGACCTCTAAGCTAACAGGACTCAGTCTGCTGTGAAAAAACAAACAACCTAGGGAACACCTTGATTCATTTATGAAACAGATAAAGTTCTTCTGTTATTAACTGGGTCAAATGGGAACAACTTGCCGTTAAAGATCTCTAGTCTAAGGTAAAAACTGAAATTCAAAGCCTGGTCTACCAGAAACAAAGACTATTGTCTTAGTCACTGCATTATAATGTGTTCAGAGGGCCCTTTATAATAGCAGTTATATTTCTGTTAACAAAATTGATCTAAAACAGAATAAAGTTTTAAAAGCACCTGAACCTATTATCAAATACATTAAAGAAAAAAATAGACTTTAACATCTAAACAATGTCAAAGCAAAACCATAAGTTTTTGAGAATGATTATTCACCATAATCCAAATGGATAATATTATAATCCCCCTTGCCTAGTGAATGTTCACAGCTACTGAAGTATTTTTGGAAATTGACATTTAGTGGCCCAGCAATGATAGACAAAATTAGACATTCTATAAGACTGCGCAGTGAGCTTGAGAGATTTCAGGGTTGACCAAGGGAAAAGGTATGACCATGAGGTGGCAGTAGTACATATGAGCCTTATTTCAGCAACACAGAGACAGGTCAGCATGTGGGGGAAGTCCCTCACAGCACGACAGTAATGGATCTTAAAGTACTGGGGGAAGGGTAAGAAGACGATCTAGAAGAAGGGACAGGGGGGCCAGTGAACTCCCGGGGAGCAGGGATTGAGGGAGGAGGCTTATGTGTCCAGGTGATATCACTAAGGAGCCCAGCAGGGAGTCTGGGTCAGAGAGCTCCAAGGGGTCACACAGCTCTGCTTCTGTAGGTAAGTGCGTCCTCTGTCACTTTAGCCTTTGCAACCCAATGGACTGTAGCCTGCCAGGACCCTCTATCCATAGGATTATCCTGGCAAGGATACTGGAGTGGTTAACATTTCCTCCTCCTCCAGGCTTTTGTAGCTATAGGGTTTATTTTATCCATGGCTAGCAGATGTTGGGCATAGCTTCCCAAGATTTGGAAAGCAGTCAGACTCCAAATGACTAAAAATCTGCTATATTGAAAACAATTAATGTGTAAAAATTTTAGTTTGTCATGAGTGACCTCTAAGCTAACAGGACTCAGTCTGCTGTGAAAAAACAAACAACCTAGGGAACACCTTGATTCATTTATGAAACAGATAAAGTTCTTCTGTTATTAACTGGGTCAAATGGGAACAACTTGCCGTTAAAGATCTCTAGGCTAAGGTAAACCATAACTTTTAGTTCTCAGGAAACTCTGAACTGCCACAGAAGTATTAATCCAGGCATATGAGAGGCTGAAAATTCTTGGAGAAAATTATTGGCTCCTCTCCTAGCATTATTAAAGACTCTGTCTCAGGCACCTCCATGAGGAGGTGGAATTATCCCTAAGCAAAAATAAAGCAAATATGACTGTGTCTTATTCTGCTATTGACCATCATCCATAAAGAACATATGACTCCTTTCAATAAGATACACAGTCTTCATTCCAGTCCTTAGCCAGAGAGCACAAGTTGGAACTGGAAATCTTATGTGCTGAAAGTGTAGATGAGATGTTACAGTCTAAGGGCAGTGTTAACCAGAAAGTCTTTGAAATTCTGTAAGTTCTATCTTTAAGCCAGAACTCTAGAAATTAAAGAAACTTATTTCCTGACAGAACTATTTTTACTAAGTTATATTTAGTATCTGTATTTTTTTTTTAGAATAAACTCTGTCAAAAAGCGGTAACAAATTACCACTCCAACTGTGGTGGCTAAGTGCAATAAAAAAAAAAATTATTTCTAGTTCCACTACATGTTCAAAGAGAATCTGAGAGGCTCAGGCTGACTGAGAGGCTGCTATCTTGTAGCTGTACCATCCAAACCATACAGTCATGGCGCTAGAAAATAATCTGATCCAAACATCACCCATTTCACTTCTGCTTACAGTTCATAGGCCAGGACAACCAGCATTTAACATCAAGAGGACAGGAAAGTGTAACTGAAGGGAGGGAATAGGATATTGGGTGAATATCATCTCTGTGACAATATCATTCCTATAAATTTTTGAGGACTAAATACGATAGATACACTTGTTTTCTATTGCTGTCTTAATAAATTACCACAGCTTGTGGCTTAAAACAACAAAAAAAACTCTATTATCATACAGTCTTTGAAGGTCAGAAATTCAAAATGCTCCCAGTGGATTAAAATCAAAGAGCTAGCATTCCTCAGCTTGTGGCCCCCCTTCCTTCTGTCTTCGAAGAAAGAGGTGGGCTGTTGTGATTTTTCTCACCTCACATCATTCTGACAGACTCTTCTGCTTCCCTCTTCCACAATTCAGGGTTCTCATAATTAACCTGGATAAATCAGGATAATCTCTCCTTTTTAAGGTAGATGATTAGAACCTGAATTGTATCTGCAACCTTAGTTCTCCTCTGCCACATTCTGAAACATATTGACAGGCCCCAGAGATAAGGACATGGACATTTTTGAGGGGCTATCATTCTGCCTATCAAAGTAGGGTATGAAAAACACATGTGCAGCTTTGGCATACTTGTATAAAAGACAATGCTACCCACTCCAGTGTTCTTGCCTGGGAAACCCCATGAACATAGGAGCCTCATGAGCTACAGTCCATGGTGTTGCAAGAACTGCACATGACTGAGCAACTAAACCACCACTACCACCACCACTGAAGCAAGTACCGTTCTTCTTGGGCTTCCCCAGTGGCACAGTGGTAAAGAATCCACCTGTAATGCAGGAGCCGAAGGAGACATAGGTTCAATCTCTGGGTCAGGAAGAGCCCCTGGAGAAGGAAATGGCAACCCACTCCAGTGGGTTCTTGCTTGGAAGATCCTATGGAGGAGCCTGGAGGATTACAGTCCATAGGGTTGCAAAGAGTTGGACACGACTGAAGCAACCAGAATGCACAATGCTTATTTTGTTAAGCAATGAATTTTATAAAAAATTTAAATTAAAAAAATTAAAACTTTCTTATTATCAATTCATAGGAACAAAGAAACATATGTTTTCCTTTTAGTCTTAGAGACAAAGGAAGAAGAAAAACTGTAATACATTGTTATACACATTTCAGTGTCACTTTCTGAAGCAAGTAAATCCTATATTCCTAGGTAGTCTTATAATTTAATTTAATTCTCTTTAAAATAAATGTTTCCTGTTGCTTCTAATGCTTTTAGAAGCAAAAGATATTAAGTATATTAATAAAAATTGAATAACAATGTCAGCATTGCTGAATGAAAGGAAAATTATAGGATACTGGATGCAAAGTGAAAGGAAAAATATATTTTGAATATTTTTTACAGAACAAAGTTGTTATATTTTCAACCAGATAGAAAGCAAGGCACACATATTACTCAGAAAAGGGAACGGGTGTGTTATAAACTCAGCAACATAGTATTAAAATTATTGCCTTATAAAATCTTACAGAAGTTAGGCAAACAAAGGGGAATACTTATGAAGTCTTTCTTTTTTGTTGTTGTTGTTTTTTGAAGTCTTTCTTTTTATTAACCTATATATATATATATACTGTTTCTGATATTCTCCATTTCCTCCTGTTTTTTTCAAGTTACTGTCTTGTGTTATTTCTTTGTTTCAGTATAGCTCCATTCTCTGCTGTTTCTTTTAGGCTATATTGTTGCATGGATTATATCCATATAGAACCCATTTTATTTGTTCTATTACATATTAGCTTAAATATTTTCACAGACAAGATAACTTCTAAATGAGAAAACTCTGTTACTTGTAATTCATTGAAAGCATACATTTCATAAATGCAATGTAATAAGAAATATTGTATAGTTTAAAATGTTTCTTAAATATTTCCTTCTAATCTATGGAGCTCTTCATCAATTACTAAATAATCAAACTGTTGATTATCTACTTGGTACCTAGTTTTGTAAACAATCTGTTTAAACTATAATTATTTTAAAAAATTCAAAGCTTACTCATTGTTGTCATTACGTAAGATGTTTTTATGTCATAAAGTCAACAGTATTCTTCAGTTCCACAGCTTTCAGTATGCTGCAGGATACAAGACAGGTCTGTTGCTAGACCAAATATGAATGCTCCAGGAATAGTACCTGTGAAAACCATATTTATATATTAATAGCCAGTTTGTTGTCTACAAACTGGGATATATTTTGTTAATTAAACTTAAACTTAGTCATAAAGAAATGTGTCATTTAAAATCATCATGCTCTGGAACACAAGCCTAATGAGGGCAGGGATTTTCATCTGTTTTGCTCAATGACATAGCCCCACTATTTGGAATGATGTTTAACATATATGATGAAATAAAAACTTATATTTTAAGGCAGGACAAGAGAAATATAAAATTCTCTATGTCCACTTGGGTCTCTCCCTTCCTCCCTAATGTGCAGTATGCATCTGCATTATGCATTAACCATATCTTCTCAAAGATGGTCATGCCTGACCTAAAGATCCTTTTTTCCCCTTTCTCCTGACACTAGGAATGTAACTTCTTAAAAGAATAGTGTTCTTTTCCAACTCTGTAGAGAATCGTGGTGACTTGCTCCTTATTTTTTATGTGCTTACCTAGACTGTGTATTTTTGCTGAACTTTAGGTAAAATATCAATATGCAATAAACTCAGCACCCATGGGCACCTTATCTTTGACAAAGGAGACAAGAATATACAATGGAGAAAAGACATTCTCTTTGGTAAGCAGTGTTAGGAAAACTGGACAGCTACACGTGAAAGGATGAAACTAGAATACTTCCTAACACTATGTATGTTAGTCACTCAGTTGTGTCTGACTCTTTGCGACCCCATGGACTATAGCCCACCAGGCTCCTCTGTCTATGGAAATCTCCAGGCAAGACTACTGGCGTGTGTAGCCATTCCATTCTCCAGGGGATCTTCTCAACCAAGGGATCAAACCCAGGTCTCCCACATTGCAGGCAGATTCTTTACCATCTGACCTACCAGGAAAGCCCTCCTAGCACCACATCCAAGAATAAACTCAAAATGGATTAGAAGCTTGAATGTAAGGCCGGAAACCATAAAGCCCTAGAGGCAAACATGGGTAGTACACTCTTTGACATACATCACAGCAAGATCCTCTTGGACCCACTGTCTAGAGTAATACAAATAAAAACAAAAATAAATAAATGAATGCTCCAGGAATAGTACCTGTGAAAACCATATTTATATATTAATAGCCAGTTTGTTGTCTACAAACTGGGATATATTTTGTTAATTAAACTTAAACTTAGTCATAAAGAAATGTGTCATTTAAAATCATCATGCTCTGGAACACAAGCCTAATGAGGGCAGGGATTTTCATCTGTTTTGCTCAATGACATAGCCCCACTATTTGGAATGATGTTTAACATATATGATGAAATAAAAACTTATATTTTAAGGCAGGACAAGAGAAATATAAAATTCTCTATGTCCACTTGGGTCTCTCCCTTCCTCCCTAATGTGCAGTATGCATCTGCATTATGCATTAACCATATCTTCTCAAAGATGGTCATGCCTGACCTAAAGATCCTTTTTTCCCCTTTCTCCTGACACTAGGAATGTAACTTCTTAAAAGAATAGTGTTCTTTTCCAACTCTGTAGAGAATCGTGGTGACTTGCTCCTTATTTTTTATGTGCTTACCTAGACTGTGTATTTTTGCTGAACTTTAGGTAAAATATCAATATGCAATAAACTCAGCACCCATGGGCACCTTATCTTTGACAAAGGAGACAAGAATATACAATGGAGAAAAGACATTCTCTTTGGTAAGCAGTGTTAGGAAAACTGGACAGCTACACGTGAAAGGATGAAACTAGAATACTTCCTAACACTATGTATGTTAGTCACTCAGTTGTGTCTGACTCTTTGCGACCCCATGGACTATAGCCCACCAGGCTCCTCTGTCTATGGAAATCTCCAGGCAAGACTACTGGCGTGTGTAGCCATTCCATTCTCCAGGGGATCTTCTCAACCAAGGGATCAAACCCAGGTCTCCCACATTGCAGGCAGATTCTTTACCATCTGACCTACCAGGAAAGCCCTCCTAGCACCACATCCAAGAATAAACTCAAAATGGATTAGAAGCTTGAATGTAAGGCCGGAAACCATAAAGCCCTAGAGGCAAACATGGGTAGTACACTCTTTGACATACATCACAGCAAGATCCTCTTGGACCCACTGTCTAGAGTAATACAAATAAAAACAAAAATAAATAAATGAATGGGACTTAAATAAACTTAAAAGCTTTTTCAAAAAAAAAAAAGCTTTTTCATAGCAAAGGAAACAATAAACAAAATTAAAACACAACCCTCAGAATGGGTGAAAATAACTTCAAACAAAACAACTTACAAAGAATTAGTGTCCGGAATATATAAGCAACTCAATATCAGGAAAAGAGACAACCCAATCAAAAAAATGAACAGAAGACCTAGACAGACATTTCTCCAAAGAAGACCTCAGGCAAGTCAGAATGGCCTTTATCGAAAAATCTACAAACAATAATCCTGGAGAGGGTGTGGAAAAAAGAGAACCCTCTTGCATTGTTGGTGGGAATGTAAATTGAGATAGCCACTATAGAGCAGAGTATAGAGGTTTCTTTAAAAACAGTATGACCCAGCAAACCTACTACTGAGCATACACTCTGAGTAAACCATAATTCAAAGAGAAGCAAGTACCTCAATGTTCACTGCAGCACTATTTACAGTAGCTAGGACGTGGAAGCAGCATAGATGTTCATCAACAGATTAATGGATAAGGAAGTTGTGGTACATATATACAATGGAATATTAATCAGCCATAAAAAATAAGCCACATTTGAGTCAGTTCTAATGAGGTGATGAACCTAAAGCCTGTTATATACAGAGTGAAGTAAGTCAGAAAGAGAAAAACAAATATCATATATTTATATATATATATGTCTATATATATATATATATATACACACATATATATATAATCTGGAAAGGTGGTACTAATGAGCATATTTGTAGGGCAGCAATGGAGCACAGACATAGAACAGACTTGTGGACACAGTGGGCAAAGAGAGGAGGGTGGGACAAACTGAAAAAGTAGCATGGAAACATAAATTACCATATTGAAACAGCATGGAACACGACTGAGAACACTTGCGGGACACAGGGGGCAAGAGAGAGGAGGGTGGGATCAAACCCAGGTCTCCCACATTGCAGGCAGATTCTTTACCATCTGACCTACCAGGAAAGCCCTCCTAGCACCACATCCAAGAATAAACTCAAAATGGATTAGAAGCTTGAATGTAAGGCCGGAAACCATAAAGCCCTAGAGGCAAACATGGGTAGTACACTCTTTGACATACATCACAGCAAGATCCTCTTGGACCCACTGTCTAGAGTAATACAAATAAAAACAAAAATAAATAAATGAATGGGACTTAAATAAACTTAAAAGCTTTTTCAAAAAAAAAAAAGCTTTTTCATAGCAAAGGAAACAATAAACAAAATTAAAACACAACCCTCAGAATGGGTGAAAATAACTTCAAACAAAACAACTTACAAAGAATTAGTGTCCGGAATATATAAGCAACTCAATATCAGGAAAAGAGACAACCCAATCAAAAAAATGAACAGAAGACCTAGACAGACATTTCTCCAAAGAAGACCTCAGGCAAGTCAGAATGGCCTTTATCGAAAAATCTACAAACAATAATCCTGGAGAGGGTGTGGAAAAAAGAGAACCCTCTTGCATTGTTGGTGGGAATGTAAATTGAGATAGCCACTATAGAGCAGAGTATAGAGGTTTCTTTAAAAACAGTATGACCCAGCAAACCTACTACTGAGCATACACTCTGAGTAAACCATAATTCAAAGAGAAGCAAGTACCTCAATGTTCACTGCAGCACTATTTACAGTAGCTAGGACGTGGAAGCAGCATAGATGTTCATCAACAGATTAATGGATAAGGAAGTTGTGGTACATATATACAATGGAATATTAATCAGCCATAAAAAATAAGCCACATTTGAGTCAGTTCTAATGAGGTGATGAACCTAAAGCCTGTTATATACAGAGTGAAGTAAGTCAGAAAGAGAAAAACAAATATCATATATTTATATATATATATGTCTATATATATATATATATATACACACACACACATATATATATATAATCTGGAAAGGTGGTACTAATGAGCATATTTGTAGGGCAGCAATGGAGACACAGACATAGAGAACAGACTTGTGGACACAGTGGGGCAAAGAGAGGAGGGTGGGACAAACTGAAAAAGTAGCATGGAAACATAAATTACCATATGGAAAACAGTCAGTGGGAATTCACTGTTATGCTGCAGGAAGCTCACATCAGGTGCTCGGTGACAACCTAGAGGGGAGGGATGGGGTGGGAGACGGGAGAGACATTTAAGACGAGGGGACATATACATACCTATAGCTGATTCATGTTGATGTATGGCAGAGACCAACACAATAATGGAAAGCAATTATCCTCCAATTAAAAACTATTAAAAAGAACCAAATAGAAATATGGAAGAGAAGTTAAATATTCTGTGGAAAATTTCAATAGCAGATTAAATCATGGATCATTAAAAAAAATTAAAAAATTATATATCCATATATATATATATATATATACATATATATATATTGCTTTGATGAACCATTATTTGTCTCAAAACTATTTATGTTTGTGTGTTCAACTTCTAATGGGAAGAAAAGTTCTCAGGGTTTCTGAAAGTCTGTCTCCTATGATATAATCTTCAGTTTGGCTTGAATAAGATTCCCTTTTTTTTTCTTGACTATTATTTGAACTTTCATCAACACATAGTAGATGCTACATTAATGACATTGTAGGAATACTATATTTTAAAAATAATTTTATTTATTTATTTATGGCTATGCTAGGTTTTCATTGCTGTACAGCCTTTTCTCTAGTCTCTCTAGTGGAGAGTTGGGCTACTCTCTTGTTGCGAGGTACAGCCTGCACTTTTCTTTTTCAGCATGCTATTGAGGTTAGCCAACAGATTAATGGATAAGGAAGTTGTGGTACATATATACAATGGAATATTAATCAGCCATAAAAAATAAGCCACATTTGAGTCAGTTCTAATGAGGTGATGAACCTAAAGCCTGTTATATACAGAGTGAAGTAAGTCAGAAAGAGAAAAACAAATATCATATATTTATATATATATATGTCTATATATATATATATATATACACACACACACATATATATATATAATCTGGAAAGGTGGTACTAATGAGCATATTTGTAGGGCAGCAATGGAGACACAGACATAGAGAACAGACTTGTGGACACAGTGGGGCAAAGAGAGGAGGGTGGGACAAACTGAAAAAGTAGCATGGAAACATAAATTACCATATGGAAAACAGTCAGTGGGAATTCACTGTTATGCTGCAGGAAGCTCACATCAGGTGCTCGGTGACAACCTAGAGGGGAGGGATGGGGTGGGAGACGGGAGAGACATTTAAGACGAGGGGACATATACATACCTATAGCTGATTCATGTTGATGTATGGCAGAGACCAACACAATAATGGAAAGCAATTATCCTCCAATTAAAAACTATTAAAAAGAACCAAATAGAAATATGGAAGAGAAGTTAAATATTCTGTGGAAAATTTCAATAGCAGATTAAATCATGGATCATTAAAAAAAATTAAAAAATTATATATCCATATATATATATATATATACATATATATATATATTGCTTTGATGAACCATTATTTGTCTCAAAACTATTTATGTTTGTGTGTTCAACTTCTAATGGGAAGAAAAGTTCTCAGGGTTTCTGAAAGTCTGTCTCCTATGATATAATCTTCAGTTTGGCTTGAATAAGATTCCCTTTTTTTTTCTTGACTATTATTTGAACTTTCATCAACACATAGTAGATGCTACATTAATGACATTGTAGGAATACTATATTTTAAAAATAATTTTATTTATTTATTTATGGCTATGCTAGGTTTTCATTGCTGTACAGCCTTTTCTCTAGTCTCTCTAGTGGTGAGTTGGGCTACTCTCTTGTTGCGAGGTACAGTCTTCTCATTGCAGTGCTTTCTCTTGTTGTCGAGCATAGGCTGTAGTTGTTGAGGTTCCCTGGCTCTAGAGCACAGGCTTAGAAGTTGTGGTGCATGGGCTTAGTTGCCCATGCTATATGTGGGATTTTCTAGGACAAGGGATCAAACCCATGTCTCTTGCATTGGCAGGCAGGTTCTTTACCACTGAGCCACCAGGGAAGCCTGGAACAATATACTCTTCCATTAGTTTCATAAGTATGTGGAGTCTCATTTGGGATAGTGGTTATTCGGGAGTTTGAGAATATATACCAAAAAAAAAAAAAAAAATTCATGCTAGACCTATTTTTCTGTGGGGTTATTTTGTTAAAATTGCTTAAGAACTTTGGTTTCATGAAAGGCCAAGGTATCTCTATCATAGCCAACTCAAACCTGATTTATCATAATATTGAAAAACAATGCAAATGAAATTGATTTTGAGATGAATTTGTCAGTTCTGTAGTTTTTGTTTCTCCTTATTCTGAGAAAGTAACCATGCTCCTTGGGCTTATTTTTGAGAGAAAGTTGGCATTTTATAGCCAAAAGTAGTAGTAAATAACCTGCTTTCTTGGCTTTTCAGCTCAAGAATGATTCAGCAACTTGAGCAATTATGCTAAAGGAGGAACAGACTCAAAGAAGTGGCAAAGGAGGAGGAGATTACTTCTTCTTCTTTTTTTTTTTTTAAAGATTTATTTACTTATTTTGAGGGTGGGTGGGGAGGGAGGGGAGCAGGCAGGCTACTTCTATTGGTCTTTCATTTGTCTATTTTCATCTATCTTTGTTCTTTGGCCCGTGTGGGCCTCCCATCGCGGTGGCCTCTAGTGTCGCAGAGCACCGGCTCTGGGCGCATGCGCTCCAGAGCTCCGGCTCGGTAATTGGACACATCAGTCCAGCCGCTCCGAGGCACGTGGGATCTTCCCAGGTCAGGGATTGAACCGGTGCCCCTTGCACTGCAAGGCGGTGTACTTACCCACTGGACCACCAGGGAAGCCCAGGAGATTACTTCTGGATGCAGAGCAAGATGGGGGCTGCTGGGCTGCACAGAGACTAGGGGCCTGTCCTCTGCTAGGGCTCCTAACAGCTCTGGATAAAACGTGGCCACACGTGCACAGCGTACCCAGAGACGCTGAGACTCTGGGACTCCTAGCTCCCTAAGAGAGGTTAAGAATTGAGATTCTTGACCCAGGCAGACATCTCACTCCCAGTCTTTGGTCCTGACTGACACTGAGTCAGTCACTCTCAAACTCAGCTGTGAGCTTCTAGTTATCAGTGGGAAAAATAATCTGAAAAGTAGAGACAATTTTGGGCTCTAGGCTGGTATTCTGTATTCCTTGTGCTATCTGAAATGGCACATTTTACAAGCCCTAGGGATAGAACCAAATTAGAGACAATATGCAAATTAAGCTTACATCTCTCTAGTTTGTCTTTAAAGTAGTACCTTCTGCATCATAAAGGTTTGCAGCAACAGGCCAGGGTGGGGATGCCAAAAGAGTAGCCCTAAAATCACTGACTCACCTACCAGGCAATTCCTTTAGGGCCAGAATTAAGGTAATATTACTAAACCGAGAACAGTCACCATATATTTTTCCTAATTGCCTCTGAAACACATATCTCTAAGAAACTTTTATCTGTTAAGAAAAGAATCACTAACTGTTGGAGATAGCGAATTTAAATTTTGAATGACATTACCCTCATGGCAAAATGGGCTTCCCAGACGGTGCTAGTGGTAAAGAACCCACCTGCCAATGCAGGAAACAAGAGATGCAGGTTCGATCTCCAGGTGGTGGAGATTCCTGGGCAACCCACTCCAGTATTCTTGCCTGGAGAATCCTATGGATAGAGGAAGCTGGTAGGCTATGGTCCACAGAGTTACAGAGTGACTTACATGACTGAAGTGACTTAGCATGCAGCACACACGCATGATAAAACACTTGAAAGATAAGTGAAGGAGAAAATGTTGACTGCCTTTAGCTGCTGCAGTTGTCTACAGATAGTACATCCTAGGGTGGGGGTGGGGGGCCGAAATTCAGGATGGAGAAAAATAGGAAACATTGTGCGTTGTGCATATGCAGGCCCCTAGACACTTGAAACACAAATCTCAGGAAAAATTTCAATCAACCCCACATTTCTTTATCTTCTTGTATGTAGTAAAGGACTGAAATCATTAACTTGAGATGTGTATTCTTTGTGATTAACAGTAATATTTTGATGTTTGACTTTTTTTTCTAGCAAAAAATCATATATATCCTGGCTTCTCACTTACCTCTTTAGAGTAGTTCCTCAAAGCTCTCTGAGAAGCTGTTTCCCTGGCTGTCAGTAAGGTCCCTGAATAAGATGTAACCTACAACTTTTATACTGTGCTTTTTTCTTTCAGTCAACAAATATATCAAAAGTATGTCAATGAAATTTAGGCTAGTTCTACTCTCCTTCTAACCTAAAAAACCCTCAACATAGTACATTAGACATATAAAGTATAAATCTGACATTTTAGCTCATGCTTTATAAGACAGATAATAGTTCAAACTCTGAAAAGGTGACACGTTTCCACAATGTGAATCACCAATCATACTGAGAATTAGAGGAAGGTTTCAGGTACATGTCCACAATAATTGATGCAAACTAACTGCAAAATGTTCTGAGGTAAATGTCAGTGTTCATTGTGGTATCTGACTATAGCATCCATCCCCAGATATTAACTCTGAGTTTTTTAGCTCTTTTTTTCCTTTTGATACTGAAGGTCATAAATAATATGAATGAAAATCCAAAAAAGTATTTCAGAAGAATAGGTAAGAGTATTTTATTAGTGATCAAATTCTTAAGCTGTATAATAAAGCATATTTACCCTAGTCCCTCTGAATTACAGAATAATAGGATTCCTGCTGTACCTAATTATAGGGTAAAAATGTTTTTCTTTTCCCTAAGAGGAAATAATTTTTAATTTATAACGCAGAATTACAGAAATACATTTCTCCCTCTTTGCTCACTCCCATGGAAGAGCCTCAGTTCTTCCCAATGATGACTGCTCCAGCATGGGTTCCCCGTGCATTACACTAAGGAGAGATATACTTTTCATATATGTGAGAAAAGGCACATTTATATTTTTAGAGGATGATGGGAAAGGTAATTATTTAGGGAAGCAGTGCTTCATTTTGGACTTTCATAAGGGCAAGATTTATAGCATTAAAAATTATAGGCCCCTAGACACTTGAAACACAAATCTCAGGAAAAATTTCAATCAACCCCACATTTCTTTATCTTCTTGTATGTAGTAAAGGACTGAAATCATTAACTTGAGATGTGTATTCTTTGTGATTAACAGTAATATTTTGATGTTTGACTTTTTTTTCTAGCAAAAAATCATATATATCCTGGCTTCTCACTTACCTCTTTAGAGTAGTTCCTCAAAGCTCTCTGAGAAGCTGTTTCCCTGGCTGTCAGTAAGGTCCCTGAATAAGATGTAACCTACAACTTTTATACTGTGCTTTTTTCTTTCAGTCAACAAATATATCAAAAGTATGTCAATGAAATTTAGGCTAGTTCTACTCTCCTTCTAACCTAAAAAACCCTCAACATAGTACATTAGACATATAAAGTATAAATCTGACATTTTAGCTCATGCTTTATAAGACAGATAATAGTTCAAACTCTGAAAAGGTGACACGTTTCCACAATGTGAATCACCAATCATACTGAGAATTAGAGGAAGGTTTCAGGTACATGTCCACAATAATTGATGCAAACTAACTGCAAAATGTTCTGAGGTAAATGTCAGTGTTCATTGTGGTATCTGACTATAGCATCCATCCCCAGATATTAACTCTGAGTTTTTTAGCTCTTTTTTTCCTTTTGATACTGAAGGTCATAAATAATATGAATGAAAATCCAAAAAAGTATTTCAGAAGAATAGGTAAGAGTATTTTATTAGTGATCAAATTCTTAAGCTGTATAATAAAGCATATTTACCCTAGTCCCTCTGAATTACAGAATAATAGGATTCCTGCTGTACCTAATTATAGGGTAAAAATGTTTTTCTTTTCCCTAAGAGGAAATAATTTTTAATTTATAACGCAGAATTACAGAAATACATTTCTCCCTCTTTGCTCACTCCCATGGAAGAGCCTCAGTTCTTCCCAATGATGACTGCTCCAGCATGGGTTCCCCGTGCATTAC
Organism: Tragulus kanchil; assembly: GCA_022376925.1. NCBI lineage: Eukaryota > Metazoa > Chordata > Mammalia > Artiodactyla > Tragulidae > Tragulus > Tragulus kanchil. Next base: position 58,036,810 of record JAIOJX010000004.1, read on the forward strand.
ACTAAGGAGAGATATACTTTTCATATATGTGAGAAAAGGCACATTTATATTTTTAGAGGATGATGGGAAAGGTAATTATTTAGGGAAGCAGTGCTTCATTTTGGACTTTCATAAGCAATAATGGAGAAATCAAAGCTATTTATAGCATTAAAAAAATTATCTGGAAACATCACACTTCCTGATTTCAAACTGTATTACAGAGCTATAGCAATCAAAGCAGTATGATACTGGTATAAAAACAAACACATAGGCCAGTGGAACAGAATCATGAGCCCCCAAATAAATGCATGCATATATGGTAAACTAATATTTGACAGGAGCTAAGAACACTCAGTGGAGAAACGATAGTCTCCTCAAAAAATGGTGTTGGAGTATACTAACACATATTTATGGAATCTAGTAGGATGGTCATGATAACACACGCAGTGAACTCATGGAAAAACAGAGCATAGACATATGGACATTGTGGAGAAGAAATAGGGAGGGGGAGGCATGGAAGGAGTAACATGGAAACCTATACTGCCATGTGTGGAAAAGACAGCTATTGTCATTGTGCTAAGGGAATAGGAGTGCTCACAATGGCTTGGGGAGATGGTCCGGAGGGGTGGGATGGGGGGAACTGGGGGAGTGGGGACCAGGGATATGCATATGACTGATCTGGGAACATACACGTCTGTGAACAACAAAACTCTGTAAAACCTTTAAAATAAAGAATTTAACAACAACAAAAAAAATGGTGTTGGTAAAGCTAGACAGTCATGTACAAGAGAATGAAACTAAACCACTATCTTACCTCATTCACAAAAACTAACTCAAAGTGGATTAAAGATAAATGTAAAACCTGAAGCTATAAAACTCCTAGAAGAAAACACAGGGAAAAATCTCTTGATATTGATCTTGGCAATGATTTTATAGATATGACACCAACAAGCAGCAAAAGCAAGAATAAATAAGTACAACTACAGCAAACTAAAAAGTCTCTATACAGCAAAAGAAGCAATCAACAAAATTAAACAACCTACAAAACAAAAGAAAATATGTGCTAATCTTACATCTGTTAAGATGTTAATATACAAAATATATAGGGAATTATACAACTCAAAGTCAAAAAAAATCAATCCAATTAAAAAAATGGCAAGAGACTCTCTAATAGACATTTTTTCCAAGAAGATATTTAAATAGCCAAGTTACATCAAAAGACTGCTAATTATCAGGAAAATGCAAATCAAAACCACAATGATATATCACCTCACACCTGTCAGAATGCCTATTATCAAAAAGACAAGAGTAGCAAGTGTTGATGAGGATGTGAAGAAAAGGAAACTGTTGGTGGAAATATAAATTAGTGCAGCTACTTGAGAGTAATTGTGGACCTCCTGTTGCTTGCTAATATACAGCCTAATACTTTTCACAGTTTTTAAATGGTTTAAACAGAATGAAAAGAAACAGATTTTATGGCACGTGAATATTATATGAAATTCAAATTAAAGTGCCCATAAAGTTTTATTAGAACACAGCTGTACTCATTTGCTTAAGTGCTGTAACCAAACCCAAAACGTTTACCCTCTAGAACTTGACAGAACAAGTTCTAGAGCAACTTGCACACTTCAGGCCTAGCAGACTGAATCTCCACTGGGAGGCATGGAAGGAGTAACATGAAACTATGCTTTAAAGTTGTCATTGTGCTAAGGGAATAGGAGTGCTCACAATGGCTTGGGAGATGGTCCGGAGGGTGGGATGGGGGAACTGGGGGAGTGGGGACCAGGGATATGCATATGACTGATCTGGGAACATACACGTCTGTGAACAACAAAACTCTGTAAAACCTTTAAAATAAAGAATTTAACAACAAAAAAAATGGTGTTGGTAAAGCTAGACAGTCATGTACAAGAGAATGAAACTAAACCACTATCTTACCTCATTCACAAAAACTAACTCAAAGTGGATTAAAGATAAATGTAAAACCTGAAGCTATAAAACTCCTAGAAGAAAACACAGGAAAAATCTCTTGATATTGATCTTGGCAATGATTTTATAGATATGACACCAACAAGCAGCAAAAGCAAGAATAAATAAGTACAACTACAGCAAACTAAAAAGTCTCTATACAGCAAAAGAAGCAATCAACAAAATTAAACAACCTACAAAACAAAAGAAAATATGTGCTAATCTTACATCTGTTAAGATGTTAATATACAAAATATATAGGGAATTATACAACTCAAAGTCAAAAAAAATCAATCCAATTAAAAAAATGGCAAGAGACTCTCTAATAGACATTTTTTCCAAGAAGATATTTAAATAGCCAAGTTACATCAAAAGACTGCTAATTATCAGGAAAATGCAAATCAAAACCACAATGATATATCACCTCACACCTGTCAGAATGCCTATTATCAAAAAGACAAGAGTAGCAAGTGTTGATGAGGATGTGAAGAAAAGGAAACTGTTGGTGGAAATATAAATTAGTGCAGCTACTTGAGAGTAATTGTGGACCTCCTGTTGCTTGCTAATATACAGCCTAATACTTTTCACAGTTTTTAAATGGTTTAAACAGAATGAAAAGAAACAGATTTTATGGCACGTGAATATTATATGAAATTCAAATTAAAGTGCCCATAAAGTTTTATTAGAACACAGCTGTACTCATTTGCTTAAGTGCTGTAACCAAACCCAAAACGTTTACCCTCTAGAACTTGACAGAACAAGTTCTAGAGCAACTTGCACACTTCAGGCCTAGCAGACTGAATCTCCACTGGGAGGCAAGGACTAGAGCAGACAAGAAAGGTAGTGAGTAAATTCAAAATCACATAGGCAGTGATAAATTACTTGTATGTTTGGGGGAAGAAAAAATGAAAAGAAAAGAACCTTACATGAGAGTCTACATAAAATGAAGCTTGAAGGCTTCCACTAGGGGTTAGTGGAAGAGTAGTTCCAAGGGAAAGGGGCAAGGGTTGTGTATTCAGAATCACCAGTGATGGTGTTTACTCAAAGAGAGCAACGTTTTAAAAAATAGTAGATTTACCTGTCACATAGAAAATAATCAAAATACCAAATAAAACAAATGAGTGAGAAGTCCTGAAACATTTCACTCTTTAGAAATACCAGGCTGCTCTTGAGACACATTGAAAAGGCTTTTACCTTGTTCTCATCCATTTGTATGAAAGAGGTGCTATCTTCTTTATGTTAATAATTTGCTGATTTTTCACATGCTACCTCTGACCATTACGCAGCTTAGAATTCAAAATGTACCATATTTAATAGTGAAACAATTAAAATATAGTAAACGCATATCATTTGTAAAATAGGACTCAACATATTTTACTTAGGGTTAGAAATAGTTTAAAAAAGGAAAATTACTTATTTTGAATTCACTTCTTGCTGCTCAGTGGTAAAGAATCTGCATGTCAATGCAGGAGACTCAGGCGATGTGGGTTCAATCCTTGGGTTGGGAAGATCTCCTGGAGAAGGAAATGGCAACCCACTCCAGTATTCTTGTCGGAGATTCCATGGCCAGAGAAGCCTGGTGGGCTACAGTCCATGAGGTTGCAAAGAGTGGGACACGAGCAACTGAGCAAATGGGCACATGTGCACACACATGCATACATACTGGCTTGTTTGGTTGTGTTTTTTTTAATATTTTGATCAAACTATATGTGTACTAAGAAACATGTTTGAAATCAATAATAAGATAAATTCAAAAATGCATGTGCTTAGAATACAGCTTTTTAAATTTTAGAAAATATTTTTCAGACTGAATAAAATATGCAATGTAAAGCTTTCCCACATTGTAATGAAAATCCATCGTAGGGCTTCCCTGGTAGCTCTGTGGTGAAGTTTGCCTGCCAATGCAGGAGACATGGGTTCGATCCCTGATCCAGGAAGATCCCACATGCTGTGGAGCAACTAAGCGCGAGTCACGACTATTCAGCCTGTGCTCTAGAGCCTTGGAGCCACAATTATTGATGCCTGTGTGCCCTAGAGTCCGAGGTCCACAACAAGAAAAGTCACCACAAAAGAAGCTGCTCACTTCTACTAGAGAGTAGCCCCTATTCCCTGCAACTAGAGAAGAACCTGAGGCAGCAGTGAAAACCCAGAATAGCCAAAAATAAATAAATAAAAGAATATCCATCCTAAAATAATTTATAAATGCAAATTATGAACCAGCAGTATTTTTGATGAGAGACTGTGCTTATTTAGCTTCTTCTGTGAGCTTGGTTTTCAACAGTCTCCTTTCTGGAGCTTCCAAGTACTTACTAACCCAGAATGGCAGTTTCAAACTATCTTACCAACAAGCAATTTAAAATTTTTCTTTTCCTCTCCTGCTGTTCTATTATTTTGAAAGACCTTTCCTCATCCAACAGAAAGATTATATTTATCTTAAATAATCTATGCAGTCTGGGGAGGTAAATATGCTATTTTTACTAGTCTTTTCTGTCCACTCGAATTGAGATCTAATTAACCTATAACATTGTGTAAGTTTAAGATGTACAACATAATGACTGGATATTTATATATATTGCAAAATGGTTACCACAATAACAACATATCCATCATCTCACAGAGTTGCAACTGGGTATGTGTATGGTGAGAACTTCTGAGATACTGTCTTACCAACTTTCAAATATACAGTAGGGTAGTGTATATTTTATCACCATGTTGTAAATTAGATCTTTGGAATTTATCCATCCTATAATTGGAAGTTTGTACCTTTTGATCACTTTTATCCATTTCTCTCCATTCTAGCCACACGCCTAACAACCACTATTCTATACTCTGCTTTTGTGTATTTGACTATTTTAGTTTCTACTTTGTATAACTGAAATCATAAATGTATGTTTTTCTGTCTGACTTTTTTCACTCTGTATAGTCTCCTCAAGGTTCATTTGTGTTTTCACAAATGCACAAATGGCAGGATTTTCTTCTTATTATAGTTGAAAAATATTGTTATGTGATAAATAAATATGTATAAAATACATGTAAAACTAAATATACGTGTTTATGTGTGACATTTTGTCACATTCATTTAGTCACTGATCTGTTAATGCACATTCAGGTTGTTTGTATATCTTGGCTATTATAATTAGTGGTGCAACGAATGTGGAAATTCAGGTATCTCTTAGAAATAGTGATTTCACTTCCTTAGGATACATACCAAAAGCAGAAGTGCTGATCATATGATAATTCTATTTTTAATATTTTGAGGAACTCCTATACTTTTACATATCAAAAATAGTATGCAACAATGACCACTTAGGAAATTCATCATCAGATGAAAAACAGAGAAATTACTGCAATATTTTATAAGTAAAAACCAGAAACTACTTGTAAGATAATTATGACTAATTATGACTAGACAATAGTTTTGTCAGTTCATGAAGGAAAAATTGAATTTATATATACCCTTTTGAAACACTTTTGCATAAATTTAGATAAAGGTACCCATTGCAATTAACCTGAAAATCACTTTTGTTTGCTCCAATACCATCCTAAATGTTTATTACTGAAAAAAGATAACATTTTTACTGATCTTGGTGACAAAAGGTGATTCAAGAACTCCTAACCTGCCTTATTGCTATATTCAGGTTCAGTAAAGAGTAAAAGAGGTTAACTTGCATTTTGAAAATGAATTCCCAAGTAACTTTATTTTTTGTCAATAGCAAGGCAGTTTTTTTTTTTTTTTTTCGAAAAAACGTATTCGTTTGACTGTACCAGGTCTTACTTGTAGCACATGGGGTCTAGTTCCCCAACTAGGGGTCGAACTCAGGCCCCCAGCATTTGTAGTGTGGAGTCTTAGCCCCTGAACCACCTAGACCACCATCAAGGCAGTTTTCGAGTTGGAATATTTTGGGGTTTAAAATTTCTGTTTTGTTTTTGTGATTTTGAAATGACTTAGCTTGAAGACTTTTCTCCTATGAAGTTTCTTATGTGAAGTCAAATGACCAGTGGCAAAACTTTCCTAGCATCTACTTAATCATTGTTGCCTAGGAGTCTGTTATTCATAGCAACTTAAACATATTAACATCATTTAGAATTTTCTTCTTAGTCAAACAACAACACTGAAGTGAAAAAGAAACAAGTTAAAAAAAATCAAGCTTTTTAACATGAAACGATTACACTGATCTGTTAATGCACATTCAGGTTGTTTGTATATCTTGGCTATTATAATTAGTGGTGCAACGAATGTGGAAATTCAGGTATCTCTTAGAAATAGTGATTTCACTTCCTTAGGATACATACCAAAAGCAGAAGTGCTGATCATATGATAATTCTATTTTTAATATTTTGAGGAACTCCTATACTTTTACATATCAAAAATAGTATGCAACAATGACCACTTAGGAAATTCATCATCAGATGAAAAACAGAGAAATTACTGCAATATTTTATAAGTAAAAACCAGAAACTACTTGTAAGATAATTATGACTAATTATGACTAGACAATAGTTTTGTCAGTTCATGAAGGAAAAATTGAATTTATATATACCCTTTTGAAACACTTTTGCATAAATTTAGATAAAGGTACCCATTGCAATTAACCTGAAAATCACTTTTGTTTGCTCCAATACCATCCTAAATGTTTATTACTGAAAAAAGATAACATTTTTACTGATCTTGGTGACAAAAGGTGATTCAAGAACTCCTAACCTGCCTTATTGCTATATTCAGGTTCAGTAAAGAGTAAAAGAGGTTAACTTGCATTTTGAAAATGAATTCCCAAGTAACTTTATTTTTTGTCAATAGCAAGGCAGTTTTTTTTTTTTTTTTTCGAAAAAACGTATTCGTTTGACTGTACCAGGTCTTACTTGTAGCACATGGGGTCTAGTTCCCCAACTAGGGGTCGAACTCAGGCCCCCAGCATTTGTAGTGTGGAGTCTTAGCCCCTGAACCACCTAGACCACCATCAAGGCAGTTTTCGAGTTGGAATATTTTGGGGTTTAAAATTTCTGTTTTGTTTTTGTGATTTTGAAATGACTTAGCTTGAAGACTTTTCTCCTATGAAGTTTCTTATGTGAAGTCAAATGACCAGTGGCAAAACTTTCCTAGCATCTACTTAATCATTGTTGCCTAGGAGTCTGTTATTCATAGCAACTTAAACATATTAACATCATTTAGAATTTTCTTCTTAGTCAAACAACAACACTGAAGTGAAAAAGAAACAAAAAGTCATGGAAGAAAGAGGAAATAAAGATAAAGGCAGGGCTTCCCTGGTAGCTCAGTGGTAAAGAGTTTGCCAGTCAATGCAGGAGACATGAGTTCAATCCCTGATCCAGGAAGATCCCACATGCTGTGGAGCAACTAAGTGCATGAGCCACAACTATTCAGCCTGTGCTCTAGAGTCTTGGAGCTGCAACTATTGAGCCCGTGTGCCTCAACTACTGAAGCCCATGTGCCCTAGAGTCTGAGGTCCACAACAAGAGAAGTTACCACAACAAGAGGCCTGCTCAATCTTACTAGAGAGTAGCCCCGACTCCCTGCAACTAGAGAAGAGCCAGTGACAGCAGTGAAAACCCAGAATAGCCAAAAATAAATAAGTAAAATTTAAAAAAAAAGACAAAGACATTTTTTTCCTATAATAATAATAAAGTTAGGTCAGGGTTGTTCTCTGAATTGTACATGGTTATTAGAAAAAGGAGCTTCCTGGAGGACTGAGAGCAAAAACCTTTCATTAAAGAAGTGAGAATGTTTATCTAGTTGGAAGTTGCATAAGATTCTTGAGATAACCTAAGCAGAGGAAAAAAAATGTATATATAGAGAGAGTTTTCTAAGGCTAGCATAACAAAGTACCACAACTGGGTGGCTTAAAACAACATAAATATACTCCTTTAGGGCTTCTCTGGTGGTCCAGTGGGTAAAGAATCCACTTTGCAGTGCAAGGGACACCAGTTTGATCCCTGGCCTGGGAAGACCCCACATGCCACAGAGTGGCTGGACCAGTGTGTCCAATTAGGCAGTGCTTGGGGTGCACCCGAGCCACTTTGAGTTGACCACCATCAAGGCAGTTTTCGAGTTGGAATATTTTGGGGTTTAAAATTTCTGTTTTGTTTTTGTGATTTTGAAATGACTTAGCTTGAAGACTTTTCTCCTATGAAGTTTCTTATGTGAAGTCAAATGACCAGTGGCAAAACTTTCCTAGCATCTACTTAATCATTGTTGCCTAGGAGTCTGTTATTCATAGCAACTTAAACATATTAACATCATTTAGAATTTTCTTCTTAGTCAAACAACAACACTGAAGTGAAAAAGAAACAAAAAGTCATGGAAGAAAGAGGAAATAAAGATAAAGGCAGGGCTTCCCTGGTAGCTCAGTGGTAAAGAGTTTGCCAGTCAATGCAGGAGACATGAGTTCAATCCCTGATCCAGGAAGATCCCACATGCTGTGGAGCAACTAAGTGCATGAGCCACAACTATTCAGCCTGTGCTCTAGAGTCTTGGAGCTGCAACTATTGAGCCCGTGTGCCTCAACTACTGAAGCCCATGTGCCCTAGAGTCTGAGGTCCACAACAAGAGAAGTTACCACAACAAGAGGCCTGCTCAATCTTACTAGAGAGTAGCCCCGACTCCCTGCAACTAGAGAAGAGCCAGTGACAGCAGTGAAAACCCAGAATAGCCAAAAATAAATAAGTAAAATTTAAAAAAAAAGACAAAGACATTTTTTTCCTATAATAATAATAAAGTTAGGTCAGGGTTGTTCTCTGAATTGTACATGGTTATTAGAAAAAGGAGCTTCCTGGAGGACTGAGAGCAAAAACCTTTCATTAAAGAAGTGAGAATGTTTATCTAGTTGGAAGTTGCATAAGATTCTTGAGATAACCTAAGCAGAGGAAAAAAAATGTATATATAGAGAGAGTTTTCTAAGGCTAGCATAACAAAGTACCACAACTGGGTGGCTTAAAACAACATAAATATACTCCTTTAGGGCTTCTCTGGTGGTCCAGTGGGTAAAGAATCCACTTTGCAGTGCAAGGGACACCAGTTTGATCCCTGGCCTGGGAAGACCCCACATGCCACAGAGTGGCTGGACCAGTGTGTCCAATTAGGAGCCAGTGCTCTGGGGTGCATGCACCCAGAGCCAGTACTCTGCAGTGAGAGAGGCCACTGCAATGCGAGGCCCACACATGCCAAAGAATACAAAAGATGGATGAAAATAAATATAAATAAAAGAAGCATGATAGGAAAAAGAAGAAGAAGAAAAAAAATATATATATACTCCTTTACAGTTTCTGGAGGCTAGAAGTTTGAAATCAGGATATCTATAGGATCATGTCTCCTCTGAATTCTACTGGAAAGAATTTTTCCTTTCCTCTTCCCAGCTATAATCCTTGGTGTATCTTGGTTTATAGATGAATCATTTAAATCTCCGGCTTATTCTTCACATGATGTTCTGCTCTGGCATCTGTGGTCAAATTCCCTCTTCTTATAAAGGATGATGGGGCTTCTCCACTGGCTCAGTGGTAAAGAATCCACCTGTCAATTCAGGAAATGCAGGTTCAATCCCTGGGTCAGGTAGATTACCTGGAAAAGGAAATGGCACCCCTCCAGTATCCTTGCCTGGGAAATCCCATGGACAGAGGAGCTGGTGGGCTACAGTCCATAGTGTCCTAAGGAGATCGACAGGATTTAGCGACTAAACAACAACAACATAAAAGATGCCAGTGATCAGATTAACTAACACCCACCCTAATCCAGTGTGACCTCATTTAATTTAATTCCATCCTCAAAGATCCTATTTCCAAATAATGTCACATGAACAGGTACTAGGAGTTAGGACTTGAGTATATCTTTTTTTTTTAATTATCACTTTATTTATCTTAATTTGGCTGCACTGGGTCTTAGCTGCGTCATGTGGGATCTAGTTCCCTGACCAGGGATCAAACCCAGGTCCCCTGCATTAGAAGCACAGAGCCTTAACCACTGGACCACCAGGGACATCCCTCGAGTATATCTTTTGGCGAGGGACACTATTCAACATGTAATTGAACAAACTTTGCTGAAATGGGTTTTTTAATAGGAGACAAGCAAGAGATGGGGACTGGAGCAAGTTGGGAAATTGCATCAAAAAAAGTCCTTACTGGGACTTGCCTGGTGGTCCAGAGGTTAAGAATCCATGCTTCAACTGAAGGGGACTCACTTCCAGTACAGTAGGCATGGGTTCAATCCCTGTTCAGGGAACTAAGATCCCATATGCCACATGGAATTGCCAGGAAAAATTAAATAAATAAATAAATCCTTACTATCTTAAGGGCTTATGAATTCTCAATGTCCTGCAGACGCTTTTATACTTGTGTTCAACAATCTGTCACATGAAAATCTCAATTCAAAACAAAGACTTGGTTGTCAACGGTGTTAGAGTCACTCGCCACTCATTTGTTTAACTAATGTTTTTAGAACATTTATTACATTAGAAAAGAGTAGGTACAGAGTAATGACCAACACAGCACTTCCTTTCGAAACTCATTTCTGAAAAAAACAGCCAGGTTAGTAAACAATGACAACTCATTTCCTTTCAGACCACGGAGGGGTGGGTTGGAAGGGAAAAAAAAAAAAAGCGACCAGTTAGAGAAGTATCACGCTGATACTATCTGATACTAGTTGATATTATCGTGCTGTAATACAACATACCTTGTAAAGATTAGGCTTTGGAGGGTACCAAAAACAGAGACATATTCAGAAGATCACATGATTTGTGGATCCTTTTCAAGTTCCAGCACCAAATCTACAAAATTACATGAGGTTGCACTATCCTTTTCTTTGCACCTTCTGTTGCACAGGAAGTCTTATCGTTTTTTAGAGCTAGTCTTTCTTCCTGTGTTTAGGAATTCCTTTTATCCCCTCCTGAGTAATTTAGCTGTATTACTTATATCCTTGCTCTTAAACCACAATCTCTTTCTACCCGTTCCTTCTCACCAGCCTCTGAACATGATCAAGCCACCCATCACAACAGTAACAGCAACAATCCCCACACCTGCCACCCTTGGCAAACTACATTACTCTAGCCAATTACTGGCTTACATCTTCCATTCACAGCTACCTATAGAAGCAGTTTCCACTGGATGTGCCCATTCCTTAATCCACTGTCATTTCACTTCTGCTCCTATAATTCCTTTGAAATTTCTCTAATTCCAATTTCCAACATACACTTTGCTGCTGATGCCAGTAGATGTTCTCACTGCTTCTTTCCCTGACCTCTCACAACCTGTGACAATTGTGACCACTCTCATCATCTTTCTTATTATGCCTTTTATTGTGCTGACTTCTGATTTTCTTCTTCTCAGTCTCTTGCTCTTGCCATTTCTTACATATTATCTTCTTCAAAATTCCTGTTTGTAGTTGGCCTTTTCCTCCCTTGCCTTAAATTTTTTAATCTGAATCCAAAAATCATTTTCATACATTTTATACTGATGATCTGGAATCATGACTTCAATTGAGATCCATCTCCTTGGCCTCAGATCTGTATTTTCAACCGTCAAGTGGTATTTAGCTGCCTCGTTGTTACCTCAAGGAGCTCATCTCCTCTTCTAACTCCTCTATCGCCCTTATGCTTTACATATTAATAAATTAATAATATTAATCAAAATATACAAACCAGCTACAAGGGTACCAAGTTTAATTTCTTTCTTATTCTTTTCTACCCTTCTCTCGTCCCTCACTATTCACATTCTACACTGTTGCTACCCTTTCTTTTCGTATCACGCTGATACTATCTGATACTAGTTGATATTATCGTGCTGTAATACAACATACCTTGTAAAGATTAGGCTTTGGAGGGTACCAAAAACAGAGACATATTCAGAAGATCACATGATTTGTGGATCCTTTTCAAGTTCCAGCACCAAATCTACAAAATTACATGAGGTTGCACTATCCTTTTCTTTGCACCTTCTGTTGCACAGGAAGTCTTATCGTTTTTTAGAGCTAGTCTTTCTTCCTGTGTTTAGGAATTCCTTTTATCCCCTCCTGAGTAATTTAGCTGTATTACTTATATCCTTGCTCTTAAACCACAATCTCTTTCTACCCGTTCCTTCTCACCAGCCTCTGAACATGATCAAGCCACCCATCACAACAGTAACAGCAACAATCCCCACACCTGCCACCCTTGGCAAACTACATTACTCTAGCCAATTACTGGCTTACATCTTCCATTCACAGCTACCTATAGAAGCAGTTTCCACTGGATGTGCCCATTCCTTAATCCACTGTCATTTCACTTCTGCTCCTATAATTCCTTTGAAATTTCTCTAATTCCAATTTCCAACATACACTTTGCTGCTGATGCCAGTAGATGTTCTCACTGCTTCTTTCCCTGACCTCTCACAACCTGTGACAATTGTGACCACTCTCATCATCTTTCTTATTATGCCTTTTATTGTGCTGACTTCTGATTTTCTTCTTCTCAGTCTCTTGCTCTTGCCATTTCTTACATATTATCTTCTTCAAAATTCCTGTTTGTAGTTGGCCTTTTCCTCCCTTGCCTTAAATTTTTTAATCTGAATCCAAAAATCATTTTCATACATTTTATACTGATGATCTGGAATCATGACTTCAATTGAGATCCATCTCCTTGGCCTCAGATCTGTATTTTCAACCGTCAAGTGGTATTTAGCTGCCTCGTTGTTACCTCAAGGAGCTCATCTCCTCTTCTAACTCCTCTATCGCCCTTATGCTTTACATATTAATAAATTAATAATATTAATCAAAATATACAAACCAGCTACAAGGGTACCAAGTTTAATTTCTTTCTTATTCTTTTTCTAGTCTCTACCCTTCTCTCGTCCCTCACTATTCACATTCTACACTGTTGCTACCATAGTTCTGGCTATTGTATCACTTTAATTCCTATCAAAGTTCTTTTTCCTTGAAAAATTCCATTTTGTTCATGATATATGCTCCTCTCAAACTGCCCACTGGACCTAGGTGAAGCTGATCCTATCTTCAGCTCCAGAGGTAGGACCTGATGAAACCATCCAGTTAGAGCAATTCTATTCTCCTTGGCAGTGATTAATTTAGGAGCTCAAAGTTAAGTCAACCTGGTTGTTACTACCTCTGCAACTGCTCTTGTTCCAGGGCTGGGGAGTAACCAAAATTTGCCCAATCAGGCTGAAACAAAGGAGTGTTTTCCTTTTCAAATAAGCGGAGAGAGTTTATTTTTTACCCAATAGGTGTAAGCAATGCAGCATGTTAGCTTCACTGCTACAACACGTTTTATTATTCACTTTACATTTATTTATATTCTATCACAGATGTTTTTGTTTAGTCACTAAGTTGTGTCCGACTCTTTGTGACTCTGTGAACTGCAACACACCAGGCTTCCTTGTCTTTCACTATCTCCCAGAGTTTGCGCAAACCCATGCCCATTGAATTGGTGATGTTCTCCAACCATCTCATCCTCTGTCACCCCCATTCTCCTCCTGCCCTCAGTCTTTCCCAGCATCAGGGTCTTTTCCAATGAATCAGCTCTTCACATCAGGTGACCAAAGTATTGGAGTTTCAGCTTCAAAATCAGTCCTTCCAATAAATATTCAGTGTTGATTTCCTTTCAGATTGACCGGTTTAATGTTGCTGTCGAAGGGACTCTTAAGAGTCTTCTCCAGCACCCAGCCCAAAAACATCAATTGTTCTGCATTCAGCCTTCTTTACAGTCTAACTCTCATATCCATACATGACTACTGGAAAAGCCACAGTTTTGGCCATACAGACTTTTGTCAAGTGATGTCTTGTTTTTTTTTTTTCTTTTCCCCCATCATGCCTTTTATTATTCATATTTATTTTCATCAATCTTTTTATTCTTTGGCCTGTATGCGCCTCCAATTGCAGTGGCCTCTCTCACTGCAGAGCATCAGTGCTGGGAGCATGCGCTCCAGAGAGCTGGCTCACAATTGGGCACACCAGTTCAGCCACTCTGTGGCACATGGCATCTTCCTGGGCCAGGGATCGAACCAGTGACCCCTGCACTGCAAAGTGGACTCTTTACCCACTGGACCACCAGGGAAGCCCATGCCTCTGCTTTTTAATACGCTGGCTAGGTTTGTCAGTTTTTCTTTTAAGGAGCAAGTGGCTTTAAATTTCAAGGCTACAGTCACCATTCACAGTGATTTTGGAGCCAACGAAAATAAAATCTGTCACTGTTTCCACTTTTTCCCCTTCTGTTTGCATGAAGTGATGCGACCAGATGCTATGATATTAAGTCTTTTGAATGTTGAATTTAAAGCCAGCCTTTTTACTCTCTTCTTTTACCCTCATCAAAAGGCTCTTTAGTCCCTTTGCTTCCTGCCATTAGGGTGAGGTTGTTGATATTTTTCCCAGAAATCTTGATTCCAGCATGTGAGTCATCCAGCCTAGCACTTCACATGATGTACTCTGCAGAGAAGTTAAATAAGTGAGATGACAATATACAGCCTTGACATACTCCTTTCCCAATTTTCAATCAGTCTGTTTTTCCATATCCAATTCTGTTCCATCTTGTTCTGCACACAGGTTTCTCAGGAGGCAGGTAACGTGGTCTGATGTTCCCATCTCTAAGAATTTTCCAGTTTGTTGTGATTCACATACACCCATGAATAATAAAATATTGTATGTTCTAAACATTTATATATATCACTTGAACTTTGGCATTTTTGTTCATAATTTTATTTTTAAGACGTTCATTTTTATAGCTACACCTCAATTTCATTCACTTTGACAGTAGTGTGATACTCATTATAAAATATCATGATGTATTTACACTGTGTTAATGTGTTATAAATTGTTGTAAACAATTTATATTGTTTCCCTTATTTTCTAGTACACCAATGCTTTTATAAACATTTCTTAGCATGTCTCTTTCTGAACATTTGTAAGTATTTTCTAAGATTTATACTCCTGAAATGGAATTTTTTGATAACATGGCATACATACACTTTGAACTTAGAAGATAAAGCTAACTAGCTATCCACAATGTTTGTACCATTTTCTACTTCCACCAGAGAAGCTCTATTTGGCCAAATACCCAATAAGAGATATTGTTATGCTTTTATAATTTTGTAATTATGATGACTTACATCATATGATGATTCAATTCTCAATTATGGTTTTCTCAGGATATATGCCTGGTGGTGGGATTGCTGAGTCATATAGTAATTCTATTTTTAGTTTTCTAAGGAATGTTTCTAGTGGTTGTATCAATTTACATTCACACCAACAGTGCAAGAGGGTTCCCTTAAGGAAATTTAATATTGTGAAAATGCCTATACTACCCAAAGCAATCTATAAATTTAATGCAAACTCTATCAGAATACCCATCACATTTGCAACAGAACTAGAACACATAATCCTAAAATTTATACAGAACCACAGAATGACCCACAATAGCCAAAATCATCTTGAAAAACAAATAACAAAGCTGGAGGTATCATGTTCCTTGACTTCAGGCTATAACACAAAGATACAGTAATCAAAATTCCATGGGACTGGCACAAATCAGACACACAAGACTGTGGAACAGAATAGAGTCCAAACACTTAAAAACCTGAACATTTAAATGATCAATTAGTCTGTGACACAGGAAACATGTATATACAATGGATAAAAGAAAGTCTCTTCATAAATGGTGCTGGGAAAACTTGACATCTACACATAAAATAATGAAATCAGAACACTTTCCCACACAATATGCAGAAGTAAATTCATATGAGTTACAGACCTAATTGTAGGCCTTAAAATCAAAAAATTTCCAGAAGAAAACATGAAGAACACTCTTTGTCATAAATCATAGCAATATTTTGTTGGTTCTGTCTCCTGAGAGAAATGAAACAAGCAAAAATAAGCTATTCAGACCTAATTAAACAAAAGGTTTTACAAAGCAAGCCACTGACAACCTACTGAGTGGGAGAAAAACTTGCAAATGATATGGCCAATAAGGGGTTAATATCCAAAATATATAATCATACAACTCAATATGAAAAATACAAACAACCCAATTAAAAAATAGACAGAAGACCTCAATACACATTTTTTACAAAGAAGACAAGCAGATGGTCAAAAGACATATACAAAGATGCTCAGTATCACTAATTACTATAGAAGCAAGAAAACATCAATCCAATATACATAAGAATTCAGAGAAGGAAAAGACTGAAGACCTATGATATTCATAGGTATTAAGACTGATGAAAATGCAATTCCAAGAGCACAAATAAACTCTTACCAAATCTAAAATACAAGCATGTCTGCTGTAATACTAGGTATTGTTATATACTCACCAAGTTGTGCCCAACTCTTTGACCCCATGGAGTACAGCCTGCCAGGCTCCTCCTTCCATGGGATTTCACAGCAAGAATACTAGAGTGGCTTGCCATTCCCTTCTCCAAGGGATCTTCCTGACTCAGGGACTGAATCCATTTCTCTTGCGTCTCCTGCATTAGCAGGTGGATTCTTTACCAGTGAGCCACCAGGGAAGCCCAATACTAGGTATGCTTTACTTTAAAATGTCCCTTCAGGCAAACTCAAGCACTAGAAATATGGCTGATGGAGAAAATACTGTAGAGGTGAATTATTCAAAAGCCTACGCAATTTTGTAACCATGGTCTTAACAAAAATAACCACAATCTTAATAAATTTTAGCATAGCTAAACCTACGTAGCATTTTCACCCAGCATCACAGTCAACCAATCCTTTATCAGTTTAAATGCTGAGGCTTACCTCCCTCCTTTCAAGTACCATAACAATTCCAAAACAACTTGACATCTACACATAAAACAATGAAATCAGAACACTTTCCCACACAATATGCAGAAGTAAATTCATATGAGTTACAGACCTAATTGTAGGCCTTAAAATCAAAAAATTTCCAGAAGAAAACATGAAGAACACTCTTTGTCATAAATCATAGCAATATTTTGTTGGTTCTGTCTCCTGAGAGAAATGAAACAAGCAAAAATAAGCTATTCAGACCTAATTAAACAAAAGGTTTTACAAAGCAAGCCACTGACAACCTACTGAGTGGGAGAAAAACTTGCAAATGATATGGCCAATAAGGGGTTAATATCCAAAATATATAATCATACAACTCAATATGAAAAATACAAACAACCCAATTAAAAAATAGACAGAAGACCTCAATACACATTTTTTACAAAGAAGACAAGCAGATGGTCAAAAGACATATACAAAGATGCTCAGTATCACTAATTACTATAGAAGCAAGAAAACATCAATCCAATATACATAAGAATTCAGAGAAGGAAAAGACTGAAGACCTATGATATTCATAGGTATTAAGACTGATGAAAATGCAATTCCAAGAGCACAAATAAACTCTTACCAAATCTAAAATACAAGCATGTCTGCTGTAATACTAGGTATTGTTATATACTCACCAAGTTGTGCCCAACTCTTTGACCCCATGGAGTACAGCCTGCCAGGCTCCTCCTTCCATGGGATTTCACAGCAAGAATACTAGAGTGGCTTGCCATTCCCTTCTCCAAGGGATCTTCCTGACTCAGGGACTGAATCCATTTCTCTTGCGTCTCCTGCATTAGCAGGTGGATTCTTTACCAGTGAGCCACCAGGGAAGCCCAATACTAGGTATGCTTTACTTTAAAATGTCCCTTCAGGCAAACTCAAGCACTAGAAATATGGCTGATGGAGAAAATACTGTAGAGGTGAATTATTCAAAAGCCTACGCAATTTTGTAACCATGGTCTTAACAAAAATAACCACAATCTTAATAAATTTTAGCATAGCTAAACCTACGTAGCATTTTCACCCAGCATCACAGTCAACCAATCCTTTATCAGTTTAAATGCTGAGGCTTACCTCCCTCCTTTCAGATGTAGTTCCTGAGGGCACCCATTCTCAATAGAGAACAGTTTCATCAAAATTTAATCTGATATTTAAAAGTATCTTTGCTGGTTCTCCATCTGCACTTGCTGCTTTAGTGGATCATTAATATTGTAGAAACTGTATTTATCCTTGATAGCATTAAAATACTCAAAACTGACTCCAAAGAAAGGTATTTCAACAGGATTTTAGCTGGCTTTTTTCTTATTAAGGTCTTCTCATTAACAGAAAGCTTCCACTGATTGGTTCAAAAGTTGCTAAATTGGTGGTAACCAGTGACTTCTGGGCTATATTTTCTCTATTAATCCTCTATGAACTAGTTCATGGCATAAAAACACATGTCCTACTGTAGCAGAAAGCTATATGCAAATTGAAGTCTTAACAGTACTCTCCAAGCTGTTATAATCTTTACTATACTTTTGTTGATCTGTACCCCCCAAAATACATATATAGATATTTACATAGAAACATAGAAACATACTATAAGTACCTTCAAAATGGATCTGAAATTATTGTTTTACCTTATTTGCTAGTTGCATAAATTTTCAAATAATATTTTTAGACAATAGAATTTAAGAAAGACTTAAATAACCTACAACTATTAACCTGCATTTCTATAAAAACCTATATTGTACACTAATGCTTAAAATCCTACATATATTAAAAACATGAGAAATGCTTTATAAGAATGTACTTTATTAGTAAAATACAAATCACCACAGATGCATTTCTATTACTTTGGTAAACATCACATGTGATTTTCCTTTTCTGAATGTAGGGCACAGCAACAGATCTCGCAGAATCTTTAAAGGAGAACCTCTTGTTTTCACATTCTTATCCTCAGATAGTCTACCATTCTGCTGGTTTAAACAGAAAACAGTCAAGCAAATTTCCACATAAAGAGAAGTTTATAGATTTTTCTAAATTCATGTTAAAGTTAGGTAAGTAAAACATGTAGTAAAATATGAACACTCCTTGCTTCACATTTCTTCCTGACAGCCAAGACCATGAACAGGGCAACAGCTGCCCTTACACACAGGGTCACTGACCAACATGAATAATAAAGGAGAAATTTTGTCAGTTGTTCATTCTCACAAGAGAACAAAAGAAACACTGTGGAGAAGTTTTCGTCTCATAACAATTTTACTTTATATTTTAATATTTGGAAAATTGCTATATAATTTGGATAAGTGTGAAATCATGTATGAAATAATTGTATCAACATTTTTCTGTTGAAATTTAATTTTTCCTTGATAGCATTAAAATACTCAAAACTGCCTCCAAAGAAAGGTATTTCAACAGGATTTTAGCTGGCTTTTTTCTTATTAAGGTCTTCTCATTAACAGAAAGCTTCCACTGATTGGTTCAAAAGTTGCTAAATTGGTGGTAACCAGTGACTTCTGGGCTATATTTTCTCTATTAATCCTCTATGAACTAGTTCATGGCATAAAAACACATGTCCTACTGTAGCAGAAAGCTATATGCAAATTGAAGTCTTAACAGTACTCTCCAAGCTGTTATAATCTTTACTATACTTTTGTTGATCTGTACCCCCCAAAATACATATATAGATATTTACATAGAAACATAGAAACATACTATAAGTACCTTCAAAATGGATCTGAAATTATTGTTTTACCTTATTTGCTAGTTGCATAAATTTTCAAATAATATTTTTAGACAATAGAATTTAAGAAAGACTTAAATAACCTACAACTATTAACCTGCATTTCTATAAAAACCTATATTGTACACTAATGCTTAAAATCCTACATATATTAAAAACATGAGAAATGCTTTATAAGAATGTACTTTATTAGTAAAATACAAATCACCACAGATGCATTTCTATTACTTTGGTAAACATCACATGTGATTTTCCTTTTCTGAATGTAGGGCACAGCAACAGATCTCGCAGAATCTTTAAAGGAGAACCTCTTGTTTTCACATTCTTATCCTCAGATAGTCTACCATTCTGCTGGTTTAAACAGAAAACAGTCAAGCAAATTTCCACATAAAGAGAAGTTTATAGATTTTTCTAAATTCATGTTAAAGTTAGGTAAGTAAAACATGTAGTAAAATATGAACACTCCTTGCTTCACATTTCTTCCTGACAGCCAAGACCATGAACAGGGCAACAGCTGCCCTTACACACAGGGTCACTGACCAACATGAATAATAAAGGAGAAATTTTGTCAGTTGTTCATTCTCACAAGAGAACAAAAGAAACACTGTGGAGAAGTTTTCGTCTCATAACAATTTTACTTTATATTTTAATATTTGGAAAATTGCTATATAATTTGGATAAGTGTGAAATCATGTATGAAATAATTGTATCAACATTTTTCTGTTGAAACACATTTAAGCTTAAGAAAAACTCCACAAATAGTTGACACATTGTCTGCATTCAAATTTGAGCATGTCTTTAAGTGAAATAATTATGATTAACCATAAAATTAAATATAAAAACACAAAAATAGATATCAACTTAGGTGCCAGTAGTCTTTACCAATAAAATTCAAGTTAAGATATTAATAAAAATAGAGAAGTATATGATAATATTGACTGTTATGTTTACTAATAATCATGAAAACATGTATTGAAAACTGGCCAACTGACAGAGGAAATTTTCTGAGAAAACCTCCCCATTAACATTATCAAAATGTTAATTTTTAAATGGTTTAAAATATCTCCTTTTGGAGAACAAGTATGCCCTTCACATAAATTTTTACTATATGAACTGGATTGGTTTCCTAATATTACTTTGAAAAATTATTTATAGATATGTACAGCCCAAATGTAATACTAATAAGAATAAACTATATGAAACTTAAGCAATCCTAATTAACTAAAGATCAATAATGAATATATAAGACATCACTGCAGTCACAATTAACTTGTGTATTTTCTCACTTCCATTTAACCCTTTTCTTTTAAAGTATTATCTTTCTATTGAAAGCATTAAATATGTATAATCTTTTAAAAGTACAAGACACAAACTATATTAATTGTATTTAACTCAAAATATAATAAAGTTCATAAGATCACATGAACTTATTAAACATGCAGTTGTACTAAAGTATTTTAAATTTTATTAATACCTAATATCCCATTGATAGATTGACAAAATATACAATTCTTACATTTTGTTGATTTTGCTCCTTCATTCTTTTTAACTCCTACATTCTTCATAATGGTAGGCGAGTCACCAGTGTTTTCCTGTGGTAAATATCTATATCGGCCCAATGCAATAGAGGTGAGGATAATAGAAGCTACTTTGCAAGTAACACCTGAATTCGAAAAAAATACAGTCATCAGATGTGTCAGTTTACTTAGAGCAAAAATGTTTGTGGAAAGAAAAATATTTACCAAAGAAAAGTAAAGTATATTTCATCTCTACAGGTACCAGTCTTCTGATAGTAGAATGTAATTGTCATAAATTTCTATCAATTTACTTAAAGGAAACATTTTTAAAGTTTATAAAACCTTTTATATTTCTTAAATATATAGCCTAAGAAAATTGCAGAGCATATTACTATTTCACAGAATGTAATTAAATATAAAAACACAAAAATAGATATCAACTTAGGTGCCAGTAGTCTTTACCAATAAAATTCAAGTTAAGATATTAATAAAAATAGAGAAGTATATGATAATATTGACTGTTATGTTTACTAATAATCATGAAAACATGTATTGAAAACTGGCCAACTGACAGAGGAAATTTTCTGAGAAAACCTCCCCATTAACATTATCAAAATGTTAATTTTTAAATGGTTTAAAATATCTCCTTTTGGAGAACAAGTATGCCCTTCACATAAATTTTTACTATATGAACTGGATTGGTTTCCTAATATTACTTTGAAAAATTATTTATAGATATGTACAGCCCAAATGTAATACTAATAAGAATAAACTATATGAAACTTAAGCAATCCTAATTAACTAAAGATCAATAATGAATATATAAGACATCACTGCAGTCACAATTAACTTGTGTATTTTCTCACTTCCATTTAACCCTTTTCTTTTAAAGTATTATCTTTCTATTGAAAGCATTAAATATGTATAATCTTTTAAAAGTACAAGACACAAACTATATTAATTGTATTTAACTCAAAATATAATAAAGTTCATAAGATCACATGAACTTATTAAACATGCAGTTGTACTAAAGTATTTTAAATTTTATTAATACCTAATATCCCATTGATAGATTGACAAAATATACAATTCTTACATTTTGTTGATTTTGCTCCTTCATTCTTTTTAACTCCTACATTCTTCATAATGGTAGGCGAGTCACCAGTGTTTTCCTGTGGTAAATATCTATATCGGCCCAATGCAATAGAGGTGAGGATAATAGAAGCTACTTTGCAAGTAACACCTGAATTCGAAAAAAATACAGTCATCAGATGTGTCAGTTTACTTAGAGCAAAAATGTTTGTGGAAAGAAAAATATTTACCAAAGAAAAGTAAAGTATATTTCATCTCTACAGGTACCAGTCTTCTGATAGTAGAATGTAATTGTCATAAATTTCTATCAATTTACTTAAAGGGAAACATTTTTAAAGTTTATAAAACCTTTTATATTTCTTAAATATATAGCCTAAGAAAATTGCAGAGCATATTACTATTTCACAGAATGTATTAACTCTAAAACATAAAAATACATTTCTACTTTCAAAACTAATTATCAGTGGAAACTGGAACCTTTTAAAGTCACTTTCTGTAGCTTTACTCTTTTTGAAATATTATCATTCTCGAAATACCAGTAGAAATATTTTAGAAAAATTAATTGATGTGTTTAAGTTTTTAAATTAATTTTCATTTTCCAGTTTCAGAAAATGACAGGAATTACATAAAAGCACTTGAATTTTGGATGCAAATAACCCTGCTAAAGTAAAAAATATTTTACAGCAACTGTATTGATTACAGTGGTTTCAAAGACAAAATAGGAAACATTAATGAGTCTGTCATTTATAGTGACATATTTCAAACATTTTTTATAACAGCTGAGCATGACAAACAACTCAAATCTCCGTTAATAAAAGCATGAATAAACTACAGCATATTCATAAAATGAAATAGTATTTTTAAAAAGCACAAGCTACTGCATTAGAACAACATGGATGAACCTCTCAAAAGCATAACATTAAGCAAAACAGGTGAAATCTGCCTTGCCCCCAGCATATATCCTATTTCATTTACATAATTTCTAGAACAGACTAAACCAACATATTGTAGTAGAAATATGAAAGGAATTTATCTGTGGAGAAGGAAAACTGACTGGAAAGAGGCATAGGGTAAATTTCTATAGCTTGTTTTGAATGCTGCTTCCATAGGTGCATCCAATTATCAGAAACCGTCACATGAAACATCTAAGACATTAGCATAGGAATACGTATGTTAACTGTAGATTAACTGCATCTTTTTTTTTTAAAGAGTACTGCTTGATACATTTTCACAAACTTAATACAGTGACCAGCATCTGGATGAATAACAAAACATTGCCAATGTGCCAGAAACCCCCTGTGTCAGTTTACTTAGAGCAAAAATGTTTGTGGAAAGAAAAATATTTACCAAAGAAAAGTAAAGTATATTTCATCTCTACAGGTACCAGTCTTCTGATAGTAGAATGTAATTGTCATAAATTTCTATCAATTTACTTAAAGGAAACATTTTTAAAGTTTATAAAACCTTTTATATTTCTTAAATATATAGCCTAAGAAAATTGCAGAGCATATTACTATTTCACAGAATGTATTAACTCTAAAACATAAAAATACATTTCTACTTTCAAAACTAATTATCAGTGGAAACTGGAACCTTTTAAAGTCACTTTCTGTAGCTTTACTCTTTTTGAAATATTATCATTCTCGAAATACCAGTAGAAATATTTTAGAAAAATTAATTGATGTGTTTAAGTTTTTAAATTAATTTTCATTTTCCAGTTTCAGAAAATGACAGGAATTACATAAAAGCACTTGAATTTTGGATGCAAATAACCCTGCTAAAGTAAAAAATATTTTACAGCAACTGTATTGATTACAGTGGTTTCAAAGACAAAATAGGAAACATTAATGAGTCTGTCATTTATAGTGACATATTTCAAACATTTTTTATAACAGCTGAGCATGACAAACAACTCAAATCTCCGTTAATAAAAGCATGAATAAACTACAGCATATTCATAAAATGAAATAGTATTTTTAAAAAGCACAAGCTACTGCATTAGAACAACATGGATGAACCTCTCAAAAGCATAACATTAAGCAAAACAGGTGAAATCTGCCTTGCCCCCAGCATATATCCTATTTCATTTACATAATTTCTAGAACAGACTAAACCAACATATTGTAGTAGAAATATGAAAGGAATTTATCTGTGGAGAAGGAAAACTGACTGGAAAGAGGCATAGGGTAAATTTCTATAGCTTGTTTTGAATGCTGCTTCCATAGGTGCATCCAATTATCAGAAACCGTCACATGAAACATCTAAGACATTAGCATAGGAATACGTATGTTAACTGTAGATTAACTGCATCTTTTTTTTTTTTTAAAGAGTACTGCTTGATACATTTTTCACAAACTTAATACAGTGACCAGCATCTGGATGAATAACAAAACATTGCCAATGTGCCAGAAACCCTGCTCATATTTCCTCAAAGTCATGGATCACAAAAGATTGGTCTTATTTGTTTTTGAAGAATATTTACAGCAGCCTAAAGTTATGTAAATGGAGTCATACAACTCATATTACATTTGTGTTTAATTTCTTTCCTGCAACATTATCTTTATGTGATTCATCCATATTTTACAAAGCTGTGTATTTTTTAATTTCACTGTTGCACAGTACTCCATTTTTTATTTTATTATAATTTATCCATTCCATTGTTTTATGACTATTTGATTATCCACATTTCTAAAGAATTCTTTCCGGTATTTTGTTCACTTTTCTATTGTTATATATCATTTATTTATTGTTGGTTTGTGGGAGCTTCTAAAGTATATCTTGGACATTAGTTCTTTTTCATCTTTTTACTTTTATCACCGTCTTCTAACACTGTGGCTGTCTTTTCTGTCTCTCAATTATTTATTTGGATGATCAGACTTTATTAATTTTAATTAATTTTATAGCTTGTGTTTTGTATCCCTTTTTATGCAGTCTTTTCCTACTTCAAGGTTTTGAAGATATTCTACTGTCAGTCTCTCACATTTAGATCTGCAATGCATCTGTAATGGATTTTTGTATATAACATAAGTTAGAGATCAAGATACATTTTTTCAGATATGTAAATATAAAATAATTTATTACCCTTTATTTAAAAGACCATCTTTTTACCTCCATAGTGGCTCCTTTGTCATAAATCAGATGAGTGTGCATGTGTGGGGTTATTCTGTATTCTCAATTCTGTTTTATTGGTCAATGTGTTGACAACTGCTGTATTGATTATTACAGATTGATAATAGGTTGTAATATCTGGTAGCATATACTTTCAATTTCATTTCTTCTTCAAAATTGTTTGGGTAATCCTTGGCCTTTGGCTTCCCATATGAATTTCAATTCTCTTGTCAATTAAATAAATACTTTCTGTGACTCGCAGATCATACAGGCTATAAATTAATTTAGGAGAAGTGGCATTTTTAAATCTTCCTATCTGTAAATGTGATACCTTTAAAATTTTATTTAGGTTTTGATTTCCCTCAATTAAATTTTCTGTTTGTCAGTGTAGAGGTTTTATACAACTTGTAATAATTTTTTTTCTCAGTTGTTGATTTTTGAATGTTACTCTATTTATTAGTTTATTTCTGTATTTGGTTATTCAAACAATTTCTGTCTTCTGATTGTATATTATGCAACTTACTAAATTCATGTATTAATTCTAATATATTGAACTTCTTTTAATTTTTACATTTATTGTAGTCTATTTCAGTTCTAGACATTAAATTTTCATCACCAAAAATGAGAATAAACTTACAGCTACTACTAACGTAATGAGGTATGAAATTGATTCCCCACTACTGCTCTGAAAATACCCGTAGGTTGTTAAAAGAAATGTCGACTTCATCCAAATCTCTTATTTAATTCTTCAGTCATAATCTACTGTTGGCTTGATTGTCACTCTTCTTATTTGACTCCAACCAATTAAATGTCAGTGTTTCTCAACTCTTTGGCTATGTGCAAAGAGGATTTGTCAAAACGATTTCCCCAAATCAGCCTTGACTGCACTAATTCTTCCTCCTGTCGACAGGGATCCTTATGTTCACCACAAGCACTTCATAATTAGACAGCTTTTTCACTTTTGCTGCTTTCTTGTCTCCTTCAGTGAATATACCTAGAAGCTGTTTAAGCAGGAAATAGGAAATTTCCAGTTCTGTGAAGATCTCACGTAAAGTTTCAACTGCACCAAGTACCTGCCCCACCCTTCTGTTAACTTGGCAAAAAGTGGGGTCAATTTTTGTTCCAACTCCAATAAGACCTTCTGGAGCAGCATACTGAAGATCATTATGTTCTGCAAAAAGCGATACAATTGTGAAAAAGATGGGTTTACACATGAGTTTTCCTTCACTGTTTTTGGAAACAATACCAGGTCTGACTTCTATCTCCTGGCCTACCTTTAATACTCCTTTTAGAACGCTACCACCACCTCCACCCCTCTTAAGGTCTTCGCCTTCACAGCCATTTCTGTGACTCGCAGATCATACAGGCTATAAATTAATTTAGGAGAAGTGGCATTTTTAAATCTTCCTATCTGTAAATGTGATACCTTTAAAATTTTATTTAGGTTTTGATTTCCCTCAATTAAATTTTCTGTTTGTCAGTGTAGAGGTTTTATACAACTTGTAATAATTTTTTTTCTCAGTTGTTGATTTTTGAATGTTACTCTATTTATTAGTTTATTTCTGTATTTGGTTATTCAAACAATTTCTGTCTTCTGATTGTATATTATGCAACTTACTAAATTCATGTATTAATTCTAATATATTGAACTTCTTTTAATTTTTACATTTATTGTAGTCTATTTCAGTTCTAGACATTAAATTTTCATCACCAAAAATGAGAATAAACTTACAGCTACTACTAACGTAATGAGGTATGAAATTGATTCCCCACTACTGCTCTGAAAATACCCGTAGGTTGTTAAAAGAAATGTCGACTTCATCCAAATCTCTTATTTAATTCTTCAGTCATAATCTACTGTTGGCTTGATTGTCACTCTTCTTATTTGACTCCAACCAATTAAATGTCAGTGTTTCTCAACTCTTTGGCTATGTGCAAAGAGGATTTGTCAAAACGATTTCCCCAAATCAGCCTTGACTGCACTAATTCTTCCTCCTGTCGACAGGGATCCTTATGTTCACCACAAGCACTTCATAATTAGACAGCTTTTTCACTTTTGCTGCTTTCTTGTCTCCTTCAGTGAATATACCTAGAAGCTGTTTAAGCAGGAAATAGGAAATTTCCAGTTCTGTGAAGATCTCACGTAAAGTTTCAACTGCACCAAGTACCTGCCCCACCCTTCTGTTAACTTGGCAAAAAGTGGGGTCAATTTTTGTTCCAACTCCAATAAGACCTTCTGGAGCAGCATACTGAAGATCATTATGCTCTGCAAAAAGCGATACAATTGTGAAAAAGATGGGTTTACACATGAGTTTTCCTTCACTGTTTTTGGAAACAATACCAGGTCTGACTTCTATCTCCTGGCCTACCTTTAATACTCCTTTTAGAACGCTACCACCACCTCCACCCCTCTTAAGGTCATCGACTTCACAGCCAGGTAAGTTCATGTCAGAGGATCTGATAACAATAAGTCGGGGTTATGAAACAAAGTCTCTTGGCGGTACGAGAATTTTCTTTACTATTTACTCACAGGCAACTTCAATATTATATTTTAGCTGAGCAGAAATTGGAAAAATAGGAACTGTTTCTGCTACTGTACCTTATACAAATGCAAGGTTCTGTTCATACTGTTCTTTAGCCTGACTTTCTTTTATCAGATCATTTATTTTGTAGAATCAAAATATGCTTCAGTTTCATGATTTCTATAACAGCCAAGTGTTCAGAAGTCTGAGGCTGAGGACAAGACTCATTACCAGCTATCAGGAGAAGAGCTGCATCCATCATGGCTGCACGGTTCAGCACAGTAGCCATCAAAATACTGTATCCTGGGCGGTCAACAAGAGAGACATGCCCGGCTAATTTGAAGTTCCCTTTGGTCCCTGCAATGTCTGTAGGAAACTCATCAGGTGCACTGCTTCCACTGGATCTATAACATTCTGGCCAAGGACAACCTGGGTCATCAAGTTTATAAATCTTAGCATTAGCATAGCCAGTTTGATCTTAATGTTTCCAGCTCATTTTTGAACCTGACAATGTGGACTCCAGAAATAGATTTCACAACAGTAGATTTCCCATGAACTACATGACAAACTCTAAATATTAACTGTGGCTTGTCTGTTGATAACTTCATGTGAAAGTGGAGTCAACTTGGAAACATCCAAAGCGGTGAGATCCTGCCAAGAAAGGTTCGACTGCCTTAAAGTCACATCAGCCTTGCGGCCCGCCATCTGGCCCAGAAAGGAAGAGTCGGCCTAGTAGCTGCCAGACCACTCACAATATATTGTATTTCTTAACATGAATGCTAATGATAGTCATGCTCACTTTATAAAAATGTGCTCAGCTACACATTTATAACATGTGCTCTTTATTTATATTTTCCTTTCAATGAAAGCCATACAAACCGCCTCTTAAGGTTAAATTTTCCTTCACTGTTTTTGGAAACAATACCAGGTCTGACTTCTATCTCCTGGCCAAAAAGAACGCTACCACCACCTCCACCCCTCTTAAGGTCATCGACTTCACAGCCAGGTAAGTTCATGTCAGAGGATCTGATAACAATAAGTCGGGGTTATGAAACAAAGTCTCTTGGCGGTACGAGAATTTTCTTTACTATTTACTCACAGGCAACTTCAATATTATATTTTAGCTGAGCAGAAATTGGAAAAATAGGAACTGTTTCTGCTACTGTACCTTATACAAATGCAAGGTTCTGTTCATACTGTTCTTTAGCCTGACTTTCTTTTATCAGATCATTTATTTTGTAGAATCAAAATATGCTTCAGTTTCATGATTTCTATAACAGCCAAGTGTTCAGAAGTCTGAGGCTGAGGACAAGATTTATTACCAGTTATCAGCAGAAGAGCAGCATCCATCATGGCTGCACGGTTCAGCACAGTAGCCATCAAAATACTGTATCCTGGGCGGTCAACAAGAGAGACATGCCTGATTAATTTGAAGTTCCCTTTGGTCCCTGGGATGTCTGTGGGAAACTCATCAGGTGTACTGCTTCCACAGGATCTATAGCATTCTGGCCAAGGACAGCATGGGTCGTCAAGTTTATAAATCTTAGCATTAGCATAGCCAAGTTTGATTGTAATGTTTCTTTCCAGTTCATTTTTGAACCGGACAGTGTAGATGGACTCCAGAAATGGCTTTTACAACCGTAGATTTCCCATGAACTACATGACAAACTCTAAATATTAACTGTGGCTTGTCTGTTGATAACTTCATGTGAAAGTGGAGTCAACTTGGAAACATCCAAAGCGGTGAGATCCTGCCAAGAAAGGTTCGACTGCCTTAAAGTCACATCAGCCTTGCGGCCCGCCATCTGGCCCAGAAAGGAAGAGTCGGCCTAGTAGCTGCCAGACCACTCACAATATATTGTATTTCTTAACATGAATGCTAATGATAGTCATGCTCACTTTATAAAAATGTGCTCAGCTACACATTTATAACATGTGCTCTTTATTTATATTTTCCTTTCAATGAAAGTTCTACCAAAAAATCTCAAACTTGATCAAGTACTAAACATGGCAAGTTAAAATAGATGTCTGCAAGAGATACAAATTAAATCCCTAATGCAAATAAACTAGAGTTGATGGAATACTCATTTGAGATAAAAGGTACTTACTGAGTAACACAAATGAAAACCTAGGATTTGAGGAAGAAATATCAGAATTTCCTTGATACTAAGGGGAACTCAGAGATGGATGAAATAAATTTTTCCTGAACTTTTTGAGTAACAAAACTTTTGAACTTTCGATGCATGTCACACCCATCCTCTATAGGAGACACACAACTCTACAAAATGAATTTTAGGGTCTAAAAAAAACACAAAGGTTTAATGTGGATTCCTAGGGCTCATAGATCCCTCTTGAATAAGCCTTGCCCTAGAGTAGTAGTGTGCATAGAACTTTCTACATCTGTACTGTCCCACACAATTGTCAAATGTGACCATTAAACAAGTAAACTTTGGCTGTTGTTACTGAGGACCTGAATGTTTAACTGCATTAGATTAACATAAAACAACTGTGTATTTAATGCAATGTCTCAAATATTTATATAAACTTATAGAAATTTAGTTTCTAAAATATTTTATATGTAATAATATAAGGCTTCTTTAGTAATCAAAGTATCCATTTGCTCTTAGTATTATAACTATACCTTACTGTAAATGGCCATAAACTTAAAAAGAAAATTTTACTTCTCAACATTCTTCAACAGATATCACTTACATGCTCCTACAAATCGGTAGGCTATTTTTGTCTTGTTATAGATCCAACAATTCCCTGTGCTCCCACAGCGCTCAGTATCCCAAAAGATGCAAGATGTTTCTCTTATGATTTTAAAAATTACTGGTCCAGGAAGAGTCCCTATAAAAAAAAATGTGATGATTGTAAATTCTCCATGAAAACACTGTAAGTTGGAATCAGAATTTTTATCCCAAACTTAAACTTACATACTCAGTCATCATCACTGTAAACATACTTTAAGCTATCCAAGAATTTACTTATCAACAGGATTGTTAAAATCTGGAAACATAACTGTGTTTTGAAAATCCTTATTCTTATAGATAGGAAAAAAAATTAGCAGATTTTCATCTTCTTAGAATGGTAGGCATGCTGTTATTTAGTTCAGTGGTCCCCAATCTTTTTGGCATAAGTGGTGAGTTTCATGAAGACAACTTTTTCACAGATGGTGGCAGGAGATGGGGGGTTCAAGCACATTATACTTATTATGCCACCACTCACCTGGCTGGAGGCAGAGCTCAGGTGGGAATGTGAGCAGTGGGGAGTCACCCCTTGCTCAGCTCCTGTTGAGTGGCCCTGTTCCTAACAGGCCACCAATTGGTATTGGTTCATGGTCCATTGGTTGGCCCATTGGTCCATGGCCCATGGACCCTTGATTTAGTTGACATTTCTACATTTTTGTTAAGTTCTGAATGAAAGGCTTAAGAGAAAGTATTTAAAAAGAGATACTAAATACTAATTTAATTAATTCAATGTATCTCCAAAGATTTAAAATTCTGAAATTCACAATGACTAAAAAATTAGTTTCAAAATGCAATGTGTAACTTACATATCAAGATATTGAGAGAAATAACTGAAAAAGTAAATGCTTTGGTATGTTTGTAGCAGTCCTAGCTTCAGAAAACTCCCATACCTAGAGGAATATTTGTGTGCTGCCTGAGAGAAATCTCTGTGTACTCACAGAGACAACATCTCAGCAACAACGTCACTTTCAGGTAAAAGTGAATTCAGTCTTAAAAATAAATAAATAAAGGCCACTCCAAAGACATTAGAACTGGGTTCTCAGAACTAACATATCTAATGACTGACCTGTTTCCTTAAGAAATTGTGAGCTCTCATGCATCATGACTTGATTCTGTCAAAGACAGCCACCCATCACCAGATTGCCCAGTCTCAGTGTGTGCTGGTACTCTGTTTATAATTGCTCAAAGTGAAAAACCTAGGCCTAGTACTCACTTTTTCCTATTTCCCACCATGTTTTTCCAATCCATGATAAATCTTTGTAACACTAACTCCAAATAGACCTTGGATGAGTTGATCTTTTTCATTACAATCTCCAGAATACAATTTAAAATAAGTCAAACTTCAGCAAAAGACACCTTTCCCTCCAAGTTTATCTTTCATAAATATTTCTCTCCAGCTGAAAAATTACCTTTTAAATGTAAATCTGATAATATCTATCATTTGCTTATGTTCTCTGATGGTAAAACATTGCAAGATCTAGTTGTACCTAAAATATTATCACTTATTTCCATCTTTTGGCATAAGTGGTGAGTTTCATGAAGACAACTTTTCACAGATGGTGGCAGGAGATGGGGGTTCAAGCACATTATACTTATTATGCCACCACTCACCTGGCTGGAGGCAGAGCTCAGGTGGGAATGTGAGCAGTGGGAGTCACCTTGCTCAGCTCCTGTTGAGTGGCCCTGTTCCTAACAGGCCACCAATTGGTATTGGTTCATGGTCCATTGGTTGGCCCATTGGTCCATGGCCCATGGACCCTTGATTTAGTTGACATTTCTACATTTTTGTTAAGTTCTGAATGAAAGGCTTAAGAGAAAGTATTTAAAAAGAGATACTAAATACTAATTTAATTAATTCAATGTATCTCCAAAGATTTAAAATTCTGAAATTCACAATGACTAAAAAATTAGTTTCAAAATGCAATGTGTAACTTACATATCAAGATATTGAGAGAAATAACTGAAAAAGTAAATGCTTTGGTATGTTTGTAGCAGTCCTAGCTTCAGAAAACTCCCATACCTAGAGGAATATTTGTGTGCTGCCTGAGAGAAATCTCTGTGTACTCACAGAGACAACATCTCAGCAACAACGTCACTTTCAGGTAAAAGTGAATTCAGTCTTAAAAATAAATAAATAAAGGCCACTCCAAAGACATTAGAACTGGGTTCTCAGAACTAACATATCTAATGACTGACCTGTTTCCTTAAGAAATTGTGAGCTCTCATGCATCATGACTTGATTCTGTCAAAGACAGCCACCCATCACCAGATTGCCCAGTCTCAGTGTGTGCTGGTACTCTGTTTATAATTGCTCAAAGTGAAAAACCTAGGCCTAGTACTCACTTTTTCCTATTTCCCACCATGTTTTTCCAATCCATGATAAATCTTTGTAACACTAACTCCAAATAGACCTTGGATGAGTTGATCTTTTTCATTACAATCTCCAGAATACAATTTAAAATAAGTCAAACTTCAGCAAAAGACACCTTTCCCTCCAAGTTTATCTTTCATAAATATTTCTCTCCAGCTGAAAAATTACCTTTTAAATGTAAATCTGATAATATCTATCATTTGCTTATGTTCTCTGA
Source organism: Tragulus kanchil (assembly GCA_022376925.1). NCBI lineage: Eukaryota > Metazoa > Chordata > Mammalia > Artiodactyla > Tragulidae > Tragulus > Tragulus kanchil. Next base: position 58,069,832 of record JAIOJX010000004.1, read on the forward strand.
TGGTAAAACATTGCAAGATCTAGTTGTACCTAAAATATTATCACTTTATTCCACCCTCTCTCATTCAACAATGCATCACACTCACTCACTTCTTTCTGAGGCAGAAAACTGTGTGTTTGCTCTCTCTTCTGCTTCCTCCTCCATTAGGATTCTATCTTTATCCACTGGATCGCTGTCCACCATTAAAATATGCTCTAATTTTTTCTCAATTAAAAAAAGGCTACTTTAAACTCTGCACATTGATCTAGCTAAAAATTATTTCTCTGATCCACATTAGAGTTACACTTAAATCTTTCTACATTCTTGATTCTATTTATCATATGCCTTTGTCTTCAATCCAGTCTAATCTTTTCTCCTTACCCCACCAATATTTTCAATCAACTTCTTGAATCGGAGGCCCTAATATAGGCTTAACGTTGATTTGAAAGCTAGATTTTGCATTAAAAGAAAAAAAAACTCTGAAGATGAGCTTCCCTGGTGGTCCAGTGGGTAAGGATACCACCTTGCAGTGTAAGGAGCACCGGTTTGATCCCTGGCCTGGGAAGATCCCATATGCCGCAGAGCAGCCGGACCGATGTGTCCAACTACTGAGCCGGAGCTCTGGAGCACATGTTCCCAGAGCCAGTCCTCTGCAACAAGAGAGGTCACTGTGATGAGAGGCCCACACAGGCCAAAGAACAAAGATGAATGAATGAAAGACCAACAGAAGTGGTCACACACACGCACAACAAACAAACAAACCTGAAGTACAGAGTACATCACCTTCAGAAAAACCAATTTTTTCTTTACATATATATCTTTTGAAATATCAGATTCAGTATCTTTGGTAATGAAAAAACTTTAAAGCACTAGTCTAGGATAATGACTCCTCAGATATGTAAGCAATGTAAAATACAGTTTCTATGGTTATATGTGCTTTGTTTCAGCTTACCAAACCACTTGTATAAGCTTGAAGAATATATTTCTGATTAAAAAGATTTTCTTCTAAGACCTTGGATGAGTTGATCTTTTTCATTACAATCTCCAGAATACAATTTAAAATAAGTCAAACTTCAGCAAAAGACACCTTTCCCTCCAAGTTTATCTTTCATAAATATTTCTCTCCAGCTGAAAAATTACCTTTTAAATGTAAATCTGATAATATCTATCATTTGCTTATGTTCTCTGATGGTAAAACATTGCAAGATCTAGTTGTACCTAAAATATTATCACTTTATTCCACCCTCTCTCATTCAACAATGCATCACACTCACTCACTTCTTTCTGAGGCAGAAAACTGTGTGTTTGCTCTCTCTTCTGCTTCCTCCTCCATTAGGATTCTATCTTTATCCACTGGATCGCTGTCCACCATTAAAATATGCTCTAATTTTTTCTCAATTAAAAAAAGGCTACTTTAAACTCTGCACATTGATCTAGCTAAAAATTATTTCTCTGATCCACATTAGAGTTACACTTAAATCTTTCTACATTCTTGATTCTATTTATCATATGCCTTTGTCTTCAATCCAGTCTAATCTTTTCTCCTTACCAACCAATATTTTCAATCAACTTCTTGAATCGGAGGCCCTAATATAGGCTTAACGTTGATTTGAAAGCTAGATTTTGCATTAAAAGAAAAAAAAACTCTGAAGATGAGCTTCCCTGGTGGTCCAGTGGGTAAGGATACCACCTTGCAGTGTAAGGAGCACCGGTTTGATCCCTGGCCTGGGAAGATCCCATATGCCGCAGAGCAGCCGGACCGATGTGTCCAACTACTGAGCCGGAGCTCTGGAGCACATGTTCCCAGAGCCAGTCCTCTGCAACAAGAGAGGTCACTGTGATGAGAGGCCCACACAGGCCAAAGAACAAAGATGAATGAATGAAAGACCAACAGAAGTGGTCACACACACGCACAACAAACAAACAAACCTGAAGTACAGAGTACATCACCTTCAGAAAAACCAATTTTTTCTTTACATATATATCTTTTGAAATATCAGATTCAGTATCTTTGGTAATGAAAAAACTTTAAAGCACTAGTCTAGGATAATGACTCCTCAGATATGTAAGCAATGTAAAATACAGTTTCTATGGTTATATGTGCTTTGTTTCAGCTTACCAAACCACTTGTATAAGCTTGAAGAATATATTTCTGATTAAAAAGATTTTCTTCTAATTGAATATATAATATTAATGCATGTTTTATATGACAGGATGGGCTTTACATTAAATATTATCTTTTTATACCAAGTATTATGTCCTAAATTCCATAAAGCATCTCCTGCATTCATTATGTGTCAGTTTATCATTATTATTCATTTGAAATTCTATACATATGTGTGTTGATACATGCATAAATCAGAAGAGGAACAATCCAACTCAATGTAATAATAGACTTCCAAAAATCCATACCAAATATTCTCAAAATCACAAAGCTCACACCCATGGCTAGACAACGTTGTTTGTCAGATGCAATCCTGCAAATAAACAGCAATGATAACATCAAAACATCATTATTATTAGCTGTAGAGAATACTTGAAGAATCTTTAGCTAGTTGACAGAATTCAATCTGGTTGAATTAATTAATTATAACTCTTCCCATATTTTGCCCCTTGCCAACCAATTCTAAAGCTTCTTACACTTCACAAAGAGGAAGCATTTATGGCCCAAATTCTCTGATCCACTCTTTGTTGAAAAAAATGCACAACTACCTTTCATACTTTTCATTCTGTAGTACAAACTACCTTTCATACTTTTCATTCTGTAGTACAACTGCCTCAGATTTCTTCCTTTTGTCCCTGTAAAATTCATTCTCTACCTTTCTCTTCACTTGATCTCTGCCTTGGGAGGTTGGTCTAAATGGGCTACAAAAGTAGGCTCTCTTGCCTCTGGCCACTGAATTGGATTCTACCAATAAGGTGCTCTAGAGTGAGAAAGGAAAGTGATGTCAAGGTCTTCAACCCCAGGTTTCCTTCTTGGAGAGCTACCCGGTCTCTACAGATCTCTCTTCTTCCTACCTTTGCTTCCCTTGAGTGTGAGGTGGTAAGAGACTGAAGTATTACACTATACTTTGGGTTCCTTAGACTCTGCCCCCATTTAGATAGTCACATTATTCAATCTTGCGTGCACGTTAAGTTGATTCAGGCATATCTGACTCTTTGTGATCCAACAGACTGTAGCCTACATGGCTACTCTACTATAGAATTCTCTAGGCAAGAATACGGGAGTGGCTGCCATTCCTTTTTCTAGGGTATCTTCCCACCCAGGGATTGAACTTGGATCTCCTGCATTTCAGGCAGATTCTTTACCATCTAAGCCACCAGGGAAACCTTTATTCCATCTTATTTGTTCTTATTTAAGGGTGCCATCCTTATCTGTTGGACCTCTGAGTTTTACCTTCACTATTCAAAAGTTCAAAAAAACAAGTAAAAAATAACTCTCAGATAGAAAGAACGACGATCTCTATATTTTCTATTAGTCAAACCAAGCAATTGCTTTAAAAAGAGATAAAATGCACAACATCATATATTACTAGTTTGGAAAATAAATGGAAATACAACAAAAATAACCTTTGAACATTTTAGAAAATAAAAAAAGCTACATTTTAAATGGATATTTTAAACAAATTCTATGCTTACCCTTTATTTCCCAGTTCTAGGACTTGAATAATAAATATGATCAATATTGTCATCCAAAAATGACTCAGTGTATTAAAATATAGCCTATGTACTATATTTTATGACTATTTTATAAAAAGTGAGATAACTTCATCTCTATCAACCTGGCAAAAATATATATTCTTCTCTCAAATGTTTACTATGAGGAGAATGAAAACAAATTCACCAATTCTTAAATATAATAAAGTTTTTAAATAAAAAAATAATTTAAATTTTATTATGAGCAGATTCATTAAAAACATATAAAGGAAGTAAAGGAATTTGGGGAGTATTTTGCCAAAGACTGTGATAGGATGGCTTTCACGGAATAGCAAAACATTTATTAGTACTCTTCCAAGATGTAAAGACAGCTTTCAATATCTCATATTTTCTAAGTTTCAGTCATATCTTTCTTAAGTTTTAGAATTAAATTCCTATCTTATACAAAGGTTGCTTTCCCTCAACAGACAACCAACAGAATGGCAGAAAATCATAGCAAATGAAACAACAGCCAAAGAATTAATCTCCAAAATCTACAAGCAACTCAGACAACTCAGCACTGGAAAAATGAACAACCCAATCAAAAAACGGGAAAGGGACCTAAACAGACACATCTCCAAAGAGCACATACAGATGGCCCCAAAACACATGAAACAATGCTCAACTTCACTTATAATTAGAGAAATGCAAATCAAAACGACAATGAGATATCACCTCACACGCGTCAGAATGGCCATCATCCACAAATCAACAGACAATAAATGCTGGAGAGGGTGCGGAGAAAAGGGAACACTCCTGCATTGCTGGTGGGAATGTAGATTGATACAGCCTCTATGGAAGACAGTATGGGGATTCCTTAAGAAACTAAAAATAGAAGCACCATACGACCCAGAAATCCCACTCTTAGGCTTATACCCTGATGAAATCAAGTCTGAAAGAAGCACCTGTACCCCAATGTTCATTGCAGCTCTCTACTCAATAGCTAGAACATGGAAGCAACCTAGATGCCCATCGATGAATGAATGGATACAGAAGCGTTGGTACATATATACAATGGAATACTACACAGCTGTAAAGAGAATGCAGAAGAATCAGCCCTAATGAGGTGGCTGGATCTAGAACGTATCATAAAAAGTGAAGTCAGTCAGAAAGAGAAGGACAAATACAATATACTAACACATATATATAGAATCTAGTAGGATGGTGATGATGGCACATGTAGTGAAGCGATGGAGAGTATGGATGTTGTGGGGAAGGAACAGTGGGTGAGAGGCGTAAAGGCAGTATCATGAAGGCCTGTACTATCTCATATGTGAAGAAAATAGCTATAGTCATTGCTCTGTGAGAAAAGGAGATCCTTCAGGGGGCTGTATGATGGTCTGGAGGGGTGGGATGGGGGGGATACATATGCCTAATCTGGGAACATACATATCTGTAAACAACAAAACTCTGTAAAAGTTAAAAGTAAAATAAAAGTTTAAAAAAAACAAAAAAAAGGTTGCTTTCCGCTGGTGTTCCCTGTCACAAGAAGTTGAATCATGACTCATGCAGTTTTCAAGCCCCAAACCTAGAAAGAGGCATGCCTGAAACAGTATCCTTTTCCTCATTCACCATAATCAGTAATAAAATACTGTGATTTTTAAAAAAAATTTTGGGTAACTCTTTCTATGATTTTCTTCATCTCTAACCCCACTGATGTATTCCAAGCATGTATTTTTTGCCTGAAAAATAAAATAGTTTCCTAACTTACCTCCCTCAAACAACTTTTATCTCTTCAGTCCACTCTAGAGCTATAGTGATTTCTTTTTATTAAGGTAAAATTCTGATAAGTTTATTGACCCACTAGGATATTTCAATGGCTCATCAGTCTCATTGCATGCCACCTCACTTTTACCTTTATCATTCTCTTTGTTTATGACATTCTGTCATACAACACTCTTATAAAGCAATTTCTTGCACTCAGAGTCAGTCTTTGCATGTATTATTCCCATTGTGTGAAATTCCCATCTCCCATCTTTTAGGGCCTATGTAAAATGTGATTTCTTTAATGATACTCTCTTTAAACCCCTAGACTAATTTAGATTATCCCATAATTTTCTCTTGGCATTTCTCTATATTTTCTTTGCAGCATGTTTCCATGATATAATTATTATGAATAATTATGAATCATGGATAATTATTAATGAAACTACTTTTTTTGGTCTTGCCACCCTACGAAGTCAATCAGAGAAGCCAGAATCTGGTCTCTTCTACTTCTCTTTCAGTTCATCTTTTTTCCCTGAAAGTGCTCACCCATCTTCTGGTTCAAATCTATAGTAACTATTACAGGAGAGAATATATAGGCATGTTAAAATAAGGAGGAATGGAAGGGAAAAAATTGAAGAACTCAATTTTCTTAATGAGTACCTTGATGGAGAGAACTGACAAATCATACTTTTCTGTTTAGACTTAAGCCTCACACAGCTTTAGAATTCATCAAATTCCTCTGTGTTGTCCTTCATTCACTAAGTTGTGTCCAACCCTTTTGCAATCCCATGAACTGTAGCCCTCTAGACTTCTGTGTCCATGGGGTTTCCCCCATGGAAATACTGAAGTAGGTTTACCATTTCCTTCTCCAGGGGATCTTCCTGACCCAGAGATTGAACCCGCATCTCCTGCTTTAGTAGGCAGATATTTTTACTGCTGAGCCACCAGGTAAATAGGACCCCGCATTAAGAATTGGCAAGAATGTCAAGGTCAGCTTTAGATCCCAATTTCATCTCTAAAAGCTTCTGCCATCTCTGGAATTTTAATCCCTCTGCCACCTTGTGCCTTTAATATATATGATTCATAACATTTAACTCAGCCTTTCTAGTTATCCTCTAAAATAAAACCATACCTCCATAATAACAGTCCAGATATTAAGAAAAAGAGGCAATATTTATCAAATTATTGTATGAAACTAGAATAACATTGATGCCAAAATCTAACTAGCACCTTAATAAGAAGGGAAGGGCAATGTTAAAAAACATAAGGCAACCTTATTCATGAAAATTGGGCTTCCCAGGTATACAGTGGTAAAGAATTCACCTGCCAATGCAGGAGACATAAGAGATGTGGGTTTGATCCCTGAGTCAGGAAAATCCCCTGGAGAGGGAAATGGTAACCCACTCCAGTATTCTTGCCTTGGAAGTCCCATGGACACAGAAGCCTGGAGGACTACAGTCCATATGGTTGCAAAGAGTCAGACACGACTGAGTGACTGAGCACACAAACATGCACATTCAGGAAAAAACAGATGCAAAAATTCTAAACTAGAAATAGAAGCAAACTGGTTTATTCTGATAGATCATACTAATACCACACTTAAGGGAAATTCATAGCAAGTTTTATACCTAACAACAAAATACCAAAAGCTTCCATTCTGATTTAAAAAAAGATACTATCACTACTTCTAGTCAGCATGTTATATGAGTTGGAAAAGAAATAAAAATCATTATTTTCAGATCATGATTATATACTATGGAAAAAGGGACTTCAGAATGTTGTCAGTATTGCTAGGGAGCTATTTAAAATGGAGCTGGGAGCCTATTAAGGAAGCAGAGCTTATGTATATCCTCACCAGTTGGAACTATGAATTTTTGAGTTGGAGAAGGAAATGTTCAGTATTCTTGCCTAGGAAATCCAAAGGACAGAGGAGGCTGGTGGGCTATAGTCATGGGATCCCAAAGAATCAGACATGACTTAGCAACTAAATAACAACAAAATCATAAATATTCCAAGGACTCTACAAGAAAACCTGTAAATTGTCACAGTAATGAACTTTTACCTCCCTCTAGTGATAGCCTTTAGCAATCAATCGTGTAAAGATAAAAGCAACCTCAGGTTGCCAGCTCCAATCATTCTTCTAAGCAACTCTGCAACCATGTGGGGGTTTTTTGCCTTTATAAACCCTTGCATTTTACCTTCTCCTTGGAATACATTTCAACTCTTGCTCAAATCAATGTCTCCGGAACTGGAATTCTCAGACCCCAGATAAGACTTTTATTCCTTTGCATCTTACTGTGGTGAATTTTGTTATACATTACACAGAAAAATTTGAAGTAATATGTTGTGCTGTGCTTAGTGGGTCAGTTGTGTCCAATTCTTTACAACCCCATGAACTGTAGCCCGCTAGGTTCCTCTGTCTATGGGGATTCTCCAGGCAATAATACTGGAGTGGGTTGCCATGCCGTCCTCCAAAGTAATCTACCAACTATTTGAAATTTATATGAACACAGTCACAGGATACAAGGTAGAAGCACAAGAATAAGCTACATTTCCTTCATACCAGTAATAAACAACCATATTAAATACTGTGCATTTCAAATGCACAATAGCACATATTGCTAGAGACTATATTGGACATCAAAGATATAGAATATTCCCATCATTTTGGAAAATCTGATTGGATAGTACTGCTGTGGAGCAATAAAGGTGATTACCCGGGTCATTAAGACCCTTTTTGTATAGTTCTCCTGTGTATTCTTGCTACCTCTTAATCTCTTCTGCTTCTGTTAGGACCATTTGTTTCTGTGCTTACTGTGCCCATCTTTGCATGAAATATTCCATTAGCATCTCCAGTTTTAAGAGATCTCTAGTCTTTCCCATTTGATTGATTTCCTGTATTTCTTTGCATTGTTCACCTAAGAAGGCTTCCTTATCTCTCCTTGCTATTCTCTGGAACTCTGCATTCAGTTAACACTTAGTTACATTTATATTTTTATTGCATTCGTGGTAACATTGTTCTAGAGAGCTTTAACTGTGCACAGTAATGTTTAATAATTTTCATTTTTTTGACTATAACTATTTTGGTTTTTTTTTTTATAGATAAGGTTAACATTTAACATGAAACAGGTTTCCACAGTAATGAACTTTTACCTCCCTCTAGTGATAGCCTTTAGCAATCAATCGTGTAAAGATAAAAGCAACCTCAGGTTGCCAGCTCCAATCATTCTTCTAAGCAACTCTGCAACCATGTGGGGGTTTTTTGCCTTTATAAACCCTTGCATTTTACCTTCTCCTTGGAATACATTTCAACTCTTGCTCAAATCAATGTCTCCGGAACTGGAATTCTCAGACCCCAGATAAGACTTTTATTCCTTTGCATCTTACTGTGGTGAATTTTGTTATACATTACACAGAAAAATTTGAAGTAATATGTTGTGCTGTGCTTAGTGGGTCAGTTGTGTCCAATTCTTTACAACCCCATGAACTGTAGCCCGCTAGGTTCCTCTGTCTATGGGGATTCTCCAGGCAATAATACTGGAGTGGGTTGCCATGCCGTCCTCCAAAGTAATCTACCAACTATTTGAAATTTATATGAACACAGTCACAGGATACAAGGTAGAAGCACAAGAATAAGCTACATTTCCTTCATACCAGTAATAAACAACCATATTAAATACTGTGCATTTCAAATGCACAATAGCACATATTGCTAGAGACTATATTGGACATCAAAGATATAGAATATTCCCATCATTTTGGAAAATCTGATTGGATAGTACTGCTGTGGAGCAATAAAGGTGATTACCCGGGTCATTAAGACCCTTTTTGTATAGTTCTCCTGTGTATTCTTGCTACCTCTTAATCTCTTCTGCTTCTGTTAGGACCATTTGTTTCTGTGCTTACTGTGCCCATCTTTGCATGAAATATTCCATTAGCATCTCCAGTTTTAAGAGATCTCTAGTCTTTCCCATTTGATTGATTTCCTGTATTTCTTTGCATTGTTCACCTAAGAAGGCTTCCTTATCTCTCCTTGCTATTCTCTGGAACTCTGCATTCAGTTAACACTTAGTTACATTTATATTTTTATTGCATTCGTGGTAACATTGTTCTAGAGAGCTTTAACTGTGCACAGTAATGTTTAATAATTTTCATTTTTTTGACTATAACTATTTGGTATATAGAAAGGAACTTTCCACATTTTTTTTTTCATTTTTATTTAACTATATTTGACTGAGATGGATTCTCATAAACTAGAAGAAGAAAGTTATGGCAATGTAACATGAAACAGGTTTCCAAGTTTCAAAACTGAAGTTGTCCTCTTTATTTATACAGAGGAGGGGTTAAATATAGCCCCTATGTGTGGTTATATCTTCTAAGCCTCTGCACATTTGGCTTGCTAGAAAAGAACTACTGCCAGCTCTGAGCTTCTGAGAGCTCTTTGTATTTCTTGCTTTCCAAGGTTATATATTCATTTATAGAAAGTATATTTTGCTGACACTTAATGAGATCTTCTGTCTGGATCTCTTGGGCATTTTGCAAAACTTTCTTCCCATTCTTTTCAAAAATAATTCTATCATGACTGTCTACATAGGTCTTGCTCCCATAACATCCATCTTAAGGTAGAACTCTCTTCTTCTGAGAAGAAACATTAATATACACTGAAGATATTTGAGATCTGTCAATCCTGAGACCATCTCCACATTTCCTGTTATTCTGTGTAATATCTTTGTGAATCTACAAGCTGGTTCCTTGTTCTACTTCAATTTTGGCAATATTTGCATGCAATTACAACTCCACCATGGTTTTTTGTCTCATAACTGCACTAAAACAACAGCATATTTGTGCTCATGTGTGTGTACGTGCACATGGATTTTATTCTTCTTAATGCTCTGAGAAATGAGAAGATTCAGAGGTAGACTTCTAGAAAATTACCATCATTTTTCTTATCTCACTGCTGAGAATATACGCTTGGAAGTTTCTCATGAACTTTAAATAATGCATGTTCAGCACTGTAATCATTAGTTCCAATCTGAGCTTTCTCTTCTTGAATTTCTTATCTCAGTTAATGGATTATCATTAATTCAGGTTCCCAGAGTGGATATGTGGACATAATCCTAGATTTTTCCACATTTTATACAAGGAATGTCAAATTAATAACTTTGTTCTTCTATCTAAACTAAATATTTCTCAATTATGTTCTTTCTCTCTATTTTTAGAGATAAATTCTTTGTTTCCAGTTTTCCCCCATCAGTTCCACCATCCACACTGTCTCCAAAGTAACCCATCCAAAACACGTATTTGATAACTTTTACTTCTGAAGTTTACTCTCTTCAGTTTACTCTCTCTCTCTTTAGTAGTTTCCGGGTATACACAGAATAACATCATTCATGTTAACATGGCAAAGAAAGCCTCCCATGACCAGGCTCTTACCAAGTTCAAATATCCCTGTTAGTTTACAATCATGCTACTCTTACCATACACACTCCTTGCCAAGGTATTTCACATACTTTTGCCTCTACGCTCCCTACTCAGTAAAGAACTATTCCCAGTTTGCTTGCATTATGAGAAATTACTATGACTCAATTCAAGTACCACACTGTTTATAAGCATTTCTAAATCATCCTGGATAAAAATGACCATTTCTTTCCCCTTAGTTCCCAGGTCAATGTGTATAAGCTTTAATCAAGGCATTTCTAAGTACTCACTGTGCTCCTTTTTCTGTGTTTTTCTCCCTCTGTTAAACTCTAAGCAACTTGAAGACAAGGTCAATATGTTGTTGGTCTTTTGGTTTTAGTGCCAGATATAGGTGAATAAACTAAAACCTGCTTCACTGTATCGATATATTCAAGTTCTGTCCCACATTTAAACTGCAAGTTCACTGAGGACAGGGACCATATGGACTCAATTTACATTTTTGCATATATTTATTCATGTTTTCTAGTCTATTTTCCTAGCAGATGACAAATCGCTTCTCATGATCTAAAGGTTTATGCTAGCCTTTGGAAAAAAATAATTTAAAAATAATGACTTACTATGATAAAACCAAACATCAAATATATTTCATATATTCAGGAAGAACAAATGAATAACAAATGCTGGTTTAATATAGAATAGTAATAAACTTATATATTACAATTCCAAAATTCTAGAAGCTATTATGTTCCTTTGCTAATGACACTGATGATTTCTCATAGTCAAAGTGGCTATTATAGAAGTAAATAGTCATTAAATATCTATAACCAATGAACCAACATTGTAATCACATGTGTTAAATTTTTTTTCCTATTTTTATGAATTTTCCAGGTATGTTAAGTAAATAAGTTTAATTTTAAGTTAAACCAAATGTGTTTTCTACATACTTTTCTACATACATATACACACCGAAGGATGATCAGGAAGCTTGGCACAGCAGCAAATGCAAAAAACACAATTGTAGCAAAGACAAAAGAAATGAACAAAGGTAATTTATAACACTTTGAGTCACATGTCCCACTGGTAGCGTCAATAAGGTCACCTTGAGCATCTGAGGTTGCTAATCCTTCTTCAATGCAAGAACAATTGTAATATGCCTATGAAAATGAAGATAGGAAAAATCTTTGGAAATACAGTCATAAGGCAAAAACTCCTATAGTTGTAAAATAAAAATTAAATCAATAATGGCAGGGAGACGAAGTAGTTTTATTAGTAAATGTTAGTTGAGTTGCTGATATTTGTTATTTTAGTCACAAAGTTTTGTCCAACTCTTTTGTGACCCCAGGACTAGAGCTCTTCTGTCCTCCAGGCTTCCCTGTCCATGGGATTTCCTAGGCAAAAATAGTGGAGTGGGTTGCCATTTCCTTCTCTAGGGGATCTTCCTGACCCAGGGACTGGACATGTCTCTCCTGCATTGCAGGTGGATTCTATACTGCTGAGCCACCAGGAAAGTCCAATAAGTAAATATACTTACATTAAAACTGCTGGTCCTAACTTATAAATGAAGCAGTAATGATAAATAAGATCAAGGTATTTTATGTAACAAAGAACTGTGTACGTGTGTATTATAATTATAGTTACTTTGGAAAAAATAATTTAAAAATAATGACTTACTATGATAAAACCAAACATCAAATATATTTCATATATTCAGGAAGAACAAATGAATAACAAATGCTGGTTTAATATAGAATAGTAATAAACTTATATATTACAATTCCAAAATTCTAGAAGCTATTATGTTCCTTTGCTAATGACACTGATGATTTCTCATAGTCAAAGTGGCTATTATAGAAGTAAATAGTCATTAAATATCTATAACCAATGAACCAACATTGTAATCACATGTGTTAAATTTTTTTTCCTATTTTTATGAATTTTCCAGGTATGTTAAGTAAATAAGTTTAATTTTAAGTTAAACCAAATGTGTTTTCTACATACTTTTCTACATACATATACACACCGAAGGATGATCAGGAAGCTTGGCACAGCAGCAAATGCAAAAAACACAATTGTAGCAAAGACAAAAGAAATGAACAAAGGTAATTTATAACACTTTGAGTCACATGTCCCACTGGTAGCGTCAATAAGGTCACCTTGAGCATCTGAGGTTGCTAATCCTTCTTCAATGCAAGAACAATTGTAATATGCCTATGAAAATGAAGATAGGAAAAATCTTTGGAAATACAGTCATAAGGCAAAAACTCCTATAGTTGTAAAATAAAAATTAAATCAATAATGGCAGGGAGACGAAGTAGTTTTATTAGTAAATGTTAGTTGAGTTGCTGATATTTGTTATTTTAGTCACAAAGTTTTGTCCAACTCTTTTGTGACCCCAGGACTAGAGCTCTTCTGTCCTCCAGGCTTCCCTGTCCATGGGATTTCCTAGGCAAAAATAGTGGAGTGGGTTGCCATTTCCTTCTCTAGGGGATCTTCCTGACCCAGGGACTGGACATGTCTCTCCTGCATTGCAGGTGGATTCTATACTGCTGAGCCACCAGGAAAGTCCAATAAGTAAATATACTTACATTAAAACTGCTGGTCCTAACTTATAAATGAAGCAGTAATGATAAATAAGATCAAGGTATTTTATGTAACAAAGAACTGTGTACGTGTGTATTATAATTATAGTTACTTAGGAAAAATTCTATTAATTTAATAAGTTTCACTAAAAATATTCATATTCATTTGTACAATAAGTGTTAAGAGATATGGATTGAGAATGAATAAGGAAAATATAATGAAATAAAATGGAATTTTAGTTGGTATTTGAAATATCTACTCAACTGTAGATAGTTTTAGAACCATGTTGAAAAGATAAGACTTTACCTTGTATATGATGATGACAGGGCTGTTACCTATTAGGCTGTTATCTATGGTCCACAATACTTTTAGGACCAAAATAAAAGTTTTAATTTTAGTGCCCTTGAAAATCGGAGAAAATAATCACAATAATGAATATATTATAATGTACCCAGCCTGTATCATATTTGCCTTTACACCAGTGCAGGTGTACATTAAATCAATCTCTCTCTCCCTCTTTCTCTTATTTTAAGTGAAGGAAGAGGTTTACAAAGGTAAAAGTGCCTAAAGTTGATGTAAGTCATAATGTAGTCCCTAATGAAAATCAATGAAAACTTGGGGTTATTATTTTAGTATTGATAATTCAAGGAAGATGAATAGATAACATTTTCTAAGAAGAACTAAACAAAGTTGGAGATACAGAAACCAGTAAGCAATTTGCCAATTTATTTGAAAAGATTCTAAATTAAGTAATAATAAATTCTAAAAATTCAGTAGCAATATTAAAGTAAGTTACTAGTGAAGAAATAAGAGAAAAAAGATGGTACAAAAATCATGTCAGTTGTTTAGGGAAGCTGTTAAGTGATTACTGAATATGTTAGACAAAAACAGAAATATCCAAATAGCAAATCATTCACTCCATCATATTTTTTTTTAATAAGGCCTTTGTGTCAAACATCATTCTTGGTATTGTGAAAACATGGTAAACAGAAAACAGAAATCCTTGCCCTTATGTAGAAAATTTTTCATCTGTGTGAGATAGGTGACTTAAAAAACAGTAACCTTTAATGGAGCACATGATGATGAATACTATGGAGGCAAAAATAAAGCAAGGAAAAGTCACAGGGATTAAAGAGGTGAGTTTACCATGATCAGGTAATTCCACAGTGATCCAGTGATATTTCAGCAGAGATTTGAAGAAGGCAAGGGAGGAGATATGTGGCTATCTAAAAGAAGTATAATATTCCAAGTGGGAAAACAAAATAGAAATTGAAAAGCCTTGGGACTGGAGCTTGCTTGGTAAGTTCAAAGAAAGGCAAGGAGAAAAATTTGGTTGAATCAGAGTGAACATAAAGGAAACTAAGAGAAAGTAAAATCAGAGTAATGAGGAAAGTATTAATATAGAAACTGGTAGGTAACTGCGAGAGCAATTTAAGAACTTTGGCTTGTATTCATAGCAATGTGAACCTATTAGAGAGATGTATGCCTAAGTGATATATTTTAAAAGATCACTTTAGCTGCTATATTGAGACCGCCTGCAAGTGTGCTAAGTCATTTCGGTCATGTCTGACTCTGCGACCCTATGGACTGTAGCCTGCCACACTCCTCTCTCCACGGGATTCCAGGCAAGAATACTGGAGTGAGTTGCCATGCCATGCCCTTCTCCAGGGGATCTTCCCAATCCAGGGATGGAACTCACATCTGTAAACCTCCTGCATTGACAGGTGGGGTTCTTTACTACTAGCACCACCTGGGAAGCCCATGCTGAGAATACTAAACTGTGAGAGCAAGAGTGAAAGCAGAGAAAACAGTTCAAAGGTTACTGAAGTAAGATGCAAGTCAATGGTAACTGGGGCCCAGGTATCAAAGAAAATGATGAAGTTAATCAGATATAGCACATATCTTGAGAGTAGATTTAAAGGGTTCTAGGGTAGAAATGGTTACCAGGAAAACGTCATACAGAGAAGGCCTCCCTTAAAGAACCGAAGACTTGCAGGCAAGGGAGGCAGTCAGGCCACTGTACAGAGAGGGGACCAAGAAAATAAACACAGTGACTTTACTTTTTTCTCCCCATCTTTCTGATTTTCTATTAAGACTTCTAATTAGCATAATCCAGTCAGAAATTAGAAGGCAAAGGAACTCTCATCCTATAGTCCAGTCTCCTAGAACAATGAGAAAGGGAGAGAAGGTGAAAAGTAGATACCTAGCACAACAAATAACTACAGACCATAGAATCTAAGATGACTAACAGGAAAAGTGAAAATGTGAAGAAAGTTTAGTAAACAGATGGCAACATTATAAGATATTAGGTTCTGTAGAGTTAATCCAAAGAGTGTAAGCATGTCAATGACAGCAATATAGAAAATGTTTTCACACAGTTTGAGTCACTATTTAGTGAATTACTTCATTATTCATTATGAATTATCTATTCCTTAGAGAAAATAAATTATAAAGATTTTTATGAAATAGAAACAAACCCCTAAAAGGGATTCCACAGAAAAACAAAGAGGGGTTAGAGCTTTTTAGTGAGTGGCTCTTGAATATCCCATGGGATCAAACACCAAGGTCAAACAATTTTGCTTTATTCTGTGGTGACAATGTGAACACTTAAAAAATCATTTGCTTGTCAAAATAAATTGGTGGAGGAAGTAGGAGTATCAAATAAGATTTTTGATAAAATAATAAATGGTTGAAGATGGGTAACTAACATACAAGCAGGGGTTCATTATACTTTTCCACTATATTTAAAGCATGCCACAATAATATATTTTAAAGATTTTAAATATACTTTAAAATAAATAAATCATTTAAGATAGGTAATATTTTTAAGAAAATATAATACATATAAATACTCATCTAAAATTTAAAAACATTAAGAATCATTTAAGAAGAAAGATTTAAAGGGCATATAATCTTCTAATGTCACCTGATGTGAAGAAACAACTTGGCTGGAAAAGACCCTGATGTTGGGGAAAATAGAAGGCAGAAGGAGAAGGGGATGACGGAGGAAGAGATGGTTGGATGGCATCACTGACTCAATGACGTGAGTTTGTGCAAATTCCAGAAGACCGTGAAGGACAGGGAAGCCCGGTGTGCTGCAGTTCATGGGGTTGCAAAGAGTTGGACACGACTGAGTGACTAAACTGAACTGCATCTTTTTAATATAAATACTCAACAAAAAACTGAAGTTGTTGTTGTTCAATTGCCCAACTGTGTCTCTTTACAATCCCATGGACAGCAGCATGCCAAGCCTAGCTGTCCCTCACCATCTGCAGGAGTTTGTCCAACTTCATGCACAATGCATCAGTGAAGATATATTGTTAAATCATTGGTCAGAGAAAATATCACAATGAGGAGCTAAAGTTGGTCAGGTATGTTATTTTAATCTTGTAATAGAAGTATCTGTTTGTAACTGCAAAAAGAATATTGTTATGTAGAAATTAAAAATTTTTAATTTCTTTTAATGTAATAGAAGTATCTTTTAATCCAAAGAGTGTAAGCATGTCAATGACAGCAATATAGAAAATGTTTTCACACAGTTTGAGTCACTATTTAGTGAATTACTTCATTATTCATTATGAATTATCTATTCCTTAGAGAAAATAAATTATAAAGATTTTTATGAAATAGAAACAAACCCCTAAAAGGGATTCCACAGAAAAACAAAGAGGGGTTAGAGCTTTTTAGTGAGTGGCTCTTGAATATCCCATGGGATCAAACACCAAGGTCAAACAATTTTGCTTTATTCTGTGGTGACAATGTGAACACTTAAAAAATCATTTGCTTGTCAAAATAAATTGGTGGAGGAAGTAGGAGTATCAAATAAGATTTTTGATAAAATAATAAATGGTTGAAGATGGGTAACTAACATACAAGCAGGGGTTCATTATACTTTTCCACTATATTTAAAGCATGCCACAATAATATATTTTAAAGATTTTAAATATACTTTAAAATAAATAAATCATTTAAGATAGGTAATATTTTTAAGAAAATATAATACATATAAATACTCATCTAAAATTTAAAAACATTAAGAATCATTTAAGAAGAAAGATTTAAAGGGCATATAATCTTCTAATGTCACCTGATGTGAAGAAACAACTTGGCTGGAAAAGACCCTGATGTTGGGGAAAATAGAAGGCAGAAGGAGAAGGGGATGACGGAGGAAGAGATGGTTGGATGGCATCACTGACTCAATGACGTGAGTTTGTGCAAATTCCAGAAGACCGTGAAGGACAGGGAAGCCCGGTGTGCTGCAGTTCATGGGGTTGCAAAGAGTTGGACACGACTGAGTGACTAAACTGAACTGCATCTTTTTAATATAAATACTCAACAAAAAACTGAAGTTGTTGTTGTTCAATTGCCCAACTGTGTCTCTTTACAATCCCATGGACAGCAGCATGCCAAGCCTAGCTGTCCCTCACCATCTGCAGGAGTTTGTCCAACTTCATGCACAATGCATCAGTGAAGATATATTGTTAAATCATTGGTCAGAGAAAATATCACAATGAGGAGCTAAAGTTGGTCAGGTATGTTATTTTAATCTTGTAATAGAAGTATCTGTTTGTAACTGCAAAAAGAATATTGTTATGTAGATATTATTAAATAAAGTACAATAAAGTACTTTATTGCCTACTTGGGGAGATGGTATAATGCTCATAGGTAAAGAGATACTCTCTTTGCTGTTCTCTTACCCTCACAAAGACTAGACAAAAGGAGATGAGAGGAGAGAGAAACAACAAATTTAAAAATCTGAGTCCCTAATTCACTCCTGGACTTCCCTGGTGGCTCAGACAGTAATAACAACAACAAAAAAAGCCTGAAATGCAGGAGACCTGGGTTCAATCCCCAGGTTGGGAAGATCCCTTGGAGAAAGGAATAGTGACCCATTCCAACATTTCTGCCTGGAGAATCCCATGGACAGAGGAGTCTGGTGGACTACAGTCCATCTGGGCAAAAAGAGTCAGACACGACTGAGCGAAGAACTCTTTCAGTTCATTCCCAATTCTCTCAAGTCCTATGAGCTGTGACCAATAAATCCACAATTAAATAAAAATTTAATAAAAGGAAAATTAAGAAGTAAAAATGACTTCATAGAGAGCAGGAGTAAAGTGTAAACATCTATAAGATGCACTTCTTAATGCAAAGAAAGGAGCACAATAAAAGATAAATATTACCTTGCTATTCTTTAATGTTTTAGAATTTGTACAACCTGCATAGCAAGGAGAAAAATACGCAGTATCATCTCTTCCACATGTAGCAGAATAAAATGCAGATGAGCATTGACAATGAGAATTGCAAGGAGCTGTCAGGTTTCCCAAACGCCCTGTGCTGTAAAAGAAGAGACTGAATATAATTATAATGCTATTGTATTATAACTATTAACATATACATCAAGATATCAAGATAATAAAATGATTGTTAGTTTTAACAGATTTAGGTATAACTGATATACAATAAACTATACAGAGATAAAGTGTACAATTTCACATACACTTGGGAAATCATCACAATCATATTAACAAACATAATCATCACCACCAATAGTTCCTTCATGCTCTTTTGTATTAATAATTCCTCCACCCCATGGCATGATCTGCCTTTTAGTTTCATATCAAAGCATTTCCTGAAATGGAATCATACACTATGTGCATTTTCTTTGTCTGACTTCTTTCATGCAGCTGGTGTTTACATGGTCTTTGTATGGTCATATGCTTCCATGTCTTTTGTGTAATATCACCAAGTAGAATGTTTGGATCATATGGTAGGCGTTCACTTAACTTTTTTAAGAAACTGTCACATAGTTTTCCAAAGTGACTGTGCTACTTTATACTCTCACAGAGTATAAGATTTCTTTTCTATATTCCTTGCCAACACTTGTAATAGTCTTTTTAATTTTAGACATTGTAACAAGGATATAGTAGCTTCATTTTATGGTTTTTGATATGTATTTCCCTAATGACAAATGCTGGGCATCTTTCCATGCACTTATTTTCCATCTGTATTTACTATTTGGTTAAATATCTCCTCAAACCTTCTTCCAATTTTTGTGGCTTTATTATTACTAAGCATGAGAATTGTTTATCTTCTCAAAGTCTATGGCCTATTTCTGTATTACCTTAATGGAATCTTTGAAAGAGCATACTTTTACTTTAATTAAGGTCAATTTATCAATATATTTCTTTATGGATCACATATTTGATGTTATAAGAAGTCTTTGCTGAACCTAAGTTCAGATAAATTTTTTCTCATATCTCTGGAATTTTATATTTTAAACCTACAGTCCATTTTGAATTAATTATTTACATTGTATAAGATACAAATCAAAGTTTGTTTAAATATAGTGATCTATAGTGTTCCAGCACTGTCTGCTAAACTGACTGTATGTTTTCTGCTAAACTGCATATGTACCCTGTCATAAATCTATTATCTATACATGTGTATGCTTACTTTTGGCTTCTGTTCTACTGACTTATTTGTTTCCCTATACTTCTGATTATTGAACTATATACATAAATATCAAGATAATAAAATGATTGTTAGTTTTAACAGATTTAGGTATAACTGATATACAATAAACTATACAGAGATAAAGTGTACAATTTCACATACACTTGGGAAATCATCACAATCATATTAACAAACATAATCATCACCACCAATAGTTCCTTCATGCTCTTTTGTATTAATAATTCCTCCACCCCATGGCATGATCTGCCTTTTAGTTTCATATCAAAGCATTTCCTGAAATGGAATCATACACTATGTGCATTTTCTTTGTCTGACTTCTTTCATGCAGCTGGTGTTTACATGGTCTTTGTATGGTCATATGCTTCCATGTCTTTTGTGTAATATCACCAAGTAGAATGTTTGGATCATATGGTAGGCGTTCACTTAACTTTTTTAAGAAACTGTCACATAGTTTTCCAAAGTGACTGTGCTACTTTATACTCTCACAGAGTATAAGATTTCTTTTCTATATTCCTTGCCAACACTTGTAATAGTCTTTTTAATTTTAGACATTGTAACAAGGATATAGTAGCTTCATTTTATGGTTTTTGATATGTATTTCCCTAATGACAAATGCTGGGCATCTTTCCATGCACTTATTTTCCATCTGTATTTACTATTTGGTTAAATATCTCCTCAAACCTTCTTCCAATTTTTGTGGCTTTATTATTACTAAGCATGAGAATTGTTTATCTTCTCAAAGTCTATGGCCTATTTCTGTATTACCTTAATGGAATCTTTGAAAGAGCATACTTTTACTTTAATTAAGGTCAATTTATCAATATATTTCTTTATGGATCACATATTTGATGTTATAAGAAGTCTTTGCTGAACCTAAGTTCAGATAAATTTTTTCTCATATCTCTGGAATTTTATATTTTAAACCTACAGTCCATTTTGAATTAATTATTTACATTGTATAAGATACAAATCAAAGTTTGTTTAAATATAGTGATCTATAGTGTTCCAGCACTGTCTGCTAAACTGACTGTATGTTTTCTGCTAAACTGCATATGTACCCTGTCATAAATCTATTATCTATACATGTGTATGCTTACTTTTGGCTTCTGTTCTACTGACTTATTTGTCTATATTCATACCAATACTACTTTCTTGATTATTGTAGCTTTATAATAAGTCTTAAAACCAAACAGTGTTAGTCCTCCAACTTTATTCTTTATATTTGTTTGTGGTTTTTCTAGATCCTCTGCATAACTATATGAATTTAAATGTCATTTTCCCAATATCTATAAAAGAAAGTCCACTGAGATTTTGATTATGATTATATCTAATATGCACATCAATTTGTGTATTAACATCTTAAAGACACTGAGTCTTATAACCCACAAGCATAGGATATCTTTTCAATATAAAATTTAGGTCTTTAATTTCTCTCAGCAATGTTTCACAGGAATCAGTGTATCAAGCTTTTACATCTTTTATCATATTTATTCTTAAAAACTTATTTTTATTGATGCTGTTGTTAATGATATTAATATAAATTTTAAGTTTGTAGATAGTATATAAAATACTATAGATTCTTATGTATTGATCTTTTCTTCTACAGAATTTATTTTTGCTTAATAGTAATGTTAACATTATTTTTTAAGCTTTCCAGTTTCACTGAGATATAATTCACACAACACTAAGTTTAAGGTGCACAGCATAATTATTAGGCTTACATTCATCATGAAATGATTACCACAGTAAATTTAGTGAACATCTATCAATATAATACAAAATACATCATCAATACAAAATAAGATAAAGAAAAACGTTCCTTGTAATGAGAACTCTTAGAATTTACTCTTAACAACTTTCATCTATAATATATAGCAGTATTAATTATATTTCTCTAGTGAACATTACATCTCTAGTTCTTGTATCTTATGATTGGCAGTTTGTATATTTCAACTCCCTTCATTCAATTCCTGCTCCCTTAAACCTCTGCCTTAGTAACCCACAAATCTGATCACTTTTTCTGGGAGTTAGTTGATTGCTTTGGTTGGTTTCTTTTTGAAGAACAATTGGCCTACAACAGTGTTAGTTCCTATTACACAGCATAGTCATTCAGTTTTCTATATATTTCAAACTTATCCCCACACTATGTCTAGATACAGTACATCACCACATGAAGACATTACATAGTTATTGACTATATTACCCACACTGCACATTTCATATCCATGAGTCACTTATTTTGCAACTAGAAGTTCGTATCTTTTAAACTCCCTCACTTATTTAATTCCTCCCCTAAACTCTTTTCTTTCTGGCAAGCACTTGTTTGTTTTCTGTATCCATACAACTTAGTTTCTGTTTTGTGATGTTTGTTCATTTTTAAAAAATAGATTCCACATATAAGTGATATCATAGAGTATTTGTCTTTGTCTGACATATTTAACTTAGCATAATGCCCTCTATTTCCATCCTTGTTGTTGCAAATGGCAAGATTTCTTTATTATGTATGACTAATATTCCATTGTAATACATATTACATCTTTTTATCCATTCATTTATTCATGGACACAGGTTGTTTCTATACTTCGGATATTGTAAATAATGCTATAATCATTACAGAGGTGCACATATCTTTTCTAATGAGTACATTTCTTCTCTTCAGCTAAATACTCAGAAGTAGAAAATAAAGTTGTATGTATGCTTTGTATGTTTTGGATATTAATCCCTTAACAGAAATATGTCCTTTGCAAATATCTTCTCCCATTCAGTAGGCAGTCTTTTTGTTTTGCTGATGTTTTACTGAAAAAAAATTTATAGTTTGATGTACTCCCATTTTGTTTATTTTTGTTTTTGTTTTCTTTGACTCAGGATACATCCAGAAATATTACTAAGACTGATCTTAAAGAGTGTACTTGCTGCCTATATTTTCTTCCAGTAGTTCTATGGTTTCAGGTCTTATATTTAAGTCTTTAATCCATTTTGAACTTATTTTTGTGTATAGTGTGAGAGAGTAGACTAGTTTGATTCTTTTGCATGTAGCTGAGAGATGACTATAGCTCTGTGGTAAATTTTGAAACCAGGAGAGCATGATTTCTTCTTTCATTAGATTGTTTTGGCTGTTTGGGGTCTTGTTTTCATACACATTTTTAGACTTTATATATTTTTAAATTGAAGGATAATTGCTTTTCATAATTGTGTTGGTTTCTGGCAAATATTCACAAAAAGGAAAAATTTGGCATAGTTCACTTATCCCCACACTATGTCTAGATACAGTACATCACCACATGAAGACATTACATAGTTATTGACTATATTACCCACACTGCACATTTCATATCCATGAGTCACTTATTTTGCAACTAGAAGTTCGTATCTTTTAAACTCCCTCACTTATTTAATTCCTCCCCTAAACTCTTTTCTTTCTGGCAAGCACTTGTTTGTTTTCTGTATCCATACAACTTAGTTTCTGTTTTGTGATGTTTGTTCATTTTTAAAAAATAGATTCCACATATAAGTGATATCATAGAGTATTTGTCTTTGTCTGACATATTTAACTTAGCATAATGCCCTCTATTTCCATCCTTGTTGTTGCAAATGGCAAGATTTCTTTATTATGTATGACTAATATTCCATTGTAATACATATTACATCTTTTTATCCATTCATTTATTCATGGACACAGGTTGTTTCTATACTTCGGATATTGTAAATAATGCTATAATCATTACAGAGGTGCACATATCTTTTCTAATGAGTACATTTCTTCTCTTCAGCTAAATACTCAGAAGTAGAAAATAAAGTTGTATGTATGCTTTGTATGTTTTGGATATTAATCCCTTAACAGAAATATGTCCTTTGCAAATATCTTCTCCCATTCAGTAGGCAGTCTTTTTGTTTTGCTGATGTTTTACTGAAAAAAAAAAATTTATAGTTTGATGTACTCCCATTTTGTTTATTTTTGTTTTTGTTTTCTTTGACTCAGGATACATCCAGAAATATTACTAAGACTGATCTTAAAGAGTGTACTTGCTGCCTATATTTTCTTCCAGTAGTTCTATGGTTTCAGGTCTTATATTTAAGTCTTTAATCCATTTTGAACTTATTTTTGTGTATAGTGTGAGAGAGTAGACTAGTTTGATTCTTTTGCATGTAGCTGAGAGATGACTATAGCTCTGTGGTAAATTTTGAAACCAGGAGAGCATGATTTCTTCTTTCATTAGATTGTTTTGGCTGTTTGGGGTCTTGTTTTCATACACATTTTTAGACTTTATATATTTTTAAATTGAAGGATAATTGCTTTTCATAATTGTGTTGGTTTCTGGCAAATATTCACATGAATCAGACACAGGTATACAAATTTTGGCATAAGTTCTAGTTCTCTGAAAAATGTCATTGGTTTTTTTAGGGATTGCATTGAATCTGAAGGTTGCCTTAGGTAGTAGGGTTATTTTAACTATATTAGTTATTCCATCCATGGTTTATCTTTTCATCTGTGTGTCTTATCTTCTATTTCATTCATCAGTGTCTATTATAGTCTTCTGAATACAAGTTCTTTACCTTCTTAGATTTAATTCTAGTTTTTCTGTTCTTGTAGTGAATTTATAAATGAGACTGTTTGCTTTTCAATTTTAAAAAATTTATTTATTTTAACTTCAGCTGTGCTGGGTCTTCATTGCTGCGTGCAAGCTTTCTCTAGTTGCAGTGAGTGGCGGGCCATTCTTCGTTGCAGTGTGCAGGCTTCTCTTGTTGCAGAGTACGGGTTCTGAGGCACACAGGCTCCAGTAGTTGTGGCATGTGGGCTCAGTATTTGTGGCTTGTGGGTTCCCTGAGCACAGACTCAGTAGTTGTGCACAGGCTTAGCTGCCTCACAGCATGTGGAATCTTCTAGCACTGGGGATCAAACCAGTGTGTCCTGCATTACAAGGCAGATACTTAACTATTGGACTACCTAGGAAGCTAGAAATTGTTTTCTTAATATCTCTTTCAGACAGCATGGTGTTAGTGCATACAGATACAACAGATTTCTATGTGTTAAATTTATATCCTGTGACATTATTGAATCCACTGATGAGCTCTAGTAGTTTGATATGTTTTTGAATCCTTTCACTGTATGTATTTTGATTAGAGTATTCAGTATATCTACATTTAAAGAAATTATTGATATGCAATTACTGCCATTTTGTTAATTTGGGGGTTTGTTTTTGTGAGTCTTTTTTGTTTTCTTTCTCTTCTTTTGTTCTCTTCCCTTGTGACCTGACTATACTTAGTGTTATGTTTGGAATTCTTTCTTTTGTGTGTTTTTGTGTGTGTGTATATAACTAAGAGATTTTTGATTTGTAGTTACTATAAGGTAGGTACACATGCAAAAATCATTATTTTATTATTTTTTTAAGTTCAAACACATTTTAATAACCCTGCATTTTTGCTACACCCATACCTTTTTGTGTATCTCTTAACTAATTATTGCAGATAAAATTTTATTATTTTTGGCTTTTAGTTTTCCTACTAACTTAAAATGTGGTTGATTTACTATCTTTCCTTCATATTGCTGATACCAATGAGCTTTTGTCTTTTATGATTTTGATGTTTCTGGTAATAGACTTTTTATCTTCAGTTAGAGATGTCTGTGTAATATTTCTTATAAAGCTAGTTTGGTGGTGGTGAACATTTTTAGCTTTTCTTATCTGATTTTGCTCTCATCAAATCTGAATAAAAGACCTGCTTTGTAGAGAATTCAGGTTTTTCCTTTTCATTACTTTAAATACATCATGCCATTCTCTTCTGTCCTACAGAGTTTCTGTTGAAAAGTCAGTTGATAACCTTATGGGAGTTACAAATATTAATTTTAATAATGATTTCTATATCTGTAGGTAGCATATAGAAAAGACATAGATTTTTATAGGTTGATTTGTATCTTACACTTAATTATTTTTTTAACTTTTATTTTTCTTTTAACTTTTACAGAGTTTTGTTGTTTACAGATATGTATGTTCCCAGATTAGGCATATGTATATTCTCCCTTCTCACCCCTCCCGACCATCACACAGCACCCCTGAAGGATCTCCTTTTCTCACAGAGCAATGACTATAGCTATTTTCTTCACATATGATAGTACAGGCCTTCATGATACTGCCTTTACGCCTCTCACCCACTGTTCCTTCCCCACAACATCCATACTCTCCATTGCTTCACTGCATGTGCCATCATCACCATCCTACTAGATTCTATATATATGTGTTAGTATATTGTATTTGTCCTTCTCTTTCTGACTGACTTCACTTTTTATGAGACGTTCTAGATCCAGCCACCTCATTAGGGCTGATTCTTCTGCATTCTCTTTACAGCTGTGTAGTATTCCATTGTATATATGTACCAACGCTTCTGTATCCATTCATTCACCGATGGGCATCTAGGTTGCTTCCATGTTCTAGCTATTGTGTAGACAGCTGCAATGAACATTGGGGTACAGGTGCTTCTTTCAGACTTGATTTCATCAGGGTATAGGCCTAAGAGTGGGATTTCTGGGCCGTATGGTGCTTCTATTTTTAGTTTCTTAAGGAATCCCCATACTGTCTTCCATAGAGGCTGTATCAATCTACATTCCCACCAGCAATGCAGGAGTGTTCCCTTTTCTCCGCATCCTCTCCAGCATTTATTGTCTGTTGATTTGTGGATGATGGCCATTCTGACAGGTGTGAGGTGATATCTCATTGTCGTTTTGATTTGCATTTCTCTAATTATAAGTGAAGTTGAGCATTGTTTCATGTGTTTTGGGGCCATCTGTATGTGCTCTTTGGAGAGGTGTCTGTTTAGGTCCCTTTCCTGTTTTTTGATTGGGTTGTTCATTTTTCCGGTGCTGAGTTGTCTGAGTTGCTTGTAGATTTTGGAGATTAATTCTTTGGCTGTTGTTTCATTTGCTATGATTTTCTCCCATTCTGTGGGTTGTCTATTCAGCTTTATTGTAATTTCTTTTGCTGTACAAAAGCTTTTAAGTTTCATTAGGTCCCATGTGTTCATTTTTCTTTTCAGTTCCACTGTTCTAGTAGGTGGGTCAGAGAAGATCTTGCTTTGATTTATGTCCTTGAGTGTTTTGCCTATATTCTCCTCTAAGAGTTTGATGGTTTCTTGTCTTACATTGAGGTCTTTAATCCATTTTTTTTATTCTTTATTTTAAAGATTTCACAGAGTTTTGTTGTTCACCAACATGTATGTTCCCAGATCATTCATATGCATATCCCTGGACCCTCCCTCCACCCAGTTCCCCTCCAGACCATAGCACCAAGTGATTGTAGGTACTCCTATTCCCTTAAGCAATGACCATAGCTATCTTTTCCACACGTGCCAGTATAGGTTTCGATGTTACTTCCTCTATCCCTCCCTCTCACTGTTCGGTCTCCACAATGTCCTTATGTCTATTCTCTATATTTCCATGAGTTCACTCCGTGTGTTATCATGACCCTCTTACTAGATTCCATAACATGTGTTAGTATACTGTACTTGTCTTTCTCTTTTTGACTTACTTCACTTTTTATGATAGGTTCTAGAGCTAGCCACCTCATTAGGACTGTCTTCTGCATTTCTTTTAACAGCAGAGTAGTATTCTATTGTATATATGTACCAGAGTTTCTGTATCCATTCATTTGTTGATGGACATCTACGTTGCTTCCATGTTGTGGCTATGGTTCTTTAATCCATTTTGAGTTGATCTTTGTGTATGGTGTCAGGAAATGTTCCAACTTCATTTTCTTGCATGTAGCTGTCCAATTTTCCCAGCACCATTTGTTGAAGAGGCTGTCTTTGTCCCATTTATAGTTTTGTCAAAAATAAGGTACCTCTCTAATTATAAGTGAAGTTGAGCATTGTTTCATGTGTTTTGGGGCCATCTGTATGTGCTCTTTGGAGAGGTGTCTGTTTAGGTCCCTTTCCTGTTTTTTGATTGGGTTGTTCATTTTTCCGGTGCTGAGTTGTCTGAGTTGCTTGTAGATTTTGGAGATTAATTCTTTGGCTGTTGTTTCATTTGCTATGATTTTCTCCCATTCTGTGGGTTGTCTATTCAGCTTTATTGTAATTTCTTTTGCTGTACAAAAGCTTTTAAGTTTCATTAGGTCCCATGTGTTCATTTTTCTTTTCAGTTCCACTGTTCTAGTAGGTGGGTCAGAGAAGATCTTGCTTTGATTTATGTCCTTGAGTGTTTTGCCTATATTCTCCTCTAAGAGTTTGATGGTTTCTTGTCTTACATTGAGGTCTTTAATCCATTTTTTTTATTCTTTATTTTAAAGATTTCACAGAGTTTTGTTGTTCACCAACATGTATGTTCCCAGATCATTCATATGCATATCCCTGGACCCTCCCTCCACCCAGTTCCCCCCCTCCAGACCATAGCACCAAGTGATTGTAGGTACTCCTATTCCCTTAAGCAATGACCATAGCTATCTTTTCCACACGTGCCAGTATAGGTTTCGATGTTACTTCCTCTATCCCTCCCTCTCACTGTTCGGTCTCCACAATGTCCTTATGTCTATTCTCTATATTTCCATGAGTTCACTCCGTGTGTTATCATGACCCTCTTACTAGATTCCATAACATGTGTTAGTATACTGTACTTGTCTTTCTCTTTTTGACTTACTTCACTTTTTATGATAGGTTCTAGAGCTAGCCACCTCATTAGGACTGTCTTCTGCATTTCTTTTAACAGCAGAGTAGTATTCTATTGTATATATGTACCAGAGTTTCTGTATCCATTCATTTGTTGATGGACATCTACGTTGCTTCCATGTTGTGGCTATGGTTCTTTAATCCATTTTGAGTTGATCTTTGTGTATGGTGTCAGGAAATGTTCCAACTTCATTTTCTTGCATGTAGCTGTCCAATTTTCCCAGCACCATTTGTTGAAGAGGCTGTCTTTGTCCCATTTATAGTTTTGCCTCCTTTGTCAAAAATAAGGTACCCATAGGTGCATGGGTTTATCTCTGGGTTCTCTATCCTGTTCCATTGTTCTATAGTTCTGTTTTTGTGCCAGTACCATACTGTCTTGATGACTGTTGCTTTGTAGTACAGTCTGAAGTTGGGGAGGCTGATCCCCCCAGCTCCATTCTTCTTCCTCAGGATTGCTTTGACTATTCAAGGTCTTTTGTGTTTCCATATGAACTGTGTTATTCTTTGGTCTAGTTCTGTGAAGAATGTCACTGGCAGTTTGGTAGGGATCACATTGAATCTATAGATGACATTTGGTAGTATGGTCATTTTCACAATATTCATTCTTCCAACCCAGGAACATGGAATATCTCTCCATCTGTTTAAGTCTTCTTTAATGTCTCTCATGAGTGTCTTGTAATTTTCAGTATATAGTTCTTTAGTTTCTTTGGGTAGGTTCATTCCTAGATATTTGATTCTTTTGGTTGCATTGATGAAGGGGATTGCCTCTTTGATTTCATTTTCTGATTTTTCATTGTTTGTGTATAGGAATACCAGTGATTTCTGTATATTGATTTTATATCCTGTGACTTTGCTGAATTTGTTGATTAGTAGTTTTGTAATAGAGTCTTTGGGATTATCTATGTATAATATCATGTCGTCTACGAAAAGAAAGAGTTTGACTTCTTCCTTTCCAATCTGGATTCCTTTCTTTCTCTTCTCTTATTGCTGTTGCTAGAACTTCCAGGACTATGTTGAATAAGGGTGGTGAAAGTGGACACCCTTGTCTTGTTCCTGATCTTAGAGGAAATGCTTTGAGTTTTTCACCATTGAGGATAATGTTCGCTGTGGGCTTCTCATATATGGCTTTCACTATGTTGAGATAGGTTCCTTTTATGCCCATTTTTTGAAGAGTTTTTATAATAAATGGATGGTGTACTTTGTCAAAGGCTTTTTCTGCATCTATTGAGATGAACATGTGATTTTTGTCTCTCAATTTGTTGATATGGTGTATCACATGGATTCATTTGTGGATATTGAAGAAACCTTGCATGCCTGGGATGAACCCAACTTGATCATGATGTATGAGCTTTTTGATGTGTTGTTGAATTCTGTTTGCTAGGATTTTGTTGAGGATTTTGGCATCTAGATTCATCAGTGAAATTGGCCTATAATTTTCTTTTTTTGTGTTGTCTTTGTCTGGTTTTGGTATCAGGGTGATGGCAGCCTCATAGAACATGTTTGGAAGTGTTGCTTTGTAGTACAGTCTGAAGTTGGGGAGGCTGATCCCCCCAGCTCCATTCTTCTTCCTCAGGATTGCTTTGACTATTCAAGGTCTTTTGTGTTTCCATATGAACTGTGTTATTCTTTGGTCTAGTTCTGTGAAGAATGTCACTGGCAGTTTGGTAGGGATCACATTGAATCTATAGATGACATTTGGTAGTATGGTCATTTTCACAATATTCATTCTTCCAACCCAGGAACATGGAATATCTCTCCATCTGTTTAAGTCTTCTTTAATGTCTCTCATGAGTGTCTTGTAATTTTCAGTATATAGTTCTTTAGTTTCTTTGGGTAGGTTCATTCCTAGATATTTGATTCTTTTGGTTGCATTGATGAAGGGGATTGCCTCTTTGATTTCATTTTCTGATTTTTCATTGTTTGTGTATAGGAATACCAGTGATTTCTGTATATTGATTTTATATCCTGTGACTTTGCTGAATTTGTTGATTAGTAGTTTTGTAATAGAGTCTTTGGGATTATCTATGTATAATATCATGTCGTCTACGAAAAGAAAGAGTTTGACTTCTTCCTTTCCAATCTGGATTCCTTTCTTTCTCTTCTCTTATTGCTGTTGCTAGAACTTCCAGGACTATGTTGAATAAGGGTGGTGAAAGTGGACACCCTTGTCTTGTTCCTGATCTTAGAGGAAATGCTTTGAGTTTTTCACCATTGAGGATAATGTTCGCTGTGGGCTTCTCATATATGGCTTTCACTATGTTGAGATAGGTTCCTTTTATGCCCATTTTTTGAAGAGTTTTTATAATAAATGGATGGTGTACTTTGTCAAAGGCTTTTTCTGCATCTATTGAGATGAACATGTGATTTTTGTCTCTCAATTTGTTGATATGGTGTATCACATGGATTCATTTGTGGATATTGAAGAAACCTTGCATGCCTGGGATGAACCCAACTTGATCATGATGTATGAGCTTTTTGATGTGTTGTTGAATTCTGTTTGCTAGGATTTTGTTGAGGATTTTGGCATCTAGATTCATCAGTGAAATTGGCCTATAATTTTCTTTTTTTGTGTTGTCTTTGTCTGGTTTTGGTATCAGGGTGATGGCAGCCTCATAGAACATGTTTGGAAGTGTTCCTTCCTGTGCAATTGTTTGGAAGAATTTTGGAAGGACAGGCATTAGGTCTTCTTTAAATGTTTGGTAGAATTCGGCTGTGAAGCCATCTGGCCCTGGGCTTTTATTTTTGGGTAGATTTTTGATCACAAAGTCAATTTCAGAGCTTGTGATTGGATTGTTCACATTTTCTATTTCTTCCTGGTTGAGTCTTGGGAGATTGAGCTTCTCTAAGAAACTGTCCATTTCTTCCAGGTTGTCCAGTTTGTTGCCATAGAGTTGTTCATAATAGTCTCTTATAATCCTTTGGATTTCTGCATTATCTGTTGCAATCTCTCCTTTTTTATTTTTGATTTTAGTGATCTGGTTCTTCTCTTTTTTTCCTGATGAGTCTGGCCAGTGGTTTGTTGATTTTATTTACCTTTACAAAGAACCAGCTTTTTGTTTTATTTATCTTTACTATTGTTTCTTTTGTTTCTTTCTCATTTATTTCTGCTCTGATCTTCATGATTTCTCTTCTTCTGCTGGCTTTGGGGTGCTTTTGTTCTGCTTTCTCCAGTTGTTTTAAGCATAAGGTTAGGTCGTCTGTTTGAGATTTTCCTAGTTTCTTGAGGGAGGATTGAATTGCCTAAACTTCCCTTGTAGAACTGCTTTTGCAGTATCCCATAGGTTTTGCACTGTCGTGTGTTCACTGTTGTTATCTTCTAGGATTTTTTTTTATTCTCCTTTGATTTGCTCGGTAATCAGTTGGTTTTTTAGGTATGTGTTGTTTAATCTCCATGTGTTTGTGTTTCTAGCAGTTTTTGTCCTGTAATTGATCTCTAGTCTCACTGCATTGTGGTCCGAGAAGATGGTTGATAGAATTTCAGTTTTCTTGAATTAACTGAGGTTTAATTTGTGGCCCAAGATGTGGTCTATCCTGGAGAATGTTTCGTGAGCACTTGAGCATAAATGTATGAGCTTTTGATGTGTTGTTGAATTCTGTTTGCTAGGATTTTGTTGAGGATTTTGGCATCTAGATTCATCAGTGAAATTGGCCTATAATTTTCTTTTTTTGTGTTGTCTTTGTCTGGTTTTGGTATCAGGGTGATGGCAGCCTCATAGAACATGTTTGGAAGTGTTCCTTCCTGTGCAATTGTTTGGAAGAATTTTGGAAGGACAGGCATTAGGTCTTCTTTAAATGTTTGGTAGAATTCGGCTGTGAAGCCATCTGGCCCTGGGCTTTTATTTTTGGGTAGATTTTTGATCACAAAGTCAATTTCAGAGCTTGTGATTGGATTGTTCACATTTTCTATTTCTTCCTGGTTGAGTCTTGGGAGATTGAGCTTCTCTAAGAAACTGTCCATTTCTTCCAGGTTGTCCAGTTTGTTGCCATAGAGTTGTTCATAATAGTCTCTTATAATCCTTTGGATTTCTGCATTATCTGTTGCAATCTCTCCTTTTTTATTTTTGATTTTAGTGATCTGGTTCTTCTCTTTTTTTCCTGATGAGTCTGGCCAGTGGTTTGTTGATTTTATTTACCTTTACAAAGAACCAGCTTTTTGTTTTATTTATCTTTACTATTGTTTCTTTTGTTTCTTTCTCATTTATTTCTGCTCTGATCTTCATGATTTCTCTTCTTCTGCTGGCTTTGGGGTGCTTTTGTTCTGCTTTCTCCAGTTGTTTTAAGCATAAGGTTAGGTCGTCTGTTTGAGATTTTCCTAGTTTCTTGAGGGAGGATTGAATTGCCTAAACTTCCCTTGTAGAACTGCTTTTGCAGTATCCCATAGGTTTTGCACTGTCGTGTGTTCACTGTTGTTATCTTCTAGGATTTTTTTTTATTCTCCTTTGATTTGCTCGGTAATCAGTTGGTTTTTTAGGTATGTGTTGTTTAATCTCCATGTGTTTGTGTTTCTAGCAGTTTTTGTCCTGTAATTGATCTCTAGTCTCACTGCATTGTGGTCCGAGAAGATGGTTGATAGAATTTCAGTTTTCTTGAATTAACTGAGGTTTAATTTGTGGCCCAAGATGTGGTCTATCCTGGAGAATGTTTCGTGAGCACTTGAGCAGAAAGTGTATTCTTCCACTTTTGGATGGAAAGTCCTAAAGATATCAATGAGGTCCATTTCTTCTAGTGTGGCATTTAAGGCTTGTGTTTCTTTATTAATTTTCTGTTTGGATGATCTGTCCATTGGTGTGAGAGGAGTGTTAAAGTCTCCTACTATGATTGTGTTAGTGTTAATGTCTTCTTTTATGTCTGAAAGTGTCTTATGTATTGGCTCCTGCATTGGGTGCATAGATATTTATGATTGTTATGTCTTCTTCTTGGATCGATCCCTTGATCATTATGTAGTGTCCTGCCTTGTCTCTTCTAATCTTCTTTATTTTGAGGTCCATTTTGTCTGATATGAGGATTGCGACTCCAGCTTTCTTTTGATTTCCATTTGCATGGAATATCTTTTTCCATCCTCTCACTTTCGGTCTATGAGTGTCTCTAGGTCTGAAGTGAGTTTCCTGGAGGCAGCATATGTATGGGTCGTGTTTTTGAATATTCAGCCACTCTGTGTCTTTTGGTTGGGGCATTTAGTCCATTTACATTCAAAGTAATTATTGATACAAATGATCCTCTTGTCATCTTCGTAGATGTTATGATGGGTTTGTTTCGTGGATCTTCTCTTCTTATACTTGTTGTCTATATAAGTCCCTTTAACACTTGTTATAAGGCTGGTTTGGTGTGACTAAATTCTTTTAATTTTTGCTTATCTGTAAAGCTTTTGATTTCTCCATCAATTTTGAATGAGATCCTTGTAGGGTAGTGGATTCTTGGTTGCAGGTTATTCTCTTTTAGCCATTTAAATGTGTCCTGCCATTCCCTTCTGGCCTGCAGAGTTTCTGTTGAAAGGTCAGCTGTTAAACGGATGTGCTTTCCCTTGTATGTCACTAGTTGCTTTTCCCTTGATGCTTTTAGAATTCTGTCTTTGTGTTTAATTTGTGTTAGCTTCATTAATATGTGTCATGGTGTGTTTCTTCTCAGGTTGATTCTGTATAGTACTCTTTGCACTTCTTGGACTTAATTGACTATTTCTTTTCCCATGTTGGGGAAATTTTCAACTAGAATCTCTTCAAGGATCTTCTCATATCTGTTCTTTTTTTCTTCCTATTCTGGAATCCCTATAATTTGAATATTGGTGCATCTGAGATTATCCCAGAGGTCTCTGAGGCTATCCTCTGCTCTTTTCATTGAGCTAGATTCTGTCCTTCAGCAGTTACTTCCACCATTCTATCTTCTAGCTCACTTATCCGGTCTTCTGTCTCACATACCCCTGATTCCTTCTACAGTGTTTTTAAGTTCAGCAATTGAGTTGTTTGTCTCTGTTACTTTTTGGTAAGTTCTACGGTGTGAGAGGAGTGTTAAAGTCTCCTACTATGATTGTGTTAGTGTTAATGTCTTCTTTTATGTCTGAAAGTGTCTTATGTATTGGCTCCTGCATTGGGTGCATAGATATTTATGATTGTTATGTCTTCTTCTTGGATCGATCCCTTGATCATTATGTAGTGTCCTGCCTTGTCTCTTCTAATCTTCTTTATTTTGAGGTCCATTTTGTCTGATATGAGGATTGCGACTCCAGCTTTCTTTTGATTTCCATTTGCATGGAATATCTTTTTCCATCCTCTCACTTTCGGTCTATGAGTGTCTCTAGGTCTGAAGTGAGTTTCCTGGAGGCAGCATATGTATGGGTCGTGTTTTTGAATATTCAGCCACTCTGTGTCTTTTGGTTGGGGCATTTAGTCCATTTACATTCAAAGTAATTATTGATACAAATGATCCTCTTGTCATCTTCGTAGATGTTATGATGGGTTTGTTTCGTGGATCTTCTCTTCTTATACTTGTTGTCTATATAAGTCCCTTTAACACTTGTTATAAGGCTGGTTTGGTGTGACTAAATTCTTTTAATTTTTGCTTATCTGTAAAGCTTTTGATTTCTCCATCAATTTTGAATGAGATCCTTGTAGGGTAGTGGATTCTTGGTTGCAGGTTATTCTCTTTTAGCCATTTAAATGTGTCCTGCCATTCCCTTCTGGCCTGCAGAGTTTCTGTTGAAAGGTCAGCTGTTAAACGGATGTGCTTTCCCTTGTATGTCACTAGTTGCTTTTCCCTTGATGCTTTTAGAATTCTGTCTTTGTGTTTAATTTGTGTTAGCTTCATTAATATGTGTCATGGTGTGTTTCTTCTCAGGTTGATTCTGTATAGTACTCTTTGCACTTCTTGGACTTAATTGACTATTTCTTTTCCCATGTTGGGGAAATTTTCAACTAGAATCTCTTCAAGGATCTTCTCATATCTGTTCTTTTTTTCTTCCTATTCTGGAATCCCTATAATTTGAATATTGGTGCATCTGAGATTATCCCAGAGGTCTCTGAGGCTATCCTCTGCTCTTTTCATTGAGCTAGATTCTGTCCTTCAGCAGTTACTTCCACCATTCTATCTTCTAGCTCACTTATCCGGTCTTCTGTCTCACATACTCTGCTCTTGATTCCTTCTACAGTGTTTTTAAGTTCAGCAATTGAGTTGTTTGTCTCTGTTACTTTTTTGGTAAGTTCTTGTATTTATTTATTCAGTGTGTTAGTTGTGTCTTGCAATTTCTCTAACATTCTGTTTTCAGTGTTTTTGATCATCTTTACTATCATTCTTCTGAAATCACTTTCAGAAAGTTTGTCCAAATCCTCTTTGTTGATTTGATCTTGTGTGTTTGTAGATTGTTCCCTCACTTGTGTGGTATTTCTCTGCCGTTTCATTGTTATTATTAATTTTTTAACGAACTCTGTTTGGGATTTCCTTTTCGCAGACTTTGAGTTACGTCTGTTGGTGTTTGTTGTTCGGATGGGGCTTCTTATTCTGGGTGATGCTGGTGGTTGGGTGATGTCAGGACTTGCATACAAGTGATGACCTTTGTTGGCATTCACACTTGTATACTGCTCTCTAGTGTTAGGCGTTCTCTAGTACTGTAGAGTTTTGGAGTCAGTGCTCCCTCCCTAAAGCCCCGGGGATTGTTTCCTGACCAGGGAAAGAAGATTTCACAGCTGGTTTGTTATGGCATTAAATGATATTAAAACTTATATACACGAATGAGAAACAGAAGGTATACCTTTGACAAATGACAATTAAAATATTATGCAAATACTATCTAGCATATTGAACTAACCCAAACATTCCAACCAAAAATACAGTACGATACGTTAGCATGGCAAATAGAGAAAACCAAGAAAGATATCCATCAGTTAATAACCAAACTAAGTAGAGCACCAAATGGAGAATAATGCTAGAGCAGGGTCCCCATTGGGAATAAGGCAATGAGGACAGAACAGACTAAGAAATATGGTGGGAAAAGGGAAAAAGAGAAAGGGAGGATAGAAGAGAAATATAGAATAATACTGCAAAGTTAAAGATAGGGAGATAAAGATTCGTATGTGTTAGAGTTTCTAGAATCTCTTCAAGGATCTTCTCATATCTGTTCTTTTTTTCTTCCTATTCTGGAATCCCTATAATTTGAATATTGGTGCATCTGAGATTATCCCAGAGGTCTCTGAGGCTATCCTCTGCTCTTTTCATTGAGCTAGATTCTGTCCTTCAGCAGTTACTTCCACCATTCTATCTTCTAGCTCACTTATCCGGTCTTCTGTCTCACATACTCTGCTCTTGATTCCTTCTACAGTGTTTTTAAGTTCAGCAATTGAGTTGTTTGTCTCTGTTACTTTTTTGGTAAGTTCTTGTATTTATTTATTCAGTGTGTTAGTTGTGTCTTGCAATTTCTCTAACATTCTGTTTTCAGTGTTTTTGATCATCTTTACTATCATTCTTCTGAAATCACTTTCAGAAAGTTTGTCCAAATCCTCTTTGTTGATTTGATCTTGTGTGTTTGTAGATTGTTCCCTCACTTGTGTGGTATTTCTCTGCCGTTTCATTGTTATTATTAATTTTTTAACGAACTCTGTTTGGGATTTCCTTTTCGCAGACTTTGAGTTACGTCTGTTGGTGTTTGTTGTTCGGATGGGGCTTCTTATTCTGGGTGATGCTGGTGGTTGGGTGATGTCAGGACTTGCATACAAGTGATGACCTTTGTTGGCATTCACACTTGTATACTGCTCTCTAGTGTTAGGCGTTCTCTAGTACTGTAGAGTTTTGGAGTCAGTGCTCCCTCCCTAAAGCCCCGGGGATTGTTTCCTGACCAGGGAAAGAAGATTTCACAGCTGGTTTGTTATGGCATTAAATGATATTAAAACTTATATACACGAATGAGAAACAGAAGGTATACCTTTGACAAATGACAATTAAAATATTATGCAAATACTATCTAGCATATTGAACTAACCCAAACATTCCAACCAAAAATACAGTACGATACGTTAGCATGGCAAATAGAGAAAACCAAGAAAGATATCCATCAGTTAATAACCAAACTAAGTAGAGCACCAAATGGAGAATAATGCTAGAGCAGGGTCCCCATTGGGAATAAGGCAATGAGGACAGAACAGACTAAGAAATATGGTGGGAAAAGGGAAAAAGAGAAAGGGAGGATAGAAGAGAAATATAGAATAATACTGCAAAGTTAAAGATAGGGAGATAAAGATTCGTATGTGTTAGAGTTTAGTGCTACAGGAAAGGAGCATTAGAGAAAGCAAAGAATTATAGAGGAAGTAGTAGTACAAATAAAAAAATTTAAAAATTAAAACAGAGAAAAGTACATAGAAAAATATAGAAAAACAAAGCAAAAACAATAAAAATAAACAAAACCAAGAAAAACCCCCACAGAACCTTAAAAGACCAATGTGGAACCAGAAGTTTATACCAAAATAAAATGTGTGGTTTAAAAGGAAAAAGAACAACAGAAAATTATGTGAACTTGAATATATTCAGTCTTACTGATAAGATTAGTCGCTTCAATAGAGTTCAATGGAGGAAATAAACACACCCACACTCACACACACACGCCCCCAAAAATGGGGGAGGCCACTGAGGAGGTTTGGAAAAAAGGGAAAAAAACAATTGAAACAGGGCTTCCCCTGGTGGTCCAGTGGGTAAGGACACCGCCTTGCAGTGCAAGGGGCACCAGTTCGATCCCTGGCCTGGGAAGATCCCATGTGCCGCGGAATGGCTGGACCGATGTGTCCAACCACTGAGCGGGAGCTCTGCTAAGCTTGTGCCCAGAGCCGGTGCTCTGCAGCGACAGATGCCACCATGATGGGAGGCCCACAGGAGCCAAGGAACAAAGACGGATGAAAATAGAGAAATGAAAGACCAATAGAAGTGGCCCACCTGCTCCCCTCCCTCCCCAACCCAACCCCCGCCCAAAATAAATAAATAAATAAACCTTAAAAAAAAAAAAAGAATTACGCTGTTTCAAGTAAAACAGAAAGTTACTTAAAAAAAAAAAAAAGATTGAAACAAAGCAATACAATACAAAAAGAAAAGCAATAAAAAAGAATAAGGAATAAAATGAAAATTTAAAAATCCAGCAGTAACTCCAGCTTCAGACAAAACGTGAACATAGTGTTTATGTTCTTCTGTCTCTTGCTGACTATTCAGGAATTATCAGTCTTTTTCTTGCCTCTGGCAGTGATTGGATCTGAAGATCTCTTTGACTGCTTGTTTATTTCAGCCTATTTCAGAACTAAAAGGCCCGCCCAGGCTGGCCCTGGGAGTTTCTTAATCCAAATCCCTTTTCTTGCTGGGTGGAGCTAAATTCCCTCCCTTTAGTTTGATCAGCAGCCAAACTACAGTAGGGAAAATGGCGTCTCTCTCACAAAGGATTTATTCCCACATCTCTATGGGAAGCACTTCCGCAGTGACCCTGACCCTGCTGCAGGCCACCATCGACTCCCGCCACTGTGGGAGATGTCAGATTCCTCAGAGGTGAGTCTGGCTCAGTCTCATGCAGGATCGCTATTCCTCCTGGATCACAGTGCACAGAGTTTCTCTATTTGGTTAATGGTAACCTCCTCCAAAGGACTGATAAGATTAGTCGCTTTGATAGAGTTCAATGGAGGAAATAAACACACCCACACTCACACACACGCCCCCAAAAATGGGGGAGGCCACTGAGGAGGTTTGGAAAAAAGGGAAAAAAACAATTGAAACAGGGCTTCCCCTGGTGGTCCAGTGGGTAAGGACACCGCCTTGCAGTGCAAGGGGCACCAGTTCGATCCCTGGCCTGGGAAGATCCCATGTGCCGCGGAATGGCTGGACCGATGTGTCCAACCACTGAGCGGGAGCTCTGCTAAGCTTGTGCCCAGAGCCGGTGCTCTGCAGCGACAGATGCCACCATGATGGGAGGCCCACAGGAGCCAAGGAACAAAGACGGATGAAAATAGAGAAATGAAAGACCAATAGAAGTGGCCCACCTGCTCCCCTCCCTCCCCAACCCAACCCCCGCCCAAAATAAATAAATAAATAAACCTTAAAAAAAAAAAAAGAATTACGCTGTTTCAAGTAAAACAGAAAGTTACTTAAAAAAAAAAAAAAGATTGAAACAAAGCAATACAATACAAAAAGAAAAGCAATAAAAAAGAAT
Organism: Tragulus kanchil; assembly: GCA_022376925.1. Classification (NCBI taxonomy): domain Eukaryota; kingdom Metazoa; phylum Chordata; class Mammalia; order Artiodactyla; family Tragulidae; genus Tragulus; species Tragulus kanchil. The sequence goes on from JAIOJX010000004.1 coordinate 58,109,499, forward strand.
AAGGAATAAAATGAAAATTTAAAAATCCAGCAGTAACTCCAGCTTCAGACAAAACGTGAACATAGTGTTTATGTTCTTCTGTCTCTTGCTGACTATTCAGGAATTATCAGTCTTTTTCTTGCCTCTGGCAGTGATTGGATCTGAAGATCTCTTTGACTGCTTGTTTATTTCAGCCTATTTCAGAACTAAAAGGCCCGCCCAGGCTGGCCCTGGGAGTTTCTTAATCCAAATCCCTTTTCTTGCTGGGTGGAGCTAAATTCCCTCCCTTTAGTTTGATCAGCAGCCAAACTACAGTAGGGAAAATGGCGTCTCTCTCACAAAGGATTTATTCCCACACTCTCTATGGGAAGCACTTCCGCAGTGACCCTGACCCTGCTGCAGGCCACCATCGACTCCCGCCACTGTGGGAGATGTCAGATTCCTCAGAGGTGAGTCTGGCTCAGTCTCATGCAGGATCGCTATTCCCCTCTCCTGGATCACAGTGCGCACAGAGTTTCCAGTCCTTGGCAGCTCTGTGATCAGGTTAATGGTAACCTCCTCCAAAGGGAACTGAGTGCCATCCTTCCGAGGACTGCTCAAGGGCACTTCTAGTTCAAGGGGGCACTTGGACCCTCCAAGGCGGGTCTGGCTCAGTCCCTTGTGGGCGTCACCGCTCCTTTCCCAGGTCTTGATCTGCAACAGGCTTTGCGCCTTTGGTCCACCCAGCCTCTCTGACAGGTATGAGGTTTGACTTTTAAAAAGTGCAATTGTGCCCTTCCTACCATCTTGATGCGGCTTCTCCTTTGTTCTTCGATGTGGGGTATTTTTTTTTGTGATCAGATCCAACCTCCTCCTGTTGATGGTTTTTCAGGTATTCCTTGCAATTCAGGCGATTTTGCAGGAGAAGTGAGTGCACGTCCCTCTATGCCACCATCTTAGCTCCACCCTCTCTTGCTCTTAATTATTCAATGGCTATTAGCCTTGTAAATGTCACCATCTTGGAAACTTGGCATTTTCCTATTTTTATAAATAAGCTTTTTTTCTTGAATGTAGCTAATTTATAGGCAAGTGTTTTCTTTTTATCAGTTCTTACTTCCAAGATTTGTTAGACTGAGCCAGAGTAGTGCTCAGTTTGGAGCTAATTATTACCCACTACTGAGCCAACATCCTTTTGTATACTATATGTTCTGTGATTTTTGAGGTTTTTCCAGTCTAACTGGTCAGGATTGGTACTTATCCCAACAATGCATGAGTGGCAGATTCTGTTGGTTTTTTGTGGGGTGGGTATACACTCAGGTACTTTTTTCATATATGTCCTAATTAGCATTCTGCTTCATTCTTCATCCTCTGCAGATATGTTATGTTTTCTGGTATACTATCCTCTGAACTCCAGCTGTATTGGTTTTTCTGGACTCACCTTAATTGCCTCAATTCAGGGAGTTTGACAGAATCTGTATTATTCCCCCTTTCTGTACAAGGACCTCAAAACCCTTAAGGTAAACTGGAGGAATTACAGTGCTCACCTTAAATGCTTCCTACCTCATGTATCACTGTCTTTCATTGACCAATTCCTCTATCATGTAAACCTCTTGTTTCAATAATTGTCAGTTTTTTGGGTGGCTTTTGTAGTAGGGGAAATGTGCTATTCCATCTTGGCCAAAAGTGGAAATACAGAACAATTTCTAAACATTAATTTATAATGAAATCAGAAGGTCTTAATTTACATTATTAGCAATTTGAAAAAGTAGCTATATTTAAAGATCATTTTAAGACTCACTTTTTTCAATAAACTACGCATTTGAACCAATAAAAGCAGCATAAACTGATTCTGGATAAAGTGCATGTATTTACTGAAGGAATATCAAAGAGGGCTTCCCTGGTGATCCAGTGGGTAAGGACACTGCCTTGCAGTGCAAGGGCCGCCGGTTTGATCCCGAGCATGGGAAGATCCCATGTGCTGCAGAGCGGCTGGACTGATGTGTCCAATTACCAAGTTGGAGCTCTGGAGCACATGCGCCCAGAGCCAGTGCTCTGCGACAACAGAGGCCACCACGATGGGAGGCCCACACAGGCCAAAGAACAAAGATGGATGAAAATAGATAAATGAAAGACCAATAGAAGTGGCCTGCTCACCCCTCTCCCTCCCCAAACCCACCCCCCGCCAAATATATATATATATATATATCAAAGAGCTTATAGAATAAGAAGCCTCAAAAAGTAGATTCTAGGGGCTTCGCTGGTTGTCCAGTGGGTAAAGAGTCTGCCTTGCAGTGCAAGGGGCACCAGTTTGCTCCCTGGCCTTGGGAAATCCCACATGCTGCAGAGTGGCTGGACTGGTGTGTCCAATTACAAGCCAGCACTCTGCAGTGCATGCGCCCAAAGCTGGTGCTCTGCAAAGAGAGAGGCCACTGCAATGGGAGGCCCACACAGGCCAAAGAACAAAAATGGATGAGAATAAATAAAGGAAAGACCAATAAAAGAAGCCAAAATCAAAAAGAAAAAAAAGAATGAAAATAAATTAACAATAAAAATCAATACAAGTGGCCAAACAAATTTTTTTAAATAAATAAAAAATTAAGAGGCCAAATTTTTTTTTTTTTAAAGTAGATTCTAAAAGCCATTGAGAACTCAAAAAAGGAATCCAAACTTATGTTATAGGACTAATCACAGCACGATGTTTCCTGTGCCCCAACCCCCAGAATCTGATGTACTCAGTTTCACCCTAGCTGCTGCAGGTAATCTCTGACTGACCATGGGCTTTTTTCTTACTTGCTCAAAAATCAAAATCTTGACAGAGTAACTCAATCAGATAAGCCTAACTCATATATTTGTTGATAAGAAAATTAGTACTCATCTCCTTTGCGTTGATTTAAATCAGGCAAGGCCCTGACTAGCATACACGTGGAATGAGCCCCAAATAGGACAGATGATGAATATTAGGCACTATTAAGTGTATATTTTTGTATAGATTTGTAGTGTACATTGTTGCATCTAACTTGCTAATGTTTTGTTGATGCTACTGCATCTAAGTTTATGCACAGATTGTTCTGTATGATCTATTTTTTTTGGACTGTCTCTGGTTTTGCTATCAGTTATAAAACCAGCCTCATCAACTAAGTTAGGAGGGAAGTATTCCCTCCTTTTATACTTTCTAAAAGATATTGTATAGAATCACTATTAATTTTTAAATATTTCGTAGAATTCTCCAGTGAAATTATATGACCAGAATATGTTTCAGGTGGACTTTATAAACTATGGATTAATTTATTTAATATTTCATTTTATAACTATTCAAACTATTTCATATTGGGTATTTTCAGCTTTTAAGGATTAGTCTGTATAACCTGGCAAATTTATGTGTGTGAAGTTAACTTTTGCTAGTCCCTTATTATTCTTTAAATATCTATGTGAATAGTTATTGCCTATTTCATTCCTCATAATGGCAATTTGTATGTCCTCTGCTTTTTTTTCTTGTTAATCTTGCTAGGGATTGTCAAATTTATTGATCTTTAAAAGAATCAGGTATTTTTTTTGATTGATTGATTTCTACAGTATCTTTATTATTTGATTCCTCTGTTTCTTTGATTTTGTTCTTAAGTTCTTGAGGTGGAAGCTTAGATTATTGAGATATTTCCTATTTTTATTATATACATTCAGTACTATAAATTTCCTTCTGAATACTATTTTAGCATTTTCCCACAATTGTGATATGTGATATTTCATTTTCATTCAGATAAAAGTATTTTCTGTTAATTTCTCTTCAGCCTTCTTCTTTGATCTGTGGGTTATGTAGAAGTGTGTTATTCATTTTCTGTGTTTAGAGATTATCTCATTATTTTTCTATTTTGATGATAGTTTGATTCTGCTGTAGTACAGTGCTCTGTATAGTTTTTATACCTCAAAATATGGCTTTATTTTGGTAAATAATACAATTGTATTCAAGGAGAATAGAATTTCTGCTGTTGTTGAGAGGAGTTTTCCTTAAGTATAAATTAGCTTAATTTGACTGTGGTATTCAGTACTTTTTTTATCTCCCTTGAGGAAGTAGTAATAAGGTTTCCAAGAATATTTTTGAATTTATCTTCTTTTTCTTTCAGTTTACTAGTTTTCCCTTTTAGATCTTGAGCCTCTGTTGCTAATTGTACACTTAAGTAGAACTGTTTGTTCTTTGTAAATTTACCATTTTATAATTTTGCAATGTCGCTTTATTCCTGTAATTTTCTTGATTCCAAAACCTGATATTAAAATATTAAGAGTTTAGTGTTTGTGTTATGATTTTTTTCATCTTTTCACTTTTAATCTATATATCATTGTTATTGTAGATTTCATGTAGACTGCATTTAGCTTAGGTTTAATTTTTTTAAAAATCTGACAATTGCTGCCTTTGAATAGGTAGGTTTAGATTAGGGATCAATGAATACATGCTATAAGGGGCCAGAGAGCAAATATTTAGGCTTTGCAAACCTTGTGCTATCTGTTGTATATTCTCAGGCATCTGGAAGCTGCGATCCTCCCAGACAGGAAGACATCAGACACCATCTTTGATTTCTCATGCTAGTCCACTACAAATGGCCAGTCTCCCTGGAAGGAGTACGTACACATTCCAGTATCTGGCATCCCAGTTTTTGTTACTGCTGCCCAAGGAACAGGTCCCTGGATCACTTGGCTGTGATAGCCAATTGGGCTTGTAGTCACGAGTCCCACAGGATTGTGAACATAAAAGCAGTTATTAACAGGTGTAGGAACACTCTTCCTGCAGCTATAAACTAAGCTTAGCACAGAAGGAGCAGGAAGAAAAAGCCTATCTCCCAATTCTCTCTAAAAGCAGCCTAACTACATATTTTCCCTTCTAATACCTAAGGATCTGACTTCCAATCTCCCTATACCTAGGTGCTAGATGCAATCCTATCCTTTGTGACAATGACACATCTTGGTCATCCTCAGCTACTGGGGGGGTCACTAAAGACAAAGAAAGATGCCTGGCCAATCACAAAGATTTGATAAACAATGAAGAACTTAGACTTGGTTAAGTGATAAGGCTTATTCAGTCATTATAATTATAGATAAGGTCATTTTTATAGATAAGTTTCATCTAGATATTATAGTCATCAAAATAAGTATAACTACAAAAATTTGTTTATAGATATACAAAGTAAAAAGATACAAATTTTGACAATAAAAACATACATAAAATGTAGGGGGAAAGAAAAATGTAGAGTTTTAGTATGCATTCAAGATTAAGTTGTTACTAGTTTAAAAATAGACTGTTAAAAATATGCTTTATATAAGCTTCATGGTAACAGAAAAAAACTTGTAGAAAATAGACAAAAGATAAAGAGAAAAGAATCTAAGCACTAAAGAAAATTACCAAATTACAAAGGAAGAGCAAGTTTTTTTTGATTAAATGATTTTTTTTTTTTTCATCTTTTCACTTTTAATCTATATATCATTGTTATTGTAGATTTCATGTAGACTGCATTTAGCTTAGGTTTAATTTTTTTAAAAATCTGACAATTGCTGCCTTTGAATAGGTAGGTTTAGATTAGGGATCAATGAATACATGCTATAAGGGGCCAGAGAGCAAATATTTAGGCTTTGCAAACCTTGTGCTATCTGTTGTATATTCTCAGGCATCTGGAAGCTGCGATCCTCCCAGACAGGAAGACATCAGACACCATCTTTGATTTCTCATGCTAGTCCACTACAAATGGCCAGTCTCCCTGGAAGGAGTACGTACACATTCCAGTATCTGGCATCCCAGTTTTTGTTACTGCTGCCCAAGGAACAGGTCCCTGGATCACTTGGCTGTGATAGCCAATTGGGCTTGTAGTCACGAGTCCCACAGGATTGTGAACATAAAAGCAGTTATTAACAGGTGTAGGAACACTCTTCCTGCAGCTATAAACTAAGCTTAGCACAGAAGGAGCAGGAAGAAAAAGCCTATCTCCCAATTCTCTCTAAAAGCAGCCTAACTACATATTTTCCCTTCTAATACCTAAGGATCTGACTTCCAATCTCCCTATACCTAGGTGCTAGATGCAATCCTATCCTTTGTGACAATGACACATCTTGGTCATCCTCAGCTACTGGGGGGGTCACTAAAGACAAAGAAAGATGCCTGGCCAATCACAAAGATTTGATAAACAATGAAGAACTTAGACTTGGTTAAGTGATAAGGCTTATTCAGTCATTATAATTATAGATAAGGTCATTTTTATAGATAAGTTTCATCTAGATATTATAGTCATCAAAATAAGTATAACTACAAAAATTTGTTTATAGATATACAAAGTAAAAAGATACAAATTTTGACAATAAAAACATACATAAAATGTAGGGGGAAAGAAAAATGTAGAGTTTTAGTATGCATTCAAGATTAAGTTGTTACTAGTTTAAAAATAGACTGTTAAAAATATGCTTTATATAAGCTTCATGGTAACAGAAAAAAACTTGTAGAAAATAGACAAAAGATAAAGAGAAAAGAATCTAAGCACTAAAGAAAATTACCAAATTACAAAGGAAGAGCAAGATAAGAAGCAAGAAACATAGGTACTACAAAATAGTCAGAATACAATGAACAAGATGGCAGTAAGTGCATAGCTATCAATGAACACTTTAAATGTAAATAGATTAAATTCTCAATTAAAAGACATGAAGTATCTGAATGGATTTTTTTTTTTTAAGTTCCATATATATGCTGCATACAAGAGACTCATTTCAGATTTAGGACACACACAGATTGAACGTAAAGTGATGGAAAAATGTATCACATAAAAATGGAAGCCAAAAGCAATCTGGGATAGTTATACTTGTATCAGATAAAACAGACTTTAAGACAAAGACTGGAAAGAGACAAACAGGTCATTTTACAATAAAAAGGGATCAATCCATCAAGGAGATATAACACTCGTAAATATTTATGCACCCAAGACAGGAACACCTAAACATACAAAGCAAATATTAATAGACCTAAAAGGAGAAATAGATGGCAATGCAATAATACTAGATGACTTTGATGTTCCACTTCCAGCAATGGATAAAACATCCAGACAGAAACACTTATACTCCAGGTTAGAATAAACAGACTTGCCAGATGTTCACAGTATGTTCCACACAATAGTAGAAGAATATGCATTTTTCTTAACTACACACGAAATATTCTCCACTGCAGATTTTATATTATACCAGAAGTCTTCATAAATGTAAGAAGATTGGGATTATATCAAATATACATTTGAACCACAACAGTACGAAACTGTTACGGGAAGCACACTGACTGAAACAACCCATCCTGGTCAGGCACCATAGTAAGCATTTGTGTGAGTTATTTTACAACAGGAGGTCCTGGTAAGGGACATGGAACTAAAAGCCATCCCTAACTAGAGGAGTTTGGGAAAGGTCAAGAGGAGACGCCATGTCTCCAACCACATCCCAGAATTTTCCCTTGGCTCAAGGGACAAATGGAATACTAAAAGCCATCCCTAGTTTGCATTCAAGATTATGCTAGTTTAAAAATAGACTGTTAAAAATATGCTTTATATAAGCTTCATGGTAACAGAAAAAAACTTGTAGAAAATAGACAAAAGATAAAGAGAAAAGAATCTAAGCACTAAAGAAAATTACCAAATTACAAAGGAAGAGCAAGATAAGAAGCAAGAAACATAGGTACTACAAAATAGTCAGAATACAATGAACAAGATGGCAGTAAGTGCATAGCTATCAATGAACACTTTAAATGTAAATAGATTAAATTCTCAATTAAAAGACATGAAGTATCTGAATGGATTTTTTTTTTTTAAGTTCCATATATATGCTGCATACAAGAGACTCATTTCAGATTTAGGACACACACAGATTGAACGTAAAGTGATGGAAAAATGTATCACATAAAAATGGAAGCCAAAAGCAATCTGGGATAGTTATACTTGTATCAGATAAAACAGACTTTAAGACAAAGACTGGAAAGAGACAAACAGGTCATTTTACAATAAAAAGGGATCAATCCATCAAGGAGATATAACACTCGTAAATATTTATGCACCCAAGACAGGAACACCTAAACATACAAAGCAAATATTAATAGACCTAAAAGGAGAAATAGATGGCAATGCAATAATACTAGATGACTTTGATGTTCCACTTCCAGCAATGGATAAAACATCCAGACAGAAACACTTATACTCCAGGTTAGAATAAACAGACTTGCCAGATGTTCACAGTATGTTCCACACAATAGTAGAAGAATATGCATTTTTCTTAACTACACACGAAATATTCTCCACTGCAGATTTTATATTATACCAGAAGTCTTCATAAATGTAAGAAGATTGGGATTATATCAAATATACATTTGAACCACAACAGTACGAAACTGTTACGGGAAGCACACTGACTGAAACAACCCATCCTGGTCAGGCACCATAGTAAGCATTTGTGTGAGTTATTTTACAACAGGAGGTCCTGGTAAGGGACATGGAACTAAAAGCCATCCCTAACTAGAGGAGTTTGGGAAAGGTCAAGAGGAGACGCCATGTCTCCAACCACATCCCAGAATTCTTCTCACTGGCACCCATCTTGGCTGAGCAATGGGTGGTCCACCAAGAAGGACTCTGAGTCAGAATGACTGGCCAAAGACAACCTGAAACCTAATCCCATTACCATAAAACCCAAGACTGTGAGCCACGAGGTAGAGCAGTACTCCTGGGAACCCTTACCCTACTGCTCTCCACCCAAGCATCCCTTCCTGATAAGATCTCTTGCTTTGTCAGTATGTGTGTCTCTTGAACAATTCATTTCTGGGAAAGAGCCCACTTTCAGGCCCTGCTAGGGGTCCACCTTCCTGAAACAAAACTAAAAATCATTTACAAGAAGAGGACAAATGTGTGAAGATCAAACAAAACTAAAAATCATTTACAAGAAGAGGACAAATGTGTGAAGATCAAACAACATACCACTAAAGAACCAGTTGGTCATAGAATAAATCAAAAGAGAAATTCAAAAATACCCTGAAATAAATAAAAATGAAAGTATACCAAAACCAATGGGACACAACACAGTATGAAGTTTCTTCAAAAACTAAAAGCAGAACTACCACACGATCCAGTCATTACACTCCTGAGTATATATCCAAAGAAAATAAAAACACTAATTTGAAAATATATTAATATATCCACTCCAATCAATATCCATAACAGCATTATTTATAGTTGCCAAGATATGGAAGCAACCTAAGTGCCCATGAACAGATGAGTGGATAAAGAAATGCTATTTATATACAATGAAATATTATTCATTTATTAAAAAGAATGAAATTCTGCCATTGGCAACAACATGGACGGAGTTAGGGGATATTTTGCTTAGTGAAAAGAGAGAGAGAAAAGAAAAAGAGCTAAATATATGAAATTATAAATGGAGGTAGAGCCATTACAACTGATACATTACAAATATAAAGGTCATAAGAGACTATACTGAAGAATTACACACCAAAAAATTGTTTACCTGGTTTTCATCTTTCCTGTTGCTTGCTTTCTCTGGTTTGGGGTATGAGATTTTATTTTCTCTCATCTGTTAGCATACCATTTATACTTCTTTTTAAAAATGTTTTAATGGTTTGTCCTAGAATTCCCAACATACACTTATAAATTACTTAAGTTTACCTTCAAATAACATTGTAACACTTCAGTGGTATTCTAAGTATTTTATAACAAAGTATTCCCAATTCCTCCCGCCCCTTTTATAAGACTACAGTCATTTATTTCACCGAACACTGTGAAATAAATACTGTGTATTAAACACTGAATACCTTAATGCCATGACTGTTTTGAAGAATTACCTATCATAACAAAATAATAAAAACAAAACACAGTCTACAATCACTTATTCATATCTAATGCTCTTCATTTTTTTTTATGTAGATGTATCAATACATCTAATAAATTGTAACATTTTTCTCTTTTTTTTTGGCCACTTCTATTGGTCTTTCATTTATTTCCACCTTTGTTTTTTGGCCTGTGTGGGCTTCCAACTGCAGTGATCCTCTCTTGCTGCGGAGCACCTGCTCCAGGCACATGTGCTCTAGCGCTCTGGCTCGGTAGTTGGACACATCGGTCCAGCTGCTCTGCTGTACATGGGATCTTCCCAGGCCAGGAATCGAACCAGCACCCCTTGCACCACAAGGCAGTGTCTTTACCCACTGGACCACCAGGGAAGCCGCAGTTGTAACAACTTTTTAAATAAATTCTTTAAACATTTCCTGAAAAGTAGGTTTACGGGTGACAATTCCCTTATATTTTGTTTAAGACTATTTCTCTTTCACTTTTGAAAGACAGTTTCATTGCATACAGCATTCAAAGTTGACTTTTTTTTTAAATCAGTCCTTTGCGTACTTCACTCTCCTCTTGCTTGCATGGTCTGAGAAAAGAATTCTGTTGTTAATTATCCTTGATACTCTATAAGAAAAGTTTCATTTCCTCTGGCTCTTTTTTAAGATTGTTTTTTGATTCTGCAGGTTGAATATGATATGCCTACATGCATATTTTTGGTGATATCCATCCTTTATGGTATTCCTGATCTTACCAAATCTATGGGTTTGGTGTCTATCATAAACTCTGGAAAAATTTCAGCCATTATTACCTCACCTGTTTTCTGTTCTTTTGTTTCCTTCTTCTCTTTGTGGTAATTGCTGCACTGTTCCTGGATATTCTCTTCCAGTTTTTTTCATTCTTTTTCCCTTTTTTAGTTTAAAAGATTTCCACTGATATATCTTCAAAGTCATTAATACTTTCTTCAGTTCTGTCTAGTTTATTGATGAATCCATGAAAGGAACTCTTCATTTTATTATAGTGCTTTTATTCCCTTGTTACTTGAGTGGGAATTTATTTATTTATTTAACATATTTTTGTTGTTTACTGACACACATGAACCTGAATCTGCTTTACGTATACATATGCCCAACTCCTCCCAAACCTCCATCCCATTTTCCTCCCCATCCCACCCTTCCAGGTTGCCACAGAGCCCCAGATTGACATTCCTTAGTCCCAGAGCATATATGCCTCCCTCACCCTAATGTCCATAAGTCTGTTCTCTTTGTCTGTTTCTCCATTTATTTCCACCTTTGTTTTTGGCCTGTGTGGGCTTCCAACTGCAGTGATCCTCTCTTGCTGCGGCGCACCTGCTCCAGGCACATGTGCTCTAGCGCTCTGGCTCGGTAGTTGGACACATCGGTCCAGCTGCTCTGCTGTACATGGGATCTTCCCAGGCCAGGAATCGAACCAGCACCCCTTGCACCACAAGGCAGTGTCTTTACCCACTGGACCACCAGGGAAGCCGCAGTTGTAACAACTTTTTAAATAAATTCTTTAAACATTTCCTGAAAAGTAGGTTTACGGGTGACAATTCCCTTATATTTTGTTTAAGACTATTTCTCTTTCACTTTTGAAAGACAGTTTCATTGCATACAGCATTCAAAGTTGACTTTTTTTTTAAATCAGTCCTTTGCGTACTTCACTCTCCTCTTGCTTGCATGGTCTGAGAAAAGAATTCTGTTGTTAATTATCCTTGATACTCTATAAGAAAAGTTTCATTTCCTCTGGCTCTTTTTCAAGATTGTTTTTTGATTCTGCAGGTTGAATATGATATGCCTACATGCATATTTTTGGTGATATCCATCCTTTATGGTATTCCTGATCTTACCAAATCTATGGGTTTGGTGTCTATCATAAACTCTGGAAAAATTTCAGCCATTATTACCTCACCTGTTTTCTGTTCTTTTGTTTCCTTCTTCTCTTTGTGGTAATTGCTGCACTGTTCCTGGATATTCTCTTCCAGTTTTTTTCATTCTTTTTCCCTTTTTTAGTTTAAAAGATTTCCACTGATATATCTTCAAAGTCATTAATACTTTCTTCAGTTCTGTCTAGTTTATTGATGAATCCATGAAAGGAACTCTTCATTTTATTATAGTGCTTTTATTCCCTTGTTACTTGAGTGGGAATTTATTTATTTATTTAACATATTTTTGTTGTTTACTGACACACATGAACCTGAATCTGCTTTACGTATACATATGCCCAACTCCTCCCAAACCTCCATCCCATTTTCCTCCCCATCCCACCCTTCCAGGTTGCCACAGAGCCCCAGATTGACATTCCTTAGTCCCAGAGCATATATGCCTCCCTCACCCTAATGTCCATAAGTCTGTTCTCTTTGTCTGTTTCTCCATTGCTGCTCTGCATATACATTTTTTAGCACCACCTTTCTAGATTCCATATATATGTGTCAGTATACCATATTTCTCTCTCTGACACTTTGTATAATAGATTCTAGATTCATCCATCTCATTAGAACTGATTCAAGTGTAATAATTTTTACACCTGATAATAATCCATTGTATATATCTATGACAGCTTCTTTATCCATTCATCTGTTGATGGACATCCAGGCTGCTTCGATGTTCTAGCTATTGCAAATATTGCTGCAATAAACAGTGGGGTACATGTGTCTCTCAGTGTTGATTTCCTCAGGGTATGTGCCTAGTAGTGGGATTGCTGAGTTATATGGTGGTTCTATTCCTAGTTTTATGAGCAATCTATACACTGTCTTCCATAGTGGCTGTATTGGTTCACATTCCCACCAACAATGCAAGTGTGTTCTTTTCTCCACACCCTCTCCAACATTTATTGCTTGTAGGCTTTTTGGTGATGTCCATTCTGACTGGTGTGAAGTGATATCTCATTGTAGCTTTGATTTGCATTTTTCTAACAATGAGCAATGTTGAGCATCTTTTCATGCATTCATTGTTTGGCCATCTGTATGCCGTCTTTGGAGAGATGTCTGTTTAGGTCTTTTTCCCATTTTTTGATTGGATTGTTTGGTTTTTTGGTGTTGAATTGTCTGAGCTGCTTGTATATTTTGGAAATTAATTCTTTGTCAGCTGTTTCATTTGCTATTAATTTTTCCCATTCTGAAAGTTGTCCCTTCACCTTCTTTATAGTTTATTTTGCTGTGCAAAAACTTTTAACCTTATTTAGGTCCCATTTGTCTATTTTTGTCTTTATTTCATTACTCTAGGAGTTGGGTCACAGAAGATCCTGTTTGATTTATGTCACTGAGTGTTCTGCCTATGTTTTCCTCTAAGAGTTTTATGGTCTCTGGTCTCACAGTTAGGTCTTTAATCCATTTTGAGTTTATCTTTGTGTACGATGCTAGGTAGTGTTCCAACTTCATTCTTTTACATATAGCTGTTCAGTTTTTCCCAGCACCACTTATTGAACAGGCTGTCTTTGCCCCATTGTATATGTTTGCCTCCTTTGTCAAAAATAAGGTACCCATAGGTGCAAGGGTTTATCTCTGGGCTATCTTGTTCCAGTGGTTGATACTTCTGTTGTGCCAGTACCATACTGTCTTGATGACTGTCACTTTGTAGTATAGTCTGAAGCCAGGAAGGTTGATTACTCCAGCTCCGTTCTTCTTTCTAAAGGCTGCTTTGGCTATCCACGGTCTTTTATACTTCCATATGAATTCTGATATTATTTGTTCTAGTTCTGTGAAAAATGCCATTGGTAATTTGATAGGGATCACATTGAATCTGTAGAGTACACTTGGTAGTATAGTCATTTTTATAATATTGATTTTTCCAACCCAGGAACATGGAATATCTCTCCATCTAGGTATGTCTTCTTTGATTTCTTTCATCAGTGTCTTATAATTTTCTATGTACAGTTCTTTTGTCTCCTAAGGTAGGTTTATTCCTAGATATTTTATTCTTTATGTTGCAATGGTGAAAGAGATTGCTTCCTTGATATCCCTTTCTGATTTTTCATTGTTAGTATACATAAATATGAATGATTTCTGTGTATTGATTTTGTATCCTGAAACTTTGCTAAATTTGCTGATTAGCTTCAGTAATCTTCTAATAGTATCTTTGGAAATTAATTCTTTGTCAGCTGTTTCATTTGCTATTAATTTTTCCCATTCTGAAAGTTGTCCCTTCACCTTCTTTATAGTTTATTTTGCTGTGCAAAAACTTTTAACCTTATTTAGGTCCCATTTGTCTATTTTTGTCTTTATTTCATTACTCTAGGAGTTGGGTCACAGAAGATCCTGTTTGATTTATGTCACTGAGTGTTCTGCCTATGTTTTCCTCTAAGAGTTTTATGGTCTCTGGTCTCACAGTTAGGTCTTTAATCCATTTTGAGTTTATCTTTGTGTACGATGCTAGGTAGTGTTCCAACTTCATTCTTTTACATATAGCTGTTCAGTTTTTCCCAGCACCACTTATTGAACAGGCTGTCTTTGCCCCATTGTATATGTTTGCCTCCTTTGTCAAAAATAAGGTACCCATAGGTGCAAGGGTTTATCTCTGGGCTATCTTGTTCCAGTGGTTGATACTTCTGTTGTGCCAGTACCATACTGTCTTGATGACTGTCACTTTGTAGTATAGTCTGAAGCCAGGAAGGTTGATTACTCCAGCTCCGTTCTTCTTTCTAAAGGCTGCTTTGGCTATCCACGGTCTTTTATACTTCCATATGAATTCTGATATTATTTGTTCTAGTTCTGTGAAAAATGCCATTGGTAATTTGATAGGGATCACATTGAATCTGTAGAGTACACTTGGTAGTATAGTCATTTTTATAATATTGATTTTTCCAACCCAGGAACATGGAATATCTCTCCATCTAGGTATGTCTTCTTTGATTTCTTTCATCAGTGTCTTATAATTTTCTATGTACAGTTCTTTTGTCTCCTAAGGTAGGTTTATTCCTAGATATTTTATTCTTTATGTTGCAATGGTGAAAGAGATTGCTTCCTTGATATCCCTTTCTGATTTTTCATTGTTAGTATACATAAATATGAATGATTTCTGTGTATTGATTTTGTATCCTGAAACTTTGCTAAATTTGCTGATTAGCTTCAGTAATCTTCTAATAGTATCTTTAGGGTTTTCTACATGTGGTATCATGTTATCTGCAAACAGTGAGTTTACTTCTTCTTTTCCAATCTAGATTCCTTTTATTTCTTTTTCTTCTCTAATTTCTATAGCTAGAACTTCCAAGACTATGTTGAATAATAGTGGTAAAAGTGGAAACTCCTGTATTGTTCCTGATCTTAGAGGGAAGGCTCAATATTTTTCACCATTGAGGATAATATTTGCTATGGGTTTGTCATATATGGGTTTCACTATATTAAGGTAGGTTTCTTCTATTCCCATTTTTTGAAGAGTTTTCATCATAAATGGGTGCTGGATTTTGTAAAAGGCATTTTCTCAATCTATTGAGATTATTACATGATTTTTATCTTTCAATTTGTTAATATGGTATATAACATTGAATGATTTGCAAATACTGAAGAATTCTTGCATACCTGAAATAGACCAAACTTGTTCATGGTGTATGAGTTTTTTAATGTGCTGTTGAATTCTGTTTGCTAGAATTTTCTTGAGGACTTTTGCATCTATATTCATCAGTGATACTGCCCTATAATTTTCTTTTTTTGTGTTGTCTTTGCCTGATTTTGTTACCAAGGTGATGGTGGCCTTGCAGAATGAGTTTGGAAGTGGTCCTTCCTGGGCTATTTTTTGAAAGAGTTTTAGAAGGATAGGGATTAGGTCTTCTCAAAATGTTTTATTAATATTTACTATTGTTTCTTTCATTTCTTTTTCATTTATTTCTGCTCTGAAGTTTATTTCTCTTCTTCTGCTAACTTTGGAGGTTTTTGGCTCTTCTTTTTCCAGTTAAGTGTAAATTTAGGTTGTCTTTTTGATGTTTTTCTTGTTTCCTGAGGTAGGATTGTATTGCTAAAAACTTTCCTCTTATCACTGCTTTTGCTGCATCCCATAGGGCTTTGTTTTTGTTTTAATTTTGGCTTCTTTTATTGTTTTTTTTTTATTTGGTTTTTTTTATTTTTTCCCTACCCTTTCTGATTTTTCATTGTTAGTATACATAAATATGAATGATTTCTGTGTATTGATTTTGTATCCTGAAACTTTGCTAAATTTGCTGATTAGCTTCAGTAATCTTCTAATAGTATCTTTAGGGTTTTCTACATGTGGTATCATGTTATCTGCAAACAGTGAGTTTACTTCTTCTTTTCCAATCTAGATTCCTTTTATTTCTTTTTCTTCTCTAATTTCTATAGCTAGAACTTCCAAGACTATGTTGAATAATAGTGGTAAAAGTGGAAACTCCTGTATTGTTCCTGATCTTAGAGGAAGGCTCAATATTTTTCACCATTGAGGATAATATTTGCTATGGGTTTGTCATATATGGGTTTCACTATATTAAGGTAGGTTTCTTCTATTCCCATTTTTTGAAGAGTTTTCATCATAAATGGGTGCTGGATTTTGTAAAAGGCATTTTCTCAATCTATTGAGATTATTACATGATTTTTATCTTTCAATTTGTTAATATGGTATATAACATTGAATGATTTGCAAATACTGAAGAATTCTTGCATACCTGAAATAGACCAAACTTGTTCATGGTGTATGAGTTTTTTAATGTGCTGTTGAATTCTGTTTGCTAGAATTTTCTTGAGGACTTTTGCATCTATATTCATCAGTGATACTGCCCTATAATTTTCTTTTTTTGTGTTGTCTTTGCCTGATTTTGTTACCAAGGTGATGGTGGCCTTGCAGAATGAGTTTGGAAGTGGTCCTTCCTGGGCTATTTTTTGAAAGAGTTTTAGAAGGATAGGGATTAGGTCTTCTCAAAATGTTTTATTAATATTTACTATTGTTTCTTTCATTTCTTTTTCATTTATTTCTGCTCTGAAGTTTATTTCTCTTCTTCTGCTAACTTTGGAGGTTTTTGGCTCTTCTTTTTCCAGTTAAGTGTAAATTTAGGTTGTCTTTTTGATGTTTTTCTTGTTTCCTGAGGTAGGATTGTATTGCTAAAAACTTTCCTCTTATCACTGCTTTTGCTGCATCCCATAGGGCTTTGTTTTTGTTTTAATTTTGGCTTCTTTTATTGTTTTTTTTTTATTTGTTTATTTTCATCCATCTTTTTATTCTTTGGCCTGTGTGGGCCTCCCATCACAGTGGCCTCTCTCGTTGCAGAGCACTGTCTCTGGGTGCATGCGCTCCAGAGCATTGGGTCATAATAGAACACACCGGTCCAGCCATTCCTTGGCATGTGGGATCTTTCTGGGCCAGGGATTGAACTGGTGCCCCTTTCACTGCAAGGCAGACTCTTAACCCACTGGACCACCAGGGAAGTCCCTCCATTTCTTCTAGGAACTTTTTTTTTTCCTATTTATTTCTTCAGTAGTCTGTTCATTATTTAGAAATATATTGTTTAATCTCCATATGTTTGTGTTTTTTATGTTTTTTTTCTTGTTATTGATATCTAGTCTCATAGCACTGTGGTCAGAAAAGATGGTTGATATGATTTGAATTTTCTTAAGTTTACTTAAATTTGTGACCTAAGGTGTGGTCTATCCTAGAGAATGTTTCTTGTGTGCTTGGGAAGAAAGTGTATTCTTCTGCATTTGGATGGAAAGTCCTAAAGATATCAATGAGATCATCTCATCTAATGTATCATTTAAGGCTTGTGTTTCCATATTAATTTTCTGTTTTGATGATCCGTTCATAGTTGTACTATTATTGTGTTACTGTCAAGTTCTTCTTTTATGTCTGATGATGTTTGTCTTATATACTAAGGTGATCCTATGTTGGGTGCATAGATATTTATGATTGGTATGTCTTCCTCTTAGATTGATCTCTTGATCATTATGCAGTGTCCTGCCTTGTCTCTTATAATCTTCTGTATTTTAAGGTCAATTTTGTCTGATATGAGGATTGCTACTCCAGCTTTCTTTTGATTTCCATTTGCATGGGATATGTTTTTCGATCCTTTCCTTTCAGTCTATATGTCTCTTTTGGTCTGAAGTGTGTTCCTTGTAAACAGTATATATACAGGTCTTATTTCTGTATTGTTTTTCTTTTTCATTTATTTCTGCTCTGAAGTTTATTTCTCTTCTTCTGCTAACTTTGGAGGTTTTTGGCTCTTCTTTTTCCAGTTAAGTGTAAATTTAGGTTGTCTTTTTGATGTTTTTCTTGTTTCCTGAGGTAGGATTGTATTGCTAAAAACTTTCCTCTTATCACTGCTTTTGCTGCATCCCATAGGGCTTTGTTTTTGTTTTAATTTTGGCTTCTTTTATTGTTTTTTTTTTATTTGTTTATTTTCATCCATCTTTTTATTCTTTGGCCTGTGTGGGCCTCCCATCACAGTGGCCTCTCTCGTTGCAGAGCACTGTCTCTGGGTGCATGCGCTCCAGAGCATTGGGTCATAATAGAACACACCGGTCCAGCCATTCCTTGGCATGTGGGATCTTTCTGGGCCAGGGATTGAACTGGTGCCCCTTTCACTGCAAGGCAGACTCTTAACCCACTGGACCACCAGGGAAGTCCCTCCATTTCTTCTAGGAACTTTTTTTTTTCCTATTTATTTCTTCAGTAGTCTGTTCATTATTTAGAAATATATTGTTTAATCTCCATATGTTTGTGTTTTTTATGTTTTTTTTCTTGTTATTGATATCTAGTCTCATAGCACTGTGGTCAGAAAAGATGGTTGATATGATTTGAATTTTCTTAAGTTTACTTAAATTTGTGACCTAAGGTGTGGTCTATCCTAGAGAATGTTTCTTGTGTGCTTGGGAAGAAAGTGTATTCTTCTGCATTTGGATGGAAAGTCCTAAAGATATCAATGAGATCATCTCATCTAATGTATCATTTAAGGCTTGTGTTTCCATATTAATTTTCTGTTTTGATGATCCGTTCATAGTTGTACTATTATTGTGTTACTGTCAAGTTCTTCTTTTATGTCTGATGATGTTTGTCTTATATACTAAGGTGATCCTATGTTGGGTGCATAGATATTTATGATTGGTATGTCTTCCTCTTAGATTGATCTCTTGATCATTATGCAGTGTCCTGCCTTGTCTCTTATAATCTTCTGTATTTTAAGGTCAATTTTGTCTGATATGAGGATTGCTACTCCAGCTTTCTTTTGATTTCCATTTGCATGGGATATGTTTTTCGATCCTTTCCCTTTCAGTCTATATGTCTCTTTTGGTCTGAAGTGTGTTCCTTGTAAACAGTATATATACAGGTCTTATTTTTGTATTCGTTCAACTAGTCTGTATCTTTTGCTTGGAGCATTTAATCCATTTATATTTAAGATAATTATTGATACAAATACTCCTATTGCCATCTTCTTAAACGTTTGGGGTTTGTTTTGTAGATCTTTTTCTTCTCTCATATATTCTGACTATATAAGTCCCTTTAACATTTGTTGTAAAGCTAGTTTGGTGGTAGTAAATTCTCTTAACTTGCACTTGTCTGTAAGGCTTTTGATTTCTCCATCAATTCTGAATAAGATCCTTGCCAGGTAGAGTAATCTTGGTTGTAGATTTTTCTCTTTCAGTATTTTAAATATGTCTTGCCATTGCCTTCTGGCCTGCAGAGATTCTGCTGAAAGATCAGGTGTTAAACATATGGGGTTTCCCTTGTATGTCACTAGTAGATTTTCTCTTGCTGTTTTTAATATTCTTTATTTGTTTTTCATTTGTGTTAGTTAATTAGTATGTGTCTTGATGTGTTTCTTCTAGTGTTTATGGGACTCTTTATGCTTCTAGGATTTGATTGACTACTTCCTTCCCCATGCTGAGGACGTTTTCAACTATAATCTGTTCAAAAATTTTCTCATAATCTTTCTTTACTTCTTCTTTTTCTGGAACCCCTATAATTCAAATGTTGGTGCATATAATATTATCCAGAAGTCGCTGAGACTATCCTCAGCTCTTTTCATTTTCTGAGCTTTATTCTGTTCTTCAGCAGTTATTTCCACCATTCCATCATCCAGCTTACTTATTTGCTCTTCTGCCTCAGATACTTTGCCATTGATTCCTTCTAGAATATTTTGGGGTGGGGTTGAGAGGAGTGGGGGTATCATTTAAGGCTTGTGTTCCATATTAATTTTCTTTTTTCCATAGTTGTACTATTATTGTGTTACTGTCAAGTTCTTCTTTTATGTCTGATGATGTTTGTCTTATGTATTGAGGTGCTCCTATGTTGGGTGCATAGGTATTTATAATTGTTATGTCTTCCTCTTGGATTGATCTCTTGATCATTATTCAGTGTCCTGCCTTGTCTCTTATACTCTTTATTTTAAGGTCTGTTTTGTCTGATATGAGGATTGCTACTCCAGCTTTCTTTTTATTTCCATTTGGATGGAATATGTTTTTCCATCCTCTCACTTTCAGTCTATATGTCTCTTTTGGTCTGAAGTGTGTTCCTTGTAAACAGTATATATACAGGTCTTATTTTTGTATTCGTTCAACTAGTCTGTATCTTTTGCTTGGAGCATTTAATCCATTTATATTTAAGATAATTATTGATACAAATACTCCTATTGCCATCTTCTTAAACGTTTGGGGTTTGTTTTGTAGATCTTTTTCTTCTCTCATATATTCTGACTATATAAGTCCCTTTAACATTTGTTGTAAAGCTAGTTTGGTGGTAGTAAATTCTCTTAACTTGCACTTGTCTGTAAGGCTTTTGATTTCTCCATCAATTCTGAATAAGATCCTTGCCAGGTAGAGTAATCTTGGTTGTAGATTTTTCTCTTTCAGTATTTTAAATATGTCTTGCCATTGCCTTCTGGCCTGCAGAGATTCTGCTGAAAGATCAGGTGTTAAACATATGGGGTTTCCCTTGTATGTCACTAGTAGATTTTCTCTTGCTGTTTTTAATATTCTTTATTTGTTTTTCATTTGTGTTAGTTAATTAGTATGTGTCTTGATGTGTTTCTTCTAGTGTTTATGGGACTCTTTATGCTTCTAGGATTTGATTGACTACTTCCTTCCCCATGCTGAGGACGTTTTCAACTATAATCTGTTCAAAAATTTTCTCATAATCTTTCTTTACTTCTTCTTTTTCTGGAACCCCTATAATTCAAATGTTGGTGCATATAATATTATCCAGAAGTCGCTGAGACTATCCTCAGCTCTTTTCATTTTCTGAGCTTTATTCTGTTCTTCAGCAGTTATTTCCACCATTCCATCATCCAGCTTACTTATTTGCTCTTCTGCCTCAGATACTTTGCCATTGATTCCTTCTAGAATATTTTTTTGGGGGTGGGGGGTTGAGAGGGAGTGGGGGCGGGCCATTTCTATTGATCTTTCATTTATCTATTTTCATCCATCTTTGTTCTTTGGCCTGTGTGGGCCTCCCATAGCAGTGGCCTCTCTCATCGCAGAGCACCGGCTCTGGGCGCATGTGCTCCAGAGCTCCAGCTTGGTAATTGGACACACCAGTCCATCCGCTCTGCAGCACATGGAATCTTCCCAGGCCAAGGATCGAACCGGCACCTCTTGCACTGCAAGGCGGTTTCCTTACTCACTGGACCACCAGGGAAGCCCTAGAATATTTTTAAGTTCAGCAATTGAGTTATTTGCCTCTGTGTGTTTATTTTAAATTTCTTTTATGTCTTTGTTCAGTGTGTTAATTGATTCCTGCATTCTATTATTCTCTTTTTGAGGTTTTGGATCTTCTTTACTATCTTTATTCTGAATTCTTTCAGAAAGTTTGTCTAATTCCTCTTCATTCATTTGGACTTGTGTGTTTGTAGAGTGTTCCTTCATTTTTGCAGTATTTCTGTACCTTGTCATTATTATTATTAAATTTTTAACTTACTTTGTCTGAAGTGTTTTTTTCCCTGGCTTTAAGGTTGAACTCTTTCTTCGTTTTGGTTTCTGCCCTCATAAGGTTGGTCCAGTAGTTTCTTGTAGGGTGTGGGAGGAGGTGAGTTTTTAGTTTTTTAGTTTAGTTTTTTAGTTTAGTTTTTATTTTTATTTTTTCCCTCTGACAGGCAGGCCTGAGTTAGGTCTATGGATGACTGGTTTTGTATTTTTGTCTTGCTTGTTGTTTGGATGAGGCATCTTACTCAAGGTGCTGCTGGTGGTTGGGTAATGCCAGGTCTTGCATACAACTGCTTGCCTTTGTGGGAGTTCTTGCTGTTTAATGCACTCTAGTGTCAGGCATTCTTTGGTCGTGTAGGGCCTTGGAGTCAGTGCTACCTCCCAAAAGCCCCTGGATTTGATGTCTGGCCAGGGAATGGAGATTCCACAGCTGGTTTGTTATGGCATTAAATGGTATTAAAACAAATGTACACAAATAAGAAACAGAAGGTGTACCCCTGACAATTGGCAATGAAAATGTCCTGCAAATATTATCTAACATACTGGAATATACACACAAACATATACAGCCATAACATGACTAAAACAGTCCGAAAAAAAAATTACAATAGATTAACCCGGCAAACAGAGGAACCCAGTTAAGCAGCAAACTAACTAAAGCAAACTAACTAAATTGGAAAACAATGCTAGAGCAAGGTCCCAGTTGGGAATAAGGCAATGAAAACAAAACAGACTATGAAATACGATGAGAAAAAGAAAGCAGAGAAAGGAAAGATAGAAAAGAAATATAGAATAGTAATGCAATGTTAAATATAGGAAAATAAAGATTTGTCTAAAGTCTAGAGCAATAGGAAAAGAACAGTAGAGAAACAGTAGAGAAAGCAAAGCAATAGTTGTAGAAAAAATAATGATATAAAATTTGTTTAAATGAAAACAAAGAGAAAAATACAGAAAAACAAAAAAAAATAATAATAATACAAAAAAAAACCCACAGAACCCCAAGAGGCCAATGTAAAAGCACAAGTATATAATCAAATGTGTGATTTAAAAGAAAATCCTGAAAATCTGAATATATTTAACAGTACTAAACAGCAACAGCAGAGGGTGAAGGGGAAAAAAAAGAGAAATAAATCTAGAAGCAACTCCAGAGCAAGTCAAAACACAAAAATAACAAATGTTTTTTGCTTTGGGGACTCTGCTATCAGCAATCTTTCCCACTGATCATGCAGGAACTATAAGCCTATCAGAGTCTTTTCCTTGTCTCTAACAACAGTAGGATCAGAAGGCCTCTTTTACTGTTTGTTTGCTTGTTTTCATGTGGCTCAGCCTGTTCAAGCACTAAAAGGTCCATCCTAGCTGGGTTGGGTCAGACTCTTGATCATTAATCCAGTTATCTGTTAACTGGGTATAGCTATTTTCCCTCTCAGCAGTTTGACCTGAGGCCAAACTCTGGTAGGGGTAATGGCAACCCTCTGCAAAAAGGATCTATTCCCACATGCTGTATCAGGACTTCTGCCACAGGGTCCCTCATGCCATGGCAGGCCACTGTCAACCCCCGCCACCGCTGGAGACTTCAGAACACTCAAAGGGAAGTCTGGCTCAGTCTCATGTGGGGTCACTGCTCCCTCCTCTCACACCTGGTGCACACGAAGTTTTGTTTGTGCTATCCAGAGTGTGTTCCCCAGTCCTGCTCAGTGGCTCTATGGTCTGGCTAATGGCAACCTCCTTCAAGAGGACTTCAGGCTAACGCTGTCTTTCCAAGGACTGCCTTAGGGCACTTCTAACCCAGGGAACCTCAAAGGCACATCTGGCTCAGTCTCTTGTCGGGGTCACTGCTCCTTTCCCGGGTGTTGGTGTGTAAAAGGTTTTGCTTGCACTCTCCCAGTCTCTAAGGTGGGTTTGAGGTTTGATTTTTAAAAGCACAATTGTGTTCCTCCTACTGTCTTGTTACAGCTTCTCCTTTACTCTTGAATGTGGGGTATGGGTTTTTTTGGTGAGATCCAATCTCCTCCTGTGGATGGTTTTTCAGCAGCTAGTTGCAATTCTAGTGCTTTCACAGAAGCAGATGAGTGCATGTCCTTCTACTCCGTCATCTTCTATCTTTAATCCTATAGTGCTGTTTTGGATTTCTAGAATTTACTTTGATTTTTTTTCTTAGAGTTTCCATTTCTCTGCTTACATTATCTATATTTTCTTTCATGTTGTCCTTTTTTTCCCCATTAGAACCCTTAGAATATTAATCATAATTACTTTATGTTCCCAGCCTGATTCAAATCTAGAAGCAACTCCAAGTCAAAAAAAATGTTTTTTGCTTTGGGGACTCTGCTATCAGCAATCTTTCCCACTGATCATGCAGGAACTATAAGCCTATCAGAGTCTTTTCCTTGTCTCTAACAACAGTAGGATCAGAAGGCCTCTTTTACTGTTTGTTTGCTTGTTTTCATGTGGCTCAGCCTGTTCAAGCACTAAAAGGTCCATCCTAGCTGGGTTGGGTCAGACTCTTGATCATTAATCCAGTTATCTGTTAACTGGGTATAGCTATTTTCCCTCTCAGCAGTTTGACCTGAGGCCAAACTCTGGTAGGGGTAATGGCAACCCTCTGCAAAAAGGATCTATTCCCACATGCTGTATCAGGACTTCTGCCACAGGGTCCCTCATGCCATGGCAGGCCACTGTCAACCCCCGCCACCGCTGGAGACTTCAGAACACTCAAAGGGAAGTCTGGCTCAGTCTCATGTGGGGTCACTGCTCCCTCCTCTCACACCTGGTGCACACGAAGTTTTGTTTGTGCTATCCAGAGTGTGTTCCCCAGTCCTGCTCAGTGGCTCTATGGTCTGGCTAATGGCAACCTCCTTCAAGAGGACTTCAGGCTAACGCTGTCTTTCCAAGGACTGCCTTAGGGCACTTCTAACCCAGGGAACCTCAAAGGCACATCTGGCTCAGTCTCTTGTCGGGGTCACTGCTCCTTTCCCGGGTGTTGGTGTGTAAAAGGTTTTGCTTGCACTCTCCCAGTCTCTAAGGTGGGTTTGAGGTTTGATTTTTAAAAGCACAATTGTGTTCCTCCTACTGTCTTGTTACAGCTTCTCCTTTACTCTTGAATGTGGGGTATGGGTTTTTTTGGTGAGATCCAATCTCCTCCTGTGGATGGTTTTTCAGCAGCTAGTTGCAATTCTAGTGCTTTCACAGAAGCAGATGAGTGCATGTCCTTCTACTCCGTCATCTTCTATCTTTAATCCTATAGTGCTGTTTTGGATTTCTAGAATTTACTTTGATTTTTTTTCTTAGAGTTTCCATTTCTCTGCTTACATTATCTATATTTTCTTTCATGTTGTCCTTTTTTTCCCCATTAGAACCCTTAGAATATTAATCATAATTACTTTATGTTCCCAGCCTGATCATTCCAAAATCTCACTTATTTTAAAGCCAACAGCAAATGTTATTAATTATCCTTCACCTGATACTATCTTTTATCTTCTTTCTTGAAGGATATTTTCACCGGATAATAAATTATACTTTGCAAGTTGCTTTCTTTCAGCATTCTATGACACTGTTCTACTGTCTTTTAAACCCATGGTTTCTCATGAGACATTCAATCATCTTACGAGAAGTTGCCTAAGAACTCAATGTCAACCACTCTATCATTATTTGGCATTTGAAGCAAATTGGAAAGGTAAAAAGCTCAATAAATGGCTACCCATGAGCTGATCACAAATCAAAAAAATCATCATTCTGAAGTGCTGTCTTCTCTTATTCTGTGCAACAACAAACCATTTCTTTCTTTCTTTCTTTTTTCAACAAATCATTTCTTGATCTGACTGTGACATGAGATGAAAAGTGGATTTTATATGACAACCAGTGATGATCTGCTCAGTGACTGGACCAAGAAGCTCCAGAACACTTCCCCAAGCCAAACTTGCACCAAAAAAAGGTCATGGTCACAGGTGGTCTGTTGATGGTCTGATTCACTACAACTTTCTGAATCCCGGCAAAACCATTACCTCTGTGAATTATGCTCAGCAAACTGATGAGATAGACTGAAAACTGCAACACCTGCAGACAGCCTTGATCAACAAAAAGGGCCCAATTCTCCATGATAACGCCCAATCACATGTTGCACAGTCATTGCTTCAGAAGTTGAATGAATTGCACTACAAAGTTTTGTCTCATCTGCCATAATCACTTGACCTCTCCTCTAACCAGCTACCACTTTTTCATGCATCTTGACAACTTTTTGCAGAGAAAATGCTTCCACGACTTTGACCAAGAGTTCATCAAATCCCAAACCATGGATTTCCATGCTACAAGGATAAACAAACTAATTCCTCTTTGGCAAAAATATATTGACTGTAATGGTTCCTATTTTTATATAAAGACAAAAGTTTGTTAGCCTTTAATCCTATAGTGCTGTTTTGGATTTCTAGAATTTACTTTGATTTTTTTTCTTAGAGTTTCCATTTCTCTGCTTACATTATCTATATTTTCTTTCATGTTGTCCTTTTTTTCCCCATTAGAACCCTTAGAATATTAATCATAATTACTTTATGTTCCCAGCCTGATCATTCCAAAATCTCACTTATTTTAAAGCCAACAGCAAATGTTATTAATTATCCTTCACCTGATACTATCTTTTATCTTCTTTCTTGAAGGATATTTTCACCGGATAATAAATTATACTTTGCAAGTTGCTTTCTTTCAGCATTCTATGACACTGTTCTACTGTCTTTTAAACCCATGGTTTCTCATGAGACATTCAATCATCTTACGAGAAGTTGCCTAAGAACTCAATGTCAACCACTCTATCATTATTTGGCATTTGAAGCAAATTGGAAAGGTAAAAAGCTCAATAAATGGCTACCCATGAGCTGATCACAAATCAAAAAAATCATCATTCTGAAGTGCTGTCTTCTCTTATTCTGTGCAACAACAAACCATTTCT
This sequence comes from Tragulus kanchil, assembly GCA_022376925.1. Classification (NCBI taxonomy): domain Eukaryota; kingdom Metazoa; phylum Chordata; class Mammalia; order Artiodactyla; family Tragulidae; genus Tragulus; species Tragulus kanchil. The sequence continues at coordinate 58,136,107 of JAIOJX010000004.1, forward strand.
TTCTTTCTTTCTTTTTTCAACAAATCATTTCTTGATCTGACTGTGACATGAGATGAAAAGTGGATTTTATATGACAACCAGTGATGATCTGCTCAGTGACTGGACCAAGAAGCTCCAGAACACTTCCCCAAGCCAAACTTGCACCAAAAAAAGGTCATGGTCACAGGTGGTCTGTTGATGGTCTGATTCACTACAACTTTCTGAATCCCGGCAAAACCATTACCTCTGTGAATTATGCTCAGCAAACTGATGAGATAGACTGAAAACTGCAACACCTGCAGACAGCCTTGATCAACAAAAAGGGCCCAATTCTCCATGATAACGCCCAATCACATGTTGCACAGTCATTGCTTCAGAAGTTGAATGAATTGCACTACAAAGTTTTGTCTCATCTGCCATAATCACTTGACCTCTCCTCTAACCAGCTACCACTTTTTCATGCATCTTGACAACTTTTTGCAGAGAAAATGCTTCCACGACTTTGACCAAGAGTTCATCAAATCCCAAACCATGGATTTCCATGCTACAAGGATAAACAAACTAATTCCTCTTTGGCAAAAATATATTGACTGTAATGGTTCCTATTTTTATATAAAGACATGTTTGAGCCTAGTTATAATGATTTTAAAGTTTAAGGTCCAAAACCATAATGACTTTTGTACCAACCTAATAGATGTTTTTTGTCCAGGTCCTTTGCCAGAATTTCCAGCTTCTTGTCAATGTCCAGAAATAGTAAATGTACTTAGGGAAAAAAGTAATTGCAGAAGGTTTTCTCTTTACAAGTTTTGCTTTCTCCAGGATTTTGGTGTTTTAGCCACTACTTGCCTAAACAACTGTCTGATATCTTTAAACAAATCTTTCAAAATGTTATTCAGCTTTTCTAGGTGCACTCAGTTGGAGCACTGGTCTGCCATAAGATACTTCACTGTAGCTGCAGTGTAAGTTTCATTTCTTTACTAATTTTATTTACTTAGTCCTTTGATTTCGAATTCCAGCTCTGTTTCTCCTTCTTAACATCAACCTATGCCCAGTTCTTTGAATTTTTGCAAGGTTTCACTAAAAGCAGACATTACTCGTGCATACTTTGAAATGTCTTCAGTTCCACTTTTTGTTAAGAAAGCTAATATAACCAGTTAAAAAACAAAGGTAAGACTGGCTTTGTATAATCAGCATGGTCTCCCAGTTGCTACTCCCTTGAAAACAGATTTCTATTCCTAGATTCTGATTCATTTCGAAAAACATGAAGTATTTATTTTATTTAGACTATATGAATGCACAAGCAGTCATACCACAAGTTATCATTATTATATTTCTTCCTGTAAGATGAAAAGTGAAAGTATGCATTATGTTTCTTTTACATGTTATATAATGCCAATAATGTTATGAACCTATTAGGGTTACTTGATAAATAACTGTTGACTAAGAAATATATTATTGGTTTGAATATAAAACTCCAAAATTATACTCACCCACCATAATCTTGAGTGATCCCAGCAAATGGTACTGATTCACAGTATACAAAAACTACAAATAAAAGCAGTATAAGGGATATAGCAGATGTAACTATGACAAATCTCATAAGGCTTTTAGAAGACATGTGTAACCTGGAAATGATGACACCTCCCAGAATCTGGCCAAGTGCACCACCTGGAAGTAAAATAAGTCCTAAAAGAAGGAGGGAGAGAAAACACAGTCAAAAATAGCTGATGTATAGCAGAAACCAACACAACATTGTAAAGCAATTTTAGTCCAATACTTTTTTTGTTTTTGGTCACTTCTATTAATCATTCATTTGTTTACCTTTGTTCTTTGTGCTGTGTGGGCCTCCCATCGCAGTGGTCTCTGTTGCTACAGAGAACCGGCTCTGGGCGCATGCACTCCAGAGTCCTGACTTGGCAGTTGGACACACCAGTCCAGTCTCTCCATGGCACGTGAGATCTTCCCAGGCCAGGGATTGAACCAGTGCCCCTTGCACTGTAAGGCAGTGTCCTTACCCACTGGACCACCAGGGAAACCCAAACACTTTTTTTTAAAAAAGTCAGCTAAACATAGTACAGAAAATGCACACATTGATGCAGTCTCCTTGCTCTAAACATATAGCAAGCATAAATTTAACTAAAAAATGAAGAGAAAACTTGAAGGAATTATGAATACCTCAAAAAACCTTAACCTTAAGAGAAATACAAATCTGTGGCTGTGATTGAAGCTATAGTCCTAAACGGCCCTAGAATAAGAGGTTCCACCAAATGTTTGACAGCAGTTGTGAGCAATACAATAAAATGAACCAAAGAAATAACCTGTGAAAATCTGTAACCAAGAATGAGAAATTTAAATAATTAAGGAAATATTAGTCCTGGAATAAAAGGGTACTTTTTTATAAGTAAAAATAAATAAACATTAAATCACATAAGGTAATAAGGTAAGGAAACTTCACAGCATCAAGACAAAAATGAAAATTGTAAAAGCTTCCAGAGAGTCTGTAACTTGCAAAAGAATTATAATTATAGCTAATTTTTTAAAAAAGATAAATTTAACCTAAATAAAACACACACACACACACACACACAATCCTGAGGAGTGGAGTTAGTGAACTGCAAGTGAGTAGTCTGAATTTTCCAAACCAACTGAGGGGGGTGAAATGAATAAAAAATGGATCTATTGAGAGAAGACAGAATAGCTGAGGGAGATGAGAAGCAAAGAGAAGAGGGGCTGTAACTATGACAAATCTCATAAGGCTTTTAGAAGACATGTGTAACCTGGAAATGATGACACCTCCCAGAATCTGGCCAAGTGCACCACCTGGAAGTAAAATAAGTCCTAAAAGAAGGAGGAGAGAAAACACAGTCAAAAATAGCTGATGTATAGCAGAAACCAACACAACATTGTAAAGCAATTTTAGTCCAATACTTTTTTTGTTTTTGGTCACTTCTATTAATCATTCATTTGTTTACCTTTGTTCTTTGTGCTGTGTGGGCCTCCCATCGCAGTGGTCTCTGTTGCTACAGAGAACCGGCTCTGGGCGCATGCACTCCAGAGTCCTGACTTGGCAGTTGGACACACCAGTCCAGTCTCTCCATGGCACGTGAGATCTTCCCAGGCCAGGGATTGAACCAGTGCCCCTTGCACTGTAAGGCAGTGTCCTTACCCACTGGACCACCAGGGAAACCCAAACACTTTTTTTTAAAAAAGTCAGCTAAACATAGTACAGAAAATGCACACATTGATGCAGTCTCCTTGCTCTAAACATATAGCAAGCATAAATTTAACTAAAAAATGAAGAGAAAACTTGAAGGAATTATGAATACCTCAAAAAACCTTAACCTTAAGAGAAATACAAATCTGTGGCTGTGATTGAAGCTATAGTCCTAAACGGCCCTAGAATAAGAGGTTCCACCAAATGTTTGACAGCAGTTGTGAGCAATACAATAAAATGAACCAAAGAAATAACCTGTGAAAATCTGTAACCAAGAATGAGAAATTTAAATAATTAAGGAAATATTAGTCCTGGAATAAAAGGGTACTTTTTTATAAGTAAAAATAAATAAACATTAAATCACATAAGGTAATAAGGTAAGGAAACTTCACAGCATCAAGACAAAAATGAAAATTGTAAAAGCTTCCAGAGAGTCTGTAACTTGCAAAAGAATTATAATTATAGCTAATTTTTTAAAAAAGATAAATTTAACCTAAATAAAACACACACACACACACACACACACAATCCTGAGGAGTGGAGTTAGTGAACTGCAAGTGAGTAGTCTGAATTTTCCAAACCAACTGAGGGGGGTGAAATGAATAAAAAATGGATCTATTGAGAGAAGACAGAATAGCTGAGGGAGATGAGAAGCAAAAGAGAAGAGCAATAATATTATTTTCATAATTAAAAATGAAAATTATTTAAATATATCAGAATTCACAATAATGATATATGAATAAAACAAATCAAACAACTATTTAAAAGACATTGTCGGGGCTTCCCTGGTGGTCCAGTGGGTAAGGACACCACCTGGCAGTGCAAGGGGCACCGGTTTGATCCCTGGCACAGGAAGATCCCACATGCCACAGAGCGGCTGGACCGATGTGTCCAACTACCAAGCCTGAGCTGTGGAGAGCATGAGCCCAGAGTCGGTGCCCTGCAGCAAGAGAGGCCACTGTTATGGGAAGCCCACACAGGTCAAAGAACAAAGATGGATAAAAACAAATAAATGAAAGACCAATAGAAGTGGCCAAAAAAAAGACACTGTCAAATATTTTTAGAAAGGAAAGTTTGAAAATAAAATATTAACAAACATGTACCATGAAATGCAAACCATGAACATAGATATACCTAGTGACACTGCATAAAATAAGTCATATAAACACTGCTTAGATTTCAAGAAAATTAAAAATCTATAAACAAAGTATTTTAAATCAACTTTCTCAGACAGAGATGTACCTTTTAGCACTACTAAAGATATGGAAAATATTAACTGATTTTACAGGAGTTTTTTAAAAAGAGAAATAAGAGCCCATTTCTACAAACTAAAAATCTCATTTAATAATTCATGGCTCAAGCAAAATATGCTGATAAGAATTTTAAATGCTTAGAATCAAACAATAATCCAAATTACATCTAAAGGTATGAGATGCTTCTAAATAAAATCTATGAATGGGGCTTCCCTGGTGGTCCAGTGGGTAAAGAGTCCACCTTGCAGTGCAAGGGGTGCCAGATCGATCCCCGGCCTGGGAAGATCCCACATGCCAAGGAATGGCTGGACCAGTGTGTCCAATTATGAGCCAGTGCTCTGAAGCGCATGTATCCAGAGCCAGTGCTCTGCAATGAGGGAGGCCACTGCAATGGGAGGCCCACATAGGCCAAAGAACAAAGATGGATGAAAATAAATAAATGAAAGGCCTATTAAAAAAAAAAAAAGTGGTCAAAAATTTAAAAAAAAAGTGATGGTGGAGCACATAAAGCTCTCTCCTGTTCCTCACGTATGGTCCAACAGGAATAACACAGAATCCAAGGAGGAGAAAGGGAAGCCCCAACTTTGATTACACACTTAAAGGAAGCAGTATCTCAATTCAATAGACCTTATGTCCCAGAGAAAAAAAGTTACCAGGGGCTTGAATTTTACAGTGAATTAACCACCAGCTGAATTCCATTGTCCCTATAGCCCTGGACTTTCCATACTCGGTGATGTAACTAAATTTTTGGCACAGACTTATGGTACTTGAAACACTGTCTTGGACATTGCTAGAGTCTTCTTCTGCATCCCACCAGCACCCAAAGTAAAAGACTAATTTTCATTCATGCTAGAAGGCCACACACATACATCTGCAATACTCCCTCAGAAGTACCTATATTCCTTTTCCATTTACCTCAAGGGTCAGGTCAGGGTTTATTGCGACTATCATCACCCTATGATGCCCAAAGCTTTCAATGATTGATGATATTCAGTTGGTTTTAGGGTCAGAAGCCTCATTCAATGCCTCAGACTTTGGCGTTGATACCACCATCAGCAAGGATGGCTGATCAAGTCTAACAAAATCCTCATCAAGCTTTGGGGCATTCTGCAGACTGAATCACAATGCTCTATCACTCTGCAAGTAAAAGAACAACTGTCTCCCTTTCCTCTAACCAAAAGCCAGCCTCGCATCTCTTTGGAATTTTGACTACTGGAGACAGTAGACAACTCACTTGGGCTTTCTCTTTGGTCTTTTATATCAGATGATCCACAGACCTACCCTGAATGCTAATCAGCCAGCTGTGGTATGTTCAATACTTTGAGGTACCACAATCCTAATGACTCATTTGACCTACAAGCTTCTGTGACTAATGATCCTATGTGCTGGAGCCTCTGGAAAAGAGAAGAAGCCCACACTCAGAAGCATCGTTTGTTGTATAAGATTCATGGACTCCCTGAAACTGCTAAATTTAAAAGCAACTCTAAGCTGGTCTCTTATCACAACCAAAGCTCTGACCCACAAAGACCGTGATTTTGTGGAGTGATACTCTCATTTTGAGATGAACCAAAAGCAACTCACGACTAACCGTTTGACAAGACTTACTTGTATTCAAGCCATGTAGGTGGCTATAAGAGATATTTAAATGTTTAAAGAAACAGCACTGTTGGATTGCATAGTCCTCAGAATACTGTGGAAATCTCTTTTAAATGAAGTTACTTTTGGTTACTCAGAGAAGATTTCCAGAAGGACTACTGATAAATTATTTGGACATACCCTGAAGACAAGTTGTCTCCATTACTCTAAGAATAATCCAACTAGAAAAGGTGGTACAAAACTTGTCCCTAATTTTAGTTGAAATAATCGATGACATGTCATACCTTGGAAAGCACTCTGGTTAACCTCAGTCCACTGATCAGCATTGTTATGGATAAAAGAACTGTCCAAAAATTCATCATTGTAGGCCAGGGTAGAATAAATGCAATTACAAGTGCATTCTGTTAGGTCTGAGTGAGTATCTCAGGCTAAGTGAAAAAGTCAATACAGAAACTTAAGAGGAAAGACCTCTTGCTTTCTAAGGTAGACCCTGAGGACCAAGAAATTTGTTCAGCTGGATGGGTCCAGGACTTCGTCAGCATGATTGAGGCCAGTTCTACAGGTGACTTTATCCTGTTCTTTGGAGTCTTGTTGATATTCAGTTGGTTTTAGGGTCAGAAGCCTCATTCAATGCCTCAGACTTTGGCGTTGATACCACCATCAGCAAGGATGGCTGATCAAGTCTAACAAAATCCTCATCAAGCTTTGGGGCATTCTGCAGACTGAATCACAATGCTCTATCACTCTGCAAGTAAAAGAACAACTGTCTCCCTTTCCTCTAACCAAAAGCCAGCCTCGCATCTCTTTGGAATTTTGACTACTGGAGACAGTAGACAACTCACTTGGGCTTTCTCTTTGGTCTTTTATATCAGATGATCCACAGACCTACCCTGAATGCTAATCAGCCAGCTGTGGTATGTTCAATACTTTGAGGTACCACAATCCTAATGACTCATTTGACCTACAAGCTTCTGTGACTAATGATCCTATGTGCTGGAGCCTCTGGAAAAGAGAAGAAGCCCACACTCAGAAGCATCGTTTGTTGTATAAGATTCATGGACTCCCTGAAACTGCTAAATTTAAAAGCAACTCTAAGCTGGTCTCTTATCACAACCAAAGCTCTGACCCACAAAGACCGTGATTTTGTGGAGTGATACTCTCATTTTGAGATGAACCAAAAGCAACTCACGACTAACCGTTTGACAAGACTTACTTGTATTCAAGCCATGTAGGTGGCTATAAGAGATATTTAAATGTTTAAAGAAACAGCACTGTTGGATTGCATAGTCCTCAGAATACTGTGGAAATCTCTTTTAAATGAAGTTACTTTTGGTTACTCAGAGAAGATTTCCAGAAGGACTACTGATAAATTATTTGGACATACCCTGAAGACAAGTTGTCTCCATTACTCTAAGAATAATCCAACTAGAAAAGGTGGTACAAAACTTGTCCCTAATTTTAGTTGAAATAATCGATGACATGTCATACCTTGGAAAGCACTCTGGTTAACCTCAGTCCACTGATCAGCATTGTTATGGATAAAAGAACTGTCCAAAAATTCATCATTGTAGGCCAGGGTAGAATAAATGCAATTACAAGTGCATTCTGTTAGGTCTGAGTGAGTATCTCAGGCTAAGTGAAAAAGTCAATACAGAAACTTAAGAGGAAAGACCTCTTGCTTTCTAAGGTAGACCCTGAGGACCAAGAAATTTGTTCAGCTGGATGGGTCCAGGACTTCGTCAGCATGATTGAGGCCAGTTCTACAGGTGACTTTATCCTGTTCTTTGGAGTCTTGTTGATATTAGCCTTAATTAAGTACTGTATAAAATAACTTGACTGATTATCATTGTCTCTGCTAACAGATTAGAGTGTCAAACAACGTAGTTTACCTGTGGAAAAACCTGTCATTATGGCCCCTGAAACGGTACTGTTTGGCTTTTGGACTGTGTGCAGTCTGATAATGTTGTTCCCCTTTATCATAAAACCTACTGAATAATGGGCTGATAGTCAAAGTTTTTGCACATTTTAACATTTTTTATACTTGGTCCATATATTTTTTCTTTTTTTTTCTTTCTTATTTACTATAAAATTATTAATAAAAATTTCAAATGAATGTACTCATTTTTTTACTAGTTACCTTCAAGTTACAATATGTATCCCTTGTTTTTTACAGTACAAAATAAATGATAACATTCACTATCTTCCCATTAATTCTAGAACCTTAAAATATTTAACTCTATTTGTAACCTCTTTTGGAAAGCCAGTTCTCAGTAGCTAATAAAACTGATGTACACAATAGCAATTCCTCATCCATATCTAAACACAGTTCAACTTTTACAGATGTGCACAAGTCTATTTGCTACTGCATTGTTTGAAAAAGTGAAAAAGTTGGAGGCAACTTCATGTCCATTAATATGATGTAGACAAAGATATACTATTCATAAAATAGAACAACATAGCATTATTAAAATGCCCTAGAGATCAATATGAATCTGAAGAACATAATTCCAGATGAAAGTAACACAGAAAAGTACATACAAAAGGATATATAAATCTTAGAAACAGATTGTCTGTGGATAGGTACATAAGAGGTAAACATATATAAGAGTGAGATAAAGGGTGAATTCTTACTTTGGAAGAGTTGTTATCTGTGAAGAGGGAGGACGAGAAATGGATAAAAGAGGAACTAGTGATCCGATGATGGAAAAATACTCATACTTGTAAAGTTTCAACAAACAGTATTCAGATACTAAAATTTAAACAAACACTACTACTTCTACTTTCTGATTAGCTGAAATATTTCATATGTACATACAAGAAAACTTTACATAAAAAATTCACAGTGAGTACAATGAGTAAAAATGTCTACCTGTAAGTGTAGCTGCCTCTCTGGATGTTAATATAAACTGGTTTTCTACATATACAGGCAAAAACTCAGATGTTCCAATCATAACTAAAGATTCTGAAGCTCTGGTCAGAGATAGGCACACAAACATTGGATGCTTGATCAGTATCTGAAATAGAAATGTTATATATGAACTATTTTATTTTATTAGGTAAAAAAATCATTTTTGCATAATATGAAGCGGGCAGCCTACTTCATTTTACCAAACAGAGCATCAAGTTAGTCATCATATCTACTGAACAATTATCTTAACAGTGCCTCTTCTATCATATGACAAGTTCTTATATACAATAACCTGTAGCTGGGTTCTCTATTGTGTTCCATAGTCCTATTGATCTGTATTGAGGAATATTCAAAACAATATTTTGTTTTGTTTTTTTACTATTTTGGCTTTATAACTGTCTTTAACTGTAACAGGATCAACACTCTAGTACAACACTCACCACTCTTGTTTTACTTCTTCATGTCCCTGCATGCTCAGTCACTCAGTCCTGTCCTATTCTTTGTGACTCCATGGACTAGCCTGCCAGGCTCTTCCGTCCATGGAATTTTCCAGGCAAGAAGACTGCAGTGGCTTGCTCTTTCCTTCTCCAGGGGATCTTCTCAACCCAGGGATCGAAACCACCTCTTCTGTGTCTCTTGCATTGGCAGGCAGATTCTTTACTACTGAGCCACCCAAAGCCACTCATGCCCTTATTCTGCCATAAAAACTTTAGAATAAATTTGTCATTTACTAACAAAATAAAATTCTTGCCATTGTACTGATTATATTGCACTGAATTCATAGATTCTTTGAGAAAGAAATCACATACACAAAACCTGTCATTTGATCATTATTGTGTTATCTCTCAACTTATCCTAGTCTCCTCCAATATTGTTAGAGTTTGACTTTCTCATGAAATTGTTGAGTAGTTGAATAGTTCCTGACTTACTTATATTTTGTGATTACTTTTTACTTTATTATCTAATTTTAAAAGTAAATAATAATTTATGAATATCCCTATTTAATATTTTGTTTTATCTTTTAATTTAATATTTTTTATGCTACATATTCAGATACTGCTCATTAGTAACTTATACTTTTATAGGTCCTTCTAATTCACAAATGTTAATTTATTCATAATAATCGTCAAGAACTGAATATTAAGAACAGTCCCTATTGTAATGAAAGTTAAAGTGATATTTCATGATTCTGTATGAAATGGAAGACTGCATAAGATATAAACAGCAGAACAATAAACAGAAAATGTAGTTTTTGTCTTGGCTCTGCAACTGATTTTTGGAGCAATAGTGAGCAATAGTGAGCAAATCACAATCTCTATATATCTCTTTATCAGCAAGTATTATGTAATAGTAGAACAATGGCCTTAGAGTCAAATACATGATGTATTCTTTTTTTGGGGGCGGGTGTCGGGTTGGGAGGGAGGGAGTGGGCGGGCCACTTCCATTGGTCTTCCATTTCTCTATTTTTCACCCGTCTTTGTTCTTTGGCCTGTGTGGGCCTCCCATCGCGGTGGCGTCTGTTGTCGCAGAGCGTCAGCTCTGGGCGCATGCGCTCCAGAGCTCCGGCTCGGTGATTGGACACATCAGTCCAGCCGCTCCGCGGCACGTGGGATCTTCCCAGGCCAGGGATGGAACCAGCGTCCCTTGCACTGCAAGGCGGTGTCCTTACCCACTGGACCACCAGGGGAAGCCCATGATGTATTCTTATATTCTTAATCTCAATTCAGCCACCTGTATATGTGTGTGTATATAAGTGTGTGTCCAAAAGATATATAGGTCTTTGGAAAAAGTTACTCATCCTCTTTTTGTTTGTTTGCTCCTTTTTTTTTTCTTTTGCTCATCCTCTTTAAATTACTGGTAAATAGAAATAATATCTAACTCATGGTGATTATGAGAATTGAGCATAAGTAATAACTTATATAATATCTGGTGTATATTAATAGTAGGTACCTGGTAAAGAATACACATGATTTTAACAACTTATAACAGTTGTTGAGTAGTTGAATAGTTCCTGACTTACTTATATTTTGTGATTACTTTTTACTTTATTATCTAATTTTAAAAGTAAATAATAATTTATGAATATCCCTATTTAATATTTTGTTTTATCTTTTAATTTAATATTTTTTATGCTACATATTCAGATACTGCTCATTAGTAACTTATACTTTTATAGGTCCTTCTAATTCACAAATGTTAATTTATTCATAATAATCGTCAAGAACTGAATATTAAGAACAGTCCCTATTGTAATGAAAGTTAAAGTGATATTTCATGATTCTGTATGAAATGGAAGACTGCATAAGATATAAACAGCAGAACAATAAACAGAAAATGTAGTTTTTGTCTTGGCTCTGCAACTGATTTTTGGAGCAATAGTGAGCAATAGTGAGCAAATCACAATCTCTATATATCTCTTTATCAGCAAGTATTATGTAATAGTAGAACAATGGCCTTAGAGTCAAATACATGATGTATTCTTTTTTTGGGGGGGGGCGGGTGTCGGGTTGGGGAGGGAGGGGAGTGGGCGGGCCACTTCCATTGGTCTTCCACTTCTCCATTTTTCACCCGTCTTTGTTCTTTGGCCCGTGTGGGCCTCCCATCGTGGTGGCGTCTGTTGTCGCAGAGCGTCAGCTCTGGGCGCATGCGCTCCAGAGCTCCGGCTCGGTGATTGGACACATCAGTCCAGCCGCTACGCAGCACGTGGGATCTTCCCAGGCCAGGGATGGAACCAGCGTCCCTTGCACTGCAAGGCGGTGTCCTTACCCACTGGACCACCAGGGGAAGCCCATGATGTATTCTTATATTCTTAATCTCAATTCAGCCACCTGTATATGTGTGTGTATATAAGTGTGTGTCCAAAAGATATATAGGTCTTTGGAAAAAGTTACTCATCCTCTTTTTTTGTTTGTTTGCTCCTTTTTTTTTTCTTTTGCTCATCCTCTTTAAATTACTGGTAAATAGAAATAATATCTAACTCATGGTGATTATGAGAATTGAGCATAAGTAATAACTTATATAATATCTGGTGTATATTAATAGTAGGTACCTGGTAAAGAATACACATGATTTTAACAACTTATAACAGTAATCACATCAGATTACTAGATTTGTTATTTGTAAACTTCAATGTGCCTTAAATCATTTGGAGGGTGGTTATATAATATATATTACCAGGTCCTACTTCCAGAGTTTCTGATTCAGTAGGTCTGGAATGGGGCCTAAGAATTTGTGTTTCTAGTAAATTCCCAAATGATGATGATAATGTTAATTTGAGAACCAATGCATGAGGTAATTTTTGTGTTTAGGCTGAAATGAACAGACTAAGTGACTAACTCATAATGCAACTTATCACAATGCTACACAGGAAAGTGAAGTCCAAACACTCCGGGCTTCCCTGGTGGTCCAGTGGGTAAGGACATTGCCTGGCAGTGCAAGGGGTGCCGGTTCAATCCCTGGCCTGGGAGGATCTCTCATGCTGTGGAGCGGCTGGACCGATGAGTCCAACTACTCAGCCAGAGCTCTGGAGCACACGTGCCCAGAGCCGGTGCTCTACAGCGAGCGGCGCCACTGCAATGGGAGGCCCACATAAGCCAAAGAACAAAGATGGAAATAAATGAAAGACCAATAGAAGTGGCAAAGAAAAAAAAGTCCAAACACTCTCTCAGTAGCTCTACAATTCAGCGTTTATAAAGAAATACAACATCATTCAGAATAAGATGGCACCCTATTGTGACTGTTCAATCGTGGGAGTTACATGGCTTTGTCCTGACTGCATCAAATGCTGGAATATTCAGCTTCTGTCAGCTTATTGCATCTATGTCTACTTCTGTTTTGGCTACTGATAATTTTGTCCTCATTTGCTTCATCTTAATGGCCTTTGCTCACTCATTCTATGTCAATTTACCGAAACTGTGTTGCTTAAGTTTTACTCTCTTTCTCCTATATATACTCCCTGAGAGAGGAACTGACTAGCTACTATACAGCAAGATGTCCCTATTGGTCATTGTTCTCTAAGACAGTCAGTAAGTTCTGGCAATTAAATATACTCAGTCTGAACCAGTGCTCATCCTCTTTAAATTACTGGTAAAGAAAAATCTACTAGGGATATTTAAAAAACTAAAAACTGGTGTATATTAATAGTAGGTACCTGGTAAAGAATACACATGATTTTAACAACTTATAACAGTAATCACATCAGATTACTAGATTTGTTATTTGTAAACTTCAATGTGCCTTAAATCATTTGGAGGGTGGTTATATAATATATATTACCAGGTCCTACTTCCAGAGTTTCTGATTCAGTAGGTCTGGAATGGGGCCTAAGAATTTGTGTTTCTAGTAAATTCCCAAATGATGATGATAATGTTAATTTGAGAACCAATGCATGAGGTAATTTTTGTGTTTAGGCTGAAATGAACAGACTAAGTGACTAACTCATAATGCAACTTATCACAATGCTACACAGGAAAGTGAAGTCCAAACACTCCGGGCTTCCCTGGTGGTCCAGTGGGTAAGGACATTGCCTGGCAGTGCAAGGGGTGCCGGTTCAATCCCTGGCCTGGGAGGATCTCTCATGCTGTGGAGCGGCTGGACCGATGAGTCCAACTACTCAGCCAGAGCTCTGGAGCACACGTGCCCAGAGCCGGTGCTCTACAGCGAGCGGCGCCACTGCAATGGGAGGCCCACATAAGCCAAAGAACAAAGATGGAAATAAATGAAAGACCAATAGAAGTGGCAAAGAAAAAAAAGTCCAAACACTCTCTCAGTAGCTCTACAATTCAGCGTTTATAAAGAAATACAACATCATTCAGAATAAGATGGCACCCTATTGTGACTGTTCAATCGTGGGAGTTACATGGCTTTGTCCTGACTGCATCAAATGCTGGAATATTCAGCTTCTGTCAGCTTATTGCATCTATGTCTACTTCTGTTTTGGCTACTGATAATTTTGTCCTCATTTGCTTCATCTTAATGGCCTTTGCTCACTCATTCTATGTCAATTTACCGAAACTGTGTTGCTTAAGTTTTACTCTCTTTCTCCTATATATACTCCCTGAGAGAGGAACTGACTAGCTACTATACAGCAAGATGTCCCTATTGGTCATTGTTCTCTAAGACAGTCAGTAAGTTCTGGCGAAATTTAAAGATTACTGACTTGGGCTCAAGTGCTGAACCAGACCTCCCTTTGGCTAGGACATTTAGAATACATCATGTAGAGCCCAGCAACTAATGCACCAAGAAACACTTCTGGACTCTTTATTCAGAAAGGGACTGGGCTTCCCCTGGTGGTCCAGTGGGTAAGGACACTGCCTTGCAGTGCAAGGGGCGCCGGTTCGAGCCCTGGCCTGGGAAGATCCCACGTGCCGCGGAGCGGCTGGACTGATGTGTCCAATCACCGAGCCGGAGCTCTGGAGCGCATGCGCCCAGAGCCGGCGCTCTGCAACGACAGACGCCACCGCGATGGGAGGCCCACAGGAGCCAAAGAACGAAGATGAATGAAAATAGAGAAATGAAAGACCAATAGAAGTGGCCCGCCCACTCCCCTCCCCCACAAAGTAAAATAAATAAATAAATCTTTAAAAAAAAAAAAAGAGAGAGAGAGAAAGGGACTATGAGCATAGCAAATGATCATATACCAAGGATTTTCTTCCAGGTTTCCTGCTTAAGAAAATTAACCCACTTTTTTTCTTAGATATACAATATAGGAGGCAAAAAAGATATAAAAATGGGTATCTAAGCATTTTCATGTAGCAAAATGAGGCTTAATTCTGGTACTTGTTAGCACACAAAGGGAGAAACTGGATTTGATACAAAAAGTAGAAGACAGCTCCATGCAACAGCCCTATCTTGTGGTATGGTGCCTCTTAGTCCTAGTCCATCACAGAGTTTGTCAACAACTTAAGAGTTTTACTATACTAGAGGAAGCTCATGCTGGTCTGGAATTTCAAACTGGGTTAGGTATTCCTGTATATGCTTACTTAGCTGGAGTCTAAAACAAGAACAGGACCAGCAGAATATAAAGGGTTAGGTATTGAGGACTCAAAAAGTAGACTCAAATTCAGGACAGGACTCAAGTGGCAGTGGGATAGAAATAATGAAGAAACCAATGCAGAAGAATGCTCCAGGGAGGAAACTGTTCCTAAAGATAGGGTATATGATGTTCCAATTAATTCTAGAATTGTTTTTTTCATGTGGTAGAAGCATTAATCTACTGCCTATCCTAATCCAAGTTCATGATGGGAGACACTGATTCTGCCAGTAAAAAGGCCTTGGTGTCTGTGGACAAATAGAAAGAAAACACAAGTTGATGACACCAATTTTTTTTAACACCAATAAATTTTTAAATTCTCAAGAGTTTTATTTGTAATTTAACTTATCTTGGAAGTGGTGGATCAGAAGCTGTCTGGAACAAGGACTAATGTGCAGGGACCATCTTAGCATGGACCCCACTAGGCACCTGCTCTGGCCCCTACTGCTTTAGCATTGCTACTCTCTCTAGTGAAGGTGCCATTGCAGAGAAGGGGAGAACATTCCTATAGGAAACAGAACAAGCTCAGATTTGATTCTCAGGGTTTCTTTTCAGGTCAGCTCAGGACCCAAACTTAACCCAGATAGGGCAAGGATGGCCACTGAGCTTATGACAAGCCCTGGCTTATACCTGACTGGCTCGATCCATGCCATCTCCAGCCCCACCTGCTACCAAGGTGACAGCTGCTAGTGCATCCTGGGTGAATACAGGACCCATACGTACTTCAGATCCAGCTCTCCCACCAAAGGTAGTGGGAGTACACAGACTGTACAGGGATGCTCTCATACAGGGACACCTTTGTGACACTCTAGGATAGTTAACTGTTTTATCATTTAATTTCGTAGAGACATTCAGAAGAAAGTTAAACACAATGAGAGGACAGTGGAATTTTTTTCAAGTGAAATTAACAACAACAAAAAACAACTCTGAGAAAAATAATTAATGAAACATACGTAATTTATCAGATAAGGAGTTCAAAGTATTAGTAATAAGAATGCTAACTGAACTTTAGAAAATGATAGGGGGCTTCCCTGGTAGCTCAGTCATAAAGAGTTTGCCTGCCAATGCAGGAGACATAGGTTCAATCCATGATTCAGGAAGATCCCACATGCTGCAGAGCAACTAAGTCCATGAGCCACAATTATTGAGCCTGTGCTCTAGAGCCTCGGAGCCGTAACTATTGGGCCCATGTGCCACAACTACTGAAGCCCATGTGCCCTAGAGCCCGAGTTCCACACCACGAGAAGTCACTGCAACAAGAAGCCTGCTCACCTCCAACTAGAGAATAGTCCCCACTCCCTGCAACTAGAAAAGATTCTGCAGCAGCAGTGAAAACCCAGAATAGCTGAAATAATTAAACAAAAAATTTTTTAAAGAATAGATGAACACAATGAGAAATTTAACAAGAAAACTGAAAATATAAAAAAGAAATAGAGCTGAAGAATACAAGGTCTGAAATGAAAAACACACAACAGCAGACTAAGAGATACAAAAGAATGTATAAGTGATATGGGAGGCAGAATGATGGACATACCGAATCAGAACAGCAAAAAGAAAAACAAAATTTAAAACAAGAGGACAGTTTAAGAGACATGTAAGATTTTGTCAAGCATACCTCCATTTGCATTCTAGAAGACCAAAAAAGGAGAGTCTCTCCCTACTGCTTTAGGTCGGGGCTCGGGAAAACCCAAAACCTTTAACCCAGAAATAAGGGCAAGGATGGCCACTGAGCTTATGACAAGCCCTGGCTTATACCTGACTGGCTCGATCCATGCCATCTCCAGCCCCACCTGCTACCAAGGTGACAGCTGCTAGTGCATCCTGGGTGAATACAGGACCCATACGTACTTCAGATCCAGCTCTCCCACCAAAGGTAGTGGGAGTACACAGACTGTACAGGGATGCTCTCATACAGGGACACCTTTGTGACACTCTAGGATAGTTAACTGTTTTATCATTTAATTTCGTAGAGACATTCAGAAGAAAGTTAAACACAATGAGAGGACAGTGGAATTTTTTTCAAGTGAAATTAACAACAACAAAAAACAACTCTGAGAAAAATAATTAATGAAACATACGTAATTTATCAGATAAGGAGTTCAAAGTATTAGTAATAAGAATGCTAACTGAACTTTAGAAAATGATAGGGGGCTTCCCTGGTAGCTCAGTCATAAAGAGTTTGCCTGCCAATGCAGGAGACATAGGTTCAATCCATGATTCAGGAAGATCCCACATGCTGCAGAGCAACTAAGTCCATGAGCCACAATTATTGAGCCTGTGCTCTAGAGCCTCGGAGCCGTAACTATTGGGCCCATGTGCCACAACTACTGAAGCCCATGTGCCCTAGAGCCCGAGTTCCACACCACGAGAAGTCACTGCAACAAGAAGCCTGCTCACCTCCAACTAGAGAATAGTCCCCACTCCCTGCAACTAGAAAAGATTCTGCAGCAGCAGTGAAAACCCAGAATAGCTGAAATAATTAAACAAAAAAAAATTTTTTTAAAGAATAGATGAACACAATGAGAAATTTAACAAGAAAACTGAAAATATAAAAAAGAAATAGAGCTGAAGAATACAAGGTCTGAAATGAAAAACACACAACAGCAGACTAAGAGATACAAAAGAATGTATAAGTGATATGGGAGGCAGAATGATGGACATACCGAATCAGAACAGCAAAAAGAAAAACAAAATTTAAAACAAGAGGACAGTTTAAGAGACATGTAAGATTTTGTCAAGCATACCTCCATTTGCATTCTAGAAGACCAGAAGGAGGAGAGAGAGAGAGAATAGGGTTAAAATGTATTTGATGAAATTATGGCTGAAACATCCTGAACCTAAAGAAGGGAATAGATAACCAGGTACAGGAAATGTACAGTGTCTCAGAAGATATGAATCCAAAGATAGCTATGACATATCATAATTAAAATGGCAAAGGTTATAGACAACGAGAATTCTAAAGATGAGCAAGAGAAAAATAAAGAGTAATGTACAAGGGAACGCCCACAGAGCTTACTACTGATTTTTCTATAGAAGCTTTGCAGGTCATAAGGGAGTAGCATAATATATTTAAACTGTTAAAAGGGAAAAACCTACAACCTAAGATATTCTACCCAGCAGAGTTATAACTCAGATTTGAGGAAGAGATAAAAACTTATCTCAAACACACACATACACACAAAGAAATGATGAATACTAAGCTGAACTTAAAAGTGTTAAAGGGTCTTCTCTAATTGGAAAAGAAAAGATTATTATAAATAAGCAAGAATTTATGAGAAAGGAAAAATTCCACTTTAGGAAAGGCAAATATACAGTAAACCTATGGATCAACCACTTAAATAAGCTAGTATGAAGATCAAAAGACAACAACCATAAAATCACCTATAACTACAATAGTTAATGGATAAACATGGAAATGTAAACATGACATCAGCAACATAAAAAATGGATAAGGGAATAAAATGTAGATCTTGTACAAATCAAGAAGCCTGCTCACCTCCAACTAGAGAATAGTCCCCACTCCTGCAACTAGAAAAGATTCTGCAGCAGCAGTGAAAACCCAGAATAGCTGAAATAATTAAACAAAAAAAAATTTTTTTAAAGAATAGATGAACACAATGAGAAATTTAACAAGAAAACTGAAAATATAAAAAAGAAATAGAGCTGAAGAATACAAGGTCTGAAATGAAAAACACACAACAGCAGACTAAGAGATACAAAAGAATGTATAAGTGATATGGGAGGCAGAATGATGGACATACCGAATCAGAACAGCAAAAAGAAAAACAAAATTTAAAACAAGAGGACAGTTTAAGAGACATGTAAGATTTTGTCAAGCATACCTCCATTTGCATTCTAGAAGACCAGAAGGAGGAGAGAGAGAGAGAATAGGGTTAAAATGTATTTGATGAAATTATGGCTGAAACATCCTGAACCTAAAGAAGGGAATAGATAACCAGGTACAGGAAATGTACAGTGTCTCAGAAGATATGAATCCAAAGATAGCTATGACATATCATAATTAAAATGGCAAAGGTTATAGACAACGAGAATTCTAAAGATGAGCAAGAGAAAAATAAAGAGTAATGTACAAGGGAACGCCCACAGAGCTTACTACTGATTTTTCTATAGAAGCTTTGCAGGTCATAAGGGAGTAGCATAATATATTTAAACTGTTAAAAGGGAAAAACCTACAACCTAAGATATTCTACCCAGCAGAGTTATAACTCAGATTTGAGGAAGAGATAAAAACTTATCTCAAACACACACATACACACAAAGAAATGATGAATACTAAGCTGAACTTAAAAGTGTTAAAGGGTCTTCTCTAATTGGAAAAGAAAAGATTATTATAAATAAGCAAGAATTTATGAGAAAGGAAAAATTCCACTTTAGGAAAGGCAAATATACAGTAAACCTATGGATCAACCACTTAAATAAGCTAGTATGAAGATCAAAAGACAACAACCATAAAATCACCTATAACTACAATAGTTAATGGATAAACATGGAAATGTAAACATGACATCAGCAACATAAAAAATGGATAAGGGGAATAAAAAATGTAGATCTTGTAGGACATGTTTAAATGAACATATTTATGCTTAAATGAACAACAAATTTAACTGAACAGTTTAAAACAGGTAGAGTTACAGGTTAGTATATATGAAGCCACATATATGTAACCACAAATCAAAAACAGAATAGATACACCAAAATTAGAAAGAAAAATACAAGTATACCACTAAGGAAAATGATAAAAACCACAAGGGAGAAAATAAAAATAAAAACAGAGAATAACTATAAAAATCACCAGAAAAAATAATGAAATGGTGGTGAATACATACTTATCAGTAATAATTTTAAATGTCACTGGAAAAATGCTCCAATCAAAAAACAAAGATTGGCTGACTGAACAGAAAAAACAAGATCTATTTATATGCTTCTTAGAAGAAACACTTCAGTGCTAAAGACATACACAGATTGAAAGTGAGGGCATGGAAAAATATGATTCATGTAAATAGAAATGAAAAGAAAGCTGGGGTTATAATATTTATATCACAGAAAACACACTAAAACAAAGTCTATAATAAAATACAAACAAAAGCATTATATAATGACAAAAGGATCAATGTAAGAAGATGATACAACATTCATTAACATATATGCCCCTAATATACGGGCACCTAAATATACACTAACAGACATAAAGGGAGAAACTAACAAGCATACAATAATAATATGGGGCATTAATATCCCACTTATATCAGTTGACACACCATCTAAACATAAAATCAATATGGAAATGGTGGTCTTACATAATATATTTAAACTGTTAAAAGGGAAAAACCTACAACCTAAGATATTCTACCCAGCAGAGTTATAACTCAGATTTGAGGAAGAGATAAAAACTTATCTCAAACACACACATACACACAAAGAAATGATGAATACTAAGCTGAACTTAAAAGTGTTAAAGGGTCTTCTCTAATTGGAAAAGAAAAGATTATTATAAATAAGCAAGAATTTATGAGAAAGGAAAAATTCCACTTTAGGAAAGGCAAATATACAGTAAACCTATGGATCAACCACTTAAATAAGCTAGTATGAAGATCAAAAGACAACAACCATAAAATCACCTATAACTACAATAGTTAATGGATAAACATGGAAATGTAAACATGACATCAGCAACATAAAAAATGGATAAGGGGAATAAAAAATGTAGATCTTGTAGGACATGTTTAAATGAACATATTTATGCTTAAATGAACAACAAATTTAACTGAACAGTTTAAAACAGGTAGAGTTACAGGTTAGTATATATGAAGCCACATATATGTAACCACAAATCAAAAACAGAATAGATACACCAAAATTAGAAAGAAAAATACAAGTATACCACTAAGGAAAATGATAAAAACCACAAGGGAGAAAATAAAAATAAAAACAGAGAATAACTATAAAAATCACCAGAAAAAATAATGAAATGGTGGTGAATACATACTTATCAGTAATAATTTTAAATGTCACTGGAAAAATGCTCCAATCAAAAAACAAAGATTGGCTGACTGAACAGAAAAAACAAGATCTATTTATATGCTTCTTAGAAGAAACACTTCAGTGCTAAAGACATACACAGATTGAAAGTGAGGGCATGGAAAAATATGATTCATGTAAATAGAAATGAAAAGAAAGCTGGGGTTATAATATTTATATCACAGAAAACACACTAAAACAAAGTCTATAATAAAATACAAACAAAAGCATTATATAATGACAAAAGGATCAATGTAAGAAGATGATACAACATTCATTAACATATATGCCCCTAATATACGGGCACCTAAATATACACTAACAGACATAAAGGGAGAAACTAACAAGCATACAATAATAATATGGGGCATTAATATCCCACTTATATCAGTTGACACACCATCTAAACATAAAATCAATATGGAAATGGTGGTCTTACATGACACATTAGACTACTTGGCTTTATAGACATTCATAGGACATTCCATCGCTAAACAGCAGATACACATTCTTTTCAAGTGCACACGAAGTATTCTCCAGTGCAGATCATACGTAGGACAAAAAACAAATCTCAATAAATTTAAGAGGACAGAAACTACATTAAACATTTTTTATAACCACAGTGATATGAAACTAGAAATCAATTACAGGAAAAAAAAATGAATAAACTCCACAAATGTGAGGACAAAACAACATGCTACTAGAAAATCAATGAGGCAATGAAGAAATCAAACAAGAAAACAGAAAATACACTGACAAAAATGGGACTAAAAAGACAAATTCCATGTAAATTGATACAGCCTCTATGGAAGACAGTCTGGAGATTCCTTTAAAAATAGAAGTACCATACGACCCAGCAATTCCACTATGAGGTTTATACCCTGATGAAGTTAAACCTGAAAGAAGACTTGGAGCGATGGTCTGGAGGGATGGGAGGTGGGGAACTGGGTCGGGGGAGGTCCAGGGATATGCATATGAATGATCTGGGAACATACATGTAAATAAATAAATAAATAAATAAATAAATAAATAAATCTGAAAGAAGCACTTGTACCCCAATGTTCATTGTAGCAGTCTAGACAATAGCTAGACCATGGAAGCAATCTAGATGCCCATCAGCGAATGAATGGATAAAGAAGCTCTGGTACATATATACAATGGAGTACTACTTAGCTGTAAAAAGAAATGCAGAAGAATCAGTCCTAATGAGACCGATGGATATAGAACCTATTACAAAAAGTGAAATAAGTCAAAAAGGGAAAGACAAGTACAATATACTAACACATATATATAGAATCTAGTAGGATGGTGATGATGGCACATGCAGTGAAGCAATGAAGAAACTGACATGGACAGTGGACATATGGACATTGTGGGGAAGGAACAGTGGGTGGGAGGCATAAAGGAAGCAGCATGAAGGCCTGTACTATCATATGTGAAGAAAATAGCTATAGTCATTCCTCTGTAAGAAAAGGAAATCCTTCAGGGGTGCTGTGTGATGGTCTGGAGGGGTGGGATGGGGGGGATATACATATGATTAATCTGGGAACATACATAACTGTAAACAACAAATCTCTGTAAAAGTTTAAAGTAAAATAAAAGTTTTGTTTTGTTTTTTTAAAAAGACAAATTCCAAAATCTATGGGATGCAACAAAAGAAGTTCAAAAAAGGAAATTCACAGAAATATTGTCCCACTTGAACAAATAAGAAAAATCTCACCCTACCATCTAAATAGAAAATATCAACAAAAACAAGAGCTATTTTCTTTTAAAAGATAAGCCTTAGGCTAGGCTCATTAAGAAAAAGGAGAGAGGATCCAAATAAAATAAGAAATGAAAAAGGAAAAATTACAACTGGTGTCACAGAGATACAAAAATCATAAGAGAATACAATGAATAGTTACAGGCCAACATATGGACAACCTAGAAGAAGTAGATAAATTTCTAGAAACATACAATCTTCCAAAACTGAATAAAGAAGAAATGAAAAACATGAGCAAACTGATCACTAGTAGTGAAACTGAATTTGTAAGACAAAACTCACAGCAAACAAGTTCAGGTCTGGACAGCGTCACAGGGGAATTCTATTAAGCATATGAGTAGCTAGTATTTATCCTTCTTAAACTATCTGAAAAATATTAAGAGGAGGGAACACTCCCAAATTCATTCTGCAAGGTCACAATTACCCCTACACCAAAATCAGATAAAGACACACACATAAAAATAAAACTACAGTCCCAAATCTCTGATGAATATAGATGCATAAATCCTCCTAAAATACTAGCAAATTGAGTTCATGTTTCTTAGATTTGTCGCATTGACTGGTGAATCTATAAAAGCAAAACTCAGTCAGGACCTGTAAGAAGGGGTGACAGGAGCTTCATCTGGGCAAGGTCCTACAGGTTATTCTGAAACATGTGTTTCTAAATGAAAGGCACAAGATGTTTGTGAGAGTATTTGCTAACTTCTAGAATTCATTTTATTTTTTATTTTTTTCATTAAACTTATGTGTTCTCTCTTCAGCTTTTTAAAAATTTTTATTTTACTTTTTACTTTTACAGAACTTTGTTGTTTACAGATATGTATGACCCCAGATTAGTCATATGTATATCCCCCTCATCCCACTCCTCCAGGCCATTGCACAGCACCCCTGCAGGATCCCCTATTCCTACAGCGCAATGACAATGGCTATCTTTTTCACATATGATAGTATAGGTTTCCATGTTACTCCCTCTACGCCTCCCACCCACTGTTCATTCCCCCAAAATGTCCATACGTTAGTTCTCTATGTCTGTTTTTCCATCGCTTCACTGTCTGTGTTATCATTACCATCTTACTAGATTCCATATATGTGTGTTAGTATACTGTACTTGTCTTTCCCTTTTTGACTTATTTTACTTTTTATAATAGGTTCTAGATCCATCCATCTCATTAGGACTGATTTTTCTGCATTTCTTTTTACACCTAAGTAGTACTCCATTGTATATATGTACCAGAGCTTCTTTATCCATTCATTTGTCAATGGACATTTGGGTTGCTTCCATGAGCTTCTTTAGCCTATTTTTGTTTCATACGGACAACCTAGAAGAAGTAGATAAATTTCTAGAAACATACAATCTTCCAAAACTGAATAAAGAAGAAATGAAAAACATGAGCAAACTGATCACTAGTAGTGAAACTGAATTTGTAAGACAAAACTCACAGCAAACAAGTTCAGGTCTGGACAGCGTCACAGGGGAATTCTATTAAGCATATGAGTAGCTAGTATTTATCCTTCTTAAACTATCTGAAAAATAATAAGAGGGGGGAACACTCCCAAATTCATTCTGCAAGGTCACAATTACCCCTACACCAAAATCAGATAAAGACACACACATAAAAATAAAACTACAGTCCCAAATCTCTGATGAATATAGATGCATAAATCCTCCTAAAATACTAGCAAATTGAGTTCATGTTTCTTAGATTTGTCGCATTGACTGGTGAATCTATAAAAGCAAAACTCAGTCAGGACCTGTAAGAAGGGGTGACAGGAGCTTCATCTGGGCAAGGTCCTACAGGTTATTCTGAAACATGTGTTTCTAAATGAAAGGCACAAGATGTTTGTGAGAGTATTTGCTAACTTCTAGAATTCATTTTATTTTTTATTTTTTTCATTAAACTTATGTGTTCTCTCTTCAGCTTTTTAAAAATTTTTATTTTACTTTTTACTTTTACAGAACTTTGTTGTTTACAGATATGTATGACCCCAGATTAGTCATATGTATATCCCCCTCATCCCACTCCTCCAGGCCATTGCACAGCACCCCTGCAGGATCCCCTATTCCTACAGCGCAATGACAATGGCTATCTTTTTCACATATGATAGTATAGGTTTCCATGTTACTCCCTCTACGCCTCCCACCCACTGTTCATTCCCCCAAAATGTCCATACGTTAGTTCTCTATGTCTGTTTTTCCATCGCTTCACTGTCTGTGTTATCATTACCATCTTACTAGATTCCATATATGTGTGTTAGTATACTGTACTTGTCTTTCCCTTTTTGACTTATTTTACTTTTTATAATAGGTTCTAGATCCATCCATCTCATTAGGACTGATTTTTCTGCATTTCTTTTTACACCTAAGTAGTACTCCATTGTATATATGTACCAGAGCTTCTTTATCCATTCATTTGTCAATGGACATTTGGGTTGCTTCCATGTTCTAGCTATTGTCTAGAGTGCTGCAATGAACATTGGGGTACAGGTGCTTCTTTCAATTTTGATTTCATCAGTGTATTAGCCTAATAGTGGGATTGCTGGGTCATATGGTGCTGCTATTTTTAGTTTTTTAAGAACTCTCTATACTGTCTTCCATAGAGGCTGTATCAATTTACATTCCCACCAGCAATTCGACAGGTCCCTTTTCTCCGCACCCTCTCCAGCATTTATTGTCTGTAGATTTCTTGATGATGACCATTCTGACGGGTGTGAGGAGATATATCTCATTGTGGTCTTAATTTGCATTTCTCTAATACTAAGCAAGGTGGAGCATCGTTTCATATGTTCTTTGGCCATCTGCATGTCCTCTTTGGAGAGGTGTCTGTTTAGGTCTTTTTCCCATTTTTTGATTGGGTTGTTCATTTTTCCAATGTTGACTTATCTGAGTTGCTTGTAGATTTTGGAGATTAATTGTCTATTGTTTCATTTGCTACTATTATTTTCTCCCATTCTGTAGGTTGTCTGTTCACCTTATTTGTAGTCTCTTTTGCTGTACAAAAGCTTTTAAGTTTCATTAGGCCCCGCATGTTAATTTTGCTTTTAGTTTCGCTATTCTAGTCTAAATTTTTGCTTTTAGTTTCGCTATTGCTTTCCCTCATCCCACTCCTCCAGGCCATTGCACAGCACCCTGCAGGATCCCTATTCCTACAGCGCAATGACAATGGCTATCTTTTTCACATATGATAGTATAGGTTTCCATGTTACTCCCTCTACGCCTCCCACCCACTGTTCATTCCCCCAAAATGTCCATACGTTAGTTCTCTATGTCTGTTTTTCCATCGCTTCACTGTCTGTGTTATCATTACCATCTTACTAGATTCCATATATGTGTGTTAGTATACTGTACTTGTCTTTCCCTTTTTGACTTATTTTACTTTTTATAATAGGTTCTAGATCCATCCATCTCATTAGGACTGATTTTTCTGCATTTCTTTTTACACCTAAGTAGTACTCCATTGTATATATGTACCAGAGCTTCTTTATCCATTCATTTGTCAATGGACATTTGGGTTGCTTCCATGTTCTAGCTATTGTCTAGAGTGCTGCAATGAACATTGGGGTACAGGTGCTTCTTTCAATTTTGATTTCATCAGTGTATTAGCCTAATAGTGGGATTGCTGGGTCATATGGTGCTGCTATTTTTAGTTTTTTAAGAACTCTCTATACTGTCTTCCATAGAGGCTGTATCAATTTACATTCCCACCAGCAATTCGACAGGTCCCTTTTCTCCGCACCCTCTCCAGCATTTATTGTCTGTAGATTTCTTGATGATGACCATTCTGACGGGTGTGAGGAGATATATCTCATTGTGGTCTTAATTTGCATTTCTCTAATACTAAGCAAGGTGGAGCATCGTTTCATATGTTCTTTGGCCATCTGCATGTCCTCTTTGGAGAGGTGTCTGTTTAGGTCTTTTTCCCATTTTTTGATTGGGTTGTTCATTTTTCCAATGTTGACTTATCTGAGTTGCTTGTAGATTTTGGAGATTAATTGTCTATTGTTTCATTTGCTACTATTATTTTCTCCCATTCTGTAGGTTGTCTGTTCACCTTATTTGTAGTCTCTTTTGCTGTACAAAAGCTTTTAAGTTTCATTAGGCCCCACATGTTAATTTTTGCTTTTAGTTTCGCTATTCTAGTAGGCGGGTCAGAGAAGATCTTGCTTTGATTTCTGTCCTTGAGTGTTTTGCCTATACTCTCCTCTAAGAGTTTTAGGGTTTCTGGTCTTACATTTAGGTCTTTAATTCATTATGAATTGATATTTGTGTATGGTGTCAGGGAATGTTCCAACTTCATTTTTTTGCACATAGCTGTCCAATTTTCCCAGCACCATTTGCTCAAGACACTATCTTTGTCTCATTTTATAGTTTTGCCTCTTTTGTCAAAAATAAGGTACCCATAGGTGTGTGGGTTAATCTCTGGGTTATCTATCTTGTTCCATTGGTCCATATTTCTTGTTTTTATGCCAGTACCATACTGTCTTGATGACTGTTGCTTTGCAATAAGTCTGATGTTAGGGAGGCTGATCCCTCCACCTCCATTCTTCTTTCTCAGGATTGCTTTGCTGTTTCCATAAGAACTGTGCTATTCTTTGGTCTAGGCATTGATATCTTTAGGACCTTCCATCCAAAAGCAGAATACACTTTATCCTCAAGTGCTCATGGAGCATTTTCCAAGACAGACTACATCTTCTGCCACAAATTGAAACTCAGTAAATTCAAGAAAATTGAAATTATATCAACCATCTTCTCGAACCACAATGCAATGAGACTAGATATCAACTGCAGAAGAAAAAAAAAAACACTAAAAACACAAACACATGGAGATTAAACAACACATACCTAAAAAACAAACTGATTACTAAACAAATCAAAGGAGAAATAAAATAATTCCTAGAAGAAAATGACAATGAACACACAACAGTGCAAAACCTATGGGATACCACAAAAGCAGTTCTAAGAGGGAAGTTTATAGCAATACAATTCTACCTCAAGAAACTAGAAAAATATAAAACAGACCACCTAACTCTACACTTAAAACACTTGGAGAAGGAAGAATAAAAACACCCCAAAGTTAGCAGAAGAAGAGAAATCATAAAGATCAGAGCAGAAATAAATGAAAAAGAAACAATAGTAAAGATAAATAAAACGAAAAGCTGGTTCTTTGAAAAGGTAAACAAAATCAACAAACCGCTGGCCAGACTCATCAAGGAAAACAGAGAGAAGAACTAGATCAACAAAATCAAAAATGAAAAAGGAGAGATTGTAATAGACAATGTAGAGTTCATTTTAATATAAAAGTCAAATTAAAAGCAATATAAGAATGAAAAATAATTGATATCAGTCTTTGACACTAATCATGCCACAGAGGTGAAATGGGTCTTATTTTCCATTATCTATAAAATGAGTAGGTTAAGACTTCAAAAGGTCCATTCAGGATAAAGAAACTGTGGTACATATATACAATGGAATACTATTCAGCCATAAAAAGAAATGCATTTGAGTCAGTTCTAGTAAGGTGGATGAACATAGAACCTATTATGCAGAGTGAAGTAAGTCAGAAAGCAAAGGATAAATATTGTATACTAACATTTATATATGGAATCTAGAAAGATGGTACCAATAAATGTATATGTAGAGCAGCAATGGAGAAACAGACATAGAGAACAGACTTATAGACATTGCAGGGAGGGAGGAACAGGTGAGATGTATGGAAATAACAACATGGAAATTTATACTACCATATGTAAAATAGATAGGCAATGTGGATCTGCTGTAAGACTAAGGGACCTTACACAGGGGTTATGTAACAACCTAGAGGGCTGGGATGGGGAGGCAGAGGGAAGGGAAGCTCGGTTGGAGGTGACATGTGTATACCTATGGCTGATTCAGGTTTATGTGTGCAGTAAACAACAAAATTCTGTAAAAGTAAAATAAAATAAAGAAAAATTGTAAAAAGTTTAATTTAAATCTAAGTTGAATACTTAATACATATGTTCTTAAATCCACAACAAAAGAAAACTTGTACATGTCAATTTAATTTACTTGTTTATGTAAAATATTTTACTTTACCCAGAAATTAGCAAATAAGTCCTTGATACTAGGTCCAAATTCTTGACATTTTGTTTCATCTCTGTCCAAAATATGAGGCTTTTTACATTTCCCAGCATTTTTCCTCGCTGTGCCTATACATTAACAAGGAAAAAATCTTATGACATATTCAAATAACATATAATAAGCATACATACACATCCCAACATACTCTGTCCTGAAATGGCAAGTGAGCTATTTTGAACAAGCCCAAATAAGTCTGATTAAATAAAAGACACATTCTTCTAAAAGAAAACTGTCCTAAAAACATTCTGTGAAGAGGAAAATTTCCAGTAACAATGTAGGTATTAAATATTTTAAATGTAGCTCCTATGACTAAGTGAATAAATGGATTTTTAATTTAAATTAAAACTTAAAACAGCCACATGTAGTGACTACAGTATTTGACAGCAGAGACCTAAAATATAAAAGTACAAGTTTTGGTATTATTAAAAATATTCTGTACCAATGAAATGTACTACCATTAGGAAACTATCTGGTTTTTCTAATGTTACATGTATATTTCAGTGTTTCCCAAAGAATTTTAGTAGTTATGACTTTACCTTGTAACAATTCTATGAGGTAGTACATGCCTTAAATCATGATAGGCAAATAGGATTAAATGTATTTCTTTCTTTAAGAAAATTTCTGAATTTTAGATAGCATGAAGCATTTTTAAAGAATGGCAAGAAATAGGGCTTCCCTGGTGGTCCACTGGGTAAGGACACTGCCTTGCAGTGCAAAGGGTGCCGGTTCCATCCCTGGCCTGGGAAGATCCCACGTGCCGCGGAGCTGCTAGACCGATGTGTCCAATTACCCAGCCGGAGCTCTGGAGCGTATGCACCCAGAGCCAGTGCTCTGTGACAACAGATGCCACCATGATGGGAGGCCCACAGGAGCCAAAGAACAAAGATGGATGAAACTAGACAAATGAAAGACCAGTGGAAGTGACCCACCCACCCCGCTCCCTCCCCACCCCCGCCAAAATTAATAAATAAATAAATAAATAAGAATAGCAAGAAACAAAAATATGTATTAATGTGAGTCTGGTACATAAAATAATCACTTGGTGGCATGTGACTTTATTGGCTCAAATAATACTAGTACATGGCACTGTATACCCATGACAGAAAGAAATGTACATAGAAAGAAATGCGGTTCAACCAATATCCAGAGAACAGGGGATCAAGAGAGAGGTTCGGAATACACTCTCCTTTAATTTAATGAATTATATTTTTATAGTTACCTCGTAAACTGTGTGGAAAGCATGAAAATGGTATTAATGTAGACCATGCAATAACTGTAATAGTAACAAAATAACTCCACCAACTCCACTGCCAGAGTTTAAAGGAATCACTGTCTTCAGCTCTTTAATAGAGAAAATAAAAAGTTCAACTTTGTATATTTTATTAGAAAGCCATAATTAAACAGAGAGAGAAAGAGCATTTTCTGTTAATATGTTTTTTGGTACTGCTCTGTTTTGCTGGGACTGAGTGATTTGAAGTTCTCCAATTATTTGGTTCTCTTTTGTCCTGTAGAATCCTAAATTTTTTCCTTTCCCTACTTTTCCCCTGTCCACTCAGGTGGCAAGGAGTATTCCTTCTCCCTTTAAAATTTTTTTCTCCAATGGAAGTAATGCTTTTAGAAGACTATCACTCTAAATCTCAACTTTTTTTTTTTTTTAAATCATTCTTAGCCCTTTAAATCATGCACCAAATTCTTTAGAACAAGCTTGACCCTCTAAGTTGCACAACTAACACTTTTTAAAGAATGGCAAGAAATAGGGCTTCCCTGGTGGTCCACTGGGTAAGGACACTGCCTTGCAGTGCAAAGGGTGCCGGTTCCATCCCTGGCCTGGGAAGATCCCACGTGCCGGAGCTGCTAGACCGATGTGTCCAATTACCCAGCCGGAGCTCTGGAGCGTATGCACCCAGAGCCAGTGCTCTGTGACAACAGATGCCACCATGATGGGAGGCCCACAGGAGCCAAAGAACAAAGATGGATGAAACTAGACAAATGAAAGACCAGTGGAAGTGACCCACCCACCCCGCTCCCTCCCCACCCCCGCCAAAATTAATAAATAAATAAATAAATAAGAATAGCAAGAAACAAAAATATGTATTAATGTGAGTCTGGTACATAAAATAATCACTTGGTGGCATGTGACTTTATTGGCTCAAATAATACTAGTACATGGCACTGTATACCCATGACAGAAAGAAATGTACATAGAAAGAAATGCGGTTCAACCAATATCCAGAGAACAGGGGATCAAGAGAGAGGTTCGGAATACACTCTCCTTTAATTTAATGAATTATATTTTTATAGTTACCTCGTAAACTGTGTGGAAAGCATGAAAATGGTATTAATGTAGACCATGCAATAACTGTAATAGTAACAAAATAACTCCACCAACTCCACTGCCAGAGTTTAAAGGAATCACTGTCTTCAGCTCTTTAATAGAGAAAATAAAAAGTTCAACTTTGTATATTTTATTAGAAAGCCATAATTAAACA
Source organism: Tragulus kanchil (assembly GCA_022376925.1). NCBI lineage: Eukaryota > Metazoa > Chordata > Mammalia > Artiodactyla > Tragulidae > Tragulus > Tragulus kanchil. The sequence continues at coordinate 58,167,493 of JAIOJX010000004.1, forward strand.
GAGAGAGAAAGAGCATTTTCTGTTAATATGTTTTTTGGTACTGCTCTGTTTTGCTGGGACTGAGTGATTTGAAGTTCTCCAATTATTTGGTTCTCTTTTGTCCTGTAGAATCCTAAATTTTTTCCTTTCCCTACTTTTCCCCTGTCCACTCAGGTGGCAAGGAGTATTCCTTCTCCCTTTAAAATTTTTTTCTCCAATGGAAGTAATGCTTTTAGAAGACTATCACTCTAAATCTCAACTTTTTTTTTTTTTAAATCATTCTTAGCCCTTTAAATCATGCACCAAATTCTTTAGAACAAGCTTGACCCTCTAAGTTGCACAACTAACACTTTATCTTGGTATCTGACTCTTTAAATCATAGATTGATAATCTTTTTTTTTTATAGTCCCTCCTCTGAACTCTTAGATTGAGCATGAATTAGCCTCCTAGTGATCATACCTCATCATGCTTTGATAGCCTTTGTCTTCTATCTCTCTTGTGGTTTTTCTTGGTCTACCTTTACAAATCACAAAGCCTTGAAGAGGGCAAGGTTAGATGGAAATGTGAAGGGTCCTTGGCTGGGATTTTGTTCATTTTTCCCTTTTTATTCACAGTAATTTAGCAGTTTCAACATTCTTTGTTTTAAAACAGAAATGCTCAGGCCATGATTTTGTGGGGGATTTTCATTGTTGCAATATTATTTTATAACATTTAGGGAGGAGATTTGGGGGAGCTGATTACTACATAGCTGCCATTATCTTCAGTTTCATACACACTAAAGACATTGTCCAACCAGTCATTGTGGGAAAACGTCTACATCCACAGTAACCAATTCTGGTGGTACTCTAATGCCAGCCAAGACCCACTGCCAATAGAATCTTGCATATAGGCCTCACCTCATATAGGTGAGAAATCTGCATATAGGCCTCAAATTCCAGAGAATATGGAGAATATTCCAATTTTTATTCATTGATGGGACAACTTCTTATCCACTGCTACATTTTCCAGGGATACAAATTCCAACATGCAATCACACAGGGTTATACTTTTGATATCCATAATTAAGTAAGTATATCTATCGATTAATCAATTGATCAATAGATATATTATGCTCAGGGGGTTTCAATTCCAGATTTTCACTAGGGCTATGTTTCCTTGTTGATTATAGTATTCTGAAAACTTCTTTTTCTCTTTTTTTTTTTTTTGAAATCATACCATAATTGCGGGCCGGACTGAGTGATTTGAAGTTCTCCAATTATTTGGTTCTCTTTTGTCCTGTAGAATCCTAAATTTTTCCTTTCCCTACTTTTCCCTGTCCACTCAGGTGGCAAGGAGTATTCCTTCTCCCTTTAAAATTTTTTTCTCCAATGGAAGTAATGCTTTTAGAAGACTATCACTCTAAATCTCAACTTTTTTTTTTTTTAAATCATTCTTAGCCCTTTAAATCATGCACCAAATTCTTTAGAACAAGCTTGACCCTCTAAGTTGCACAACTAACACTTTATCTTGGTATCTGACTCTTTAAATCATAGATTGATAATCTTTTTTTTTTATAGTCCCTCCTCTGAACTCTTAGATTGAGCATGAATTAGCCTCCTAGTGATCATACCTCATCATGCTTTGATAGCCTTTGTCTTCTATCTCTCTTGTGGTTTTTCTTGGTCTACCTTTACAAATCACAAAGCCTTGAAGAGGGCAAGGTTAGATGGAAATGTGAAGGGTCCTTGGCTGGGATTTTGTTCATTTTTCCCTTTTTATTCACAGTAATTTAGCAGTTTCAACATTCTTTGTTTTAAAACAGAAATGCTCAGGCCATGATTTTGTGGGGGATTTTCATTGTTGCAATATTATTTTATAACATTTAGGGAGGAGATTTGGGGGAGCTGATTACTACATAGCTGCCATTATCTTCAGTTTCATACACACTAAAGACATTGTCCAACCAGTCATTGTGGGAAAACGTCTACATCCACAGTAACCAATTCTGGTGGTACTCTAATGCCAGCCAAGACCCACTGCCAATAGAATCTTGCATATAGGCCTCACCTCATATAGGTGAGAAATCTGCATATAGGCCTCAAATTCCAGAGAATATGGAGAATATTCCAATTTTTATTCATTGATGGGACAACTTCTTATCCACTGCTACATTTTCCAGGGATACAAATTCCAACATGCAATCACACAGGGTTATACTTTTGATATCCATAATTAAGTAAGTATATCTATCGATTAATCAATTGATCAATAGATATATTATGCTCAGGGGGTTTCAATTCCAGATTTTCACTAGGGCTATGTTTCCTTGTTGATTATAGTATTCTGAAAACTTCTTTTTTTCTCTCTTATAAAGTATTTATAAAAGTAAAGTTTTTTATCTTTTAGAAAATTTTCTTTTTTCATTTGAACTCAGCTATGTATTCTAAATATATGTATGCATTAGTTCCAATTAATAGCATGCAATTACTCTCAGTTTGACTCACAAATTCAAGTATTACAAACCAAAATGTTTTCATTATAACCTATAATTATTGAATGTATCTGGAAGAGTAATTTTGCAAAAATAGCCTCTTATTTGATGAATGAGGATTTATTCAATCAAGTAAAAAATAATACAATAAAACTTCAGCTACTGAAACCGTTTAGTATCGCCATAAAAGGGCAAAATATATCAGGGAACAGACTACAGAAACAGAGACAATAAAACCTATATATACAGGAAATTTTTATTTATGAGAGATTAGATTTAATATCAGTAAAAATTAATTTTAAAAAATCATGGAATGATTCAAAAATGTTATCAGCATAATTAGATATCTCTGAAGAAAAAACAGAAATGTGTCCCATTTTTCATATTATATGCAAAAATAAATTAAAATTGATGCTAAATTTAAATGTACAACCAAATCCAGACAAGGACACTACAAGTCAAGAAAATTACCGAACAATATCCCTGATGAACACAAGGGTGAAAATCCTCAAAAAAATACTAGAAAAATGAACCAAACAGTACATTAAAAAGAACACACACCATGATCAGGTGGGATTCATTCCAAGGCTGCAAGGATGAATCAACAAGGTGAAGCACCTATGATTAATGTGATTCATCACATTAATAAAATGAAGGGTAAAAACCACATGATCATGTCAATTAATGCAGAAAAAGCATTTGACAAAATTCAACACCTACTCATGATTTAGGACTCTCAACAGTTGGGTATACAGGGAACATTTTGTTGTTTAGTCTCTAAATTGTGTCTGACTCTATTGTGACCCTATGGACTGTAGCCCACCAGGATCCTCTGTCCATAGGATTTCCCAGGAAAGAATACTGGAGTGAGTTGCCATTTCCTTCTCCAGGGGATCTTCCTAACCCAGGGAACAAATCTGTGCCTCCTGCACTGAACAGGTAGATTCTTTACCTATGAGTCACCAAGGAAGCCATAGAGGGAATGTATCTTAACATTAAGAGGGCTGCATATGTTTTTTCACTAATATTTTTTCTTTTAGAAAATTTTCTTTCATTTGAACTCAGCTATGTATTCTAAATATATGTATGCATTAGTTCCAATTAATAGCATGCAATTACTCTCAGTTTGACTCACAAATTCAAGTATTACAAACCAAAATGTTTTCATTATAACCTATAATTATTGAATGTATCTGGAAGAGTAATTTTGCAAAAATAGCCTCTTATTTGATGAATGAGGATTTATTCAATCAAGTAAAAAATAATACAATAAAACTTCAGCTACTGAAACCGTTTAGTATCGCCATAAAAGGGCAAAATATATCAGGGAACAGACTACAGAAACAGAGACAATAAAACCTATATATACAGGAAATTTTTATTTATGAGAGATTAGATTTAATATCAGTAAAAATTAATTTTAAAAAATCATGGAATGATTCAAAAATGTTATCAGCATAATTAGATATCTCTGAAGAAAAAACAGAAATGTGTCCCATTTTTCATATTATATGCAAAAATAAATTAAAATTGATGCTAAATTTAAATGTACAACCAAATCCAGACAAGGACACTACAAGTCAAGAAAATTACCGAACAATATCCCTGATGAACACAAGGGTGAAAATCCTCAAAAAAATACTAGAAAAATGAACCAAACAGTACATTAAAAAGAACACACACCATGATCAGGTGGGATTCATTCCAAGGCTGCAAGGATGAATCAACAAGGTGAAGCACCTATGATTAATGTGATTCATCACATTAATAAAATGAAGGGTAAAACCACATGATCATGTCAATTAATGCAGAAAAAGCATTTGACAAAATTCAACACCTACTCATGATTTAGGACTCTCAACAGTTGGGTATACAGGGAACATTTTGTTGTTTAGTCTCTAAATTGTGTCTGACTCTATTGTGACCCTATGGACTGTAGCCCACCAGGATCCTCTGTCCATAGGATTTCCCAGGAAAGAATACTGGAGTGAGTTGCCATTTCCTTCTCCAGGGGATCTTCCTAACCCAGGGAACAAATCTGTGCCTCCTGCACTGAACAGGTAGATTCTTTACCTATGAGTCACCAAGGAAGCCATAGAGGGAATGTATCTTAACATTAAGAGGGCTGCATATGACAAACACACAGCTAATATCACTGAATAGTGAAAAGGTGAAAACATTTACCCTGAGATCAGAATAGGCCAAGGATATCTAACTTTCTCACTTTTTTCAATACAGCACAGGAAGTACCAGCCACAGCAATTAGGCAAGAAAAATAAATAAAAAATGTCCAAATCAGAAAGGAGTAAGTAAAATCATTTCTGTGTGAAAATGGCATGATATTACATATACAATACCCTAAAAGCTCCACCAAAAAATCTGGTAAGAGCACCAAGCTATGACACCATTCTATCAAGCCAGCTATTTCTGGATAATGGTACATAGGTTAAGATAAGTCAGTTCTGTAATTATCATGCTGTCACACTGCCTTTCCCTTATTATATATCCCTTGTCAAAGACTAGAGAGACACCCAGGAATGGGATACCACAGGGATAAATATAGTATCTATATGAATGGTGATGCTAGCATGAGCACTGCAGGTAGATGTTATGACCTGAATATTTGTGTCCCCTGAAGATTCGTATGGTTAAGACAACACTGGCAATGCGATGGCAGGAGGGGCTCTGGGGAGGTGATTAGGTTACAATGGTAGAGTCTGCATGAATGTGATTAATGACCCCAGATATACTTCTTGCCCCTTCATCCATGTAAGGATACAAGCTGTGTCTATTAACCAGGAAGCAGGATCTCACCAGACACTGAATTTGCCAGCACCTTGATCTTGAACTTCCCAGCACACAAAACTGCAAGAAGTAAATTTCTGTTTTTGTAAGTCCAGAGTATGATATTTTTGTTATAGCTGTCTGAACGGAGAAAGACAGTAGTGAAGAAAAACTCCTGCCTAGGATTCTTCCTGTTGTTGCTAAGTTGTGTCCACCCGTTTGTTGACCCCCTGGACTGTAGCACACCAGGCTACTCTGTCCTCCACTATCTCCTGGAGTTTGCCCAAATACATGTCCATTGAGTAGGTGATGCCATCTAACCATCTCAACCTCTGAAAATCGATCCATTCCCTTTAGTGCCTCCTGCACTGAACAGGTAGATTCTTTACCTATGAGTCACCAAGGAAGCCATAGAGGGAATGTATCTTAACATTAAGAGGGCTGCATATGACAAACACACAGCTAATATCACTGAATAGTGAAAAGGTGAAAACATTTACCCTGAGATCAGAATAGGCCAAGGATATCTAACTTTCTCACTTTTTTCAATACAGCACAGGAAGTACCAGCCACAGCAATTAGGCAAGAAAAATAAATAAAAAATGTCCAAATCAGAAAGGAGTAAGTAAAATCATTTCTGTGTGAAAATGGCATGATATTACATATACAATACCCTAAAAGCTCCACCAAAAAATCTGGTAAGAGCACCAAGCTATGACACCATTCTATCAAGCCAGCTATTTCTGGATAATGGTACATAGGTTAAGATAAGTCAGTTCTGTAATTATCATGCTGTCACACTGCCTTTCCCTTATTATATATCCCTTGTCAAAGACTAGAGAGACACCCAGGAATGGGATACCACAGGGATAAATATAGTATCTATATGAATGGTGATGCTAGCATGAGCACTGCAGGTAGATGTTATGACCTGAATATTTGTGTCCCCTGAAGATTCGTATGGTTAAGACAACACTGGCAATGCGATGGCAGGAGGGGCTCTGGGGAGGTGATTAGGTTACAATGGTAGAGTCTGCATGAATGTGATTAATGACCCCAGATATACTTCTTGCCCCTTCATCCATGTAAGGATACAAGCTGTGTCTATTAACCAGGAAGCAGGATCTCACCAGACACTGAATTTGCCAGCACCTTGATCTTGAACTTCCCAGCACACAAAACTGCAAGAAGTAAATTTCTGTTTTTGTAAGTCCAGAGTATGATATTTTTGTTATAGCTGTCTGAACGGAGAAAGACAGTAGTGAAGAAAAACTCCTGCCTAGGATTCTTCCTGTTGTTGCTAAGTTGTGTCCACCCGTTTGTTGACCCCCTGGACTGTAGCACACCAGGCTACTCTGTCCTCCACTATCTCCTGGAGTTTGCCCAAATACATGTCCATTGAGTAGGTGATGCCATCTAACCATCTCAACCTCTGACACCACATTCCCCTTTTGACTTCCATCTTTCCCAGAATCAGGGTCTTTTCCAGTGAGATGGCTTTTCACATCAGGTGTCCAAAGTATTGGAGCTCAGTTTCATCATCAGTCTTCCAATGAATATATTCAAGTTGATTTCCTTTAGGATTGACTGTTTTCATCTCCTTGCTGTCCAAGGCCCTCTCAAGAGTCTTCTCCAGCATCACAATTTGAAAATATCAATTCTTTGGCGCTCAGCCTTCTTTATGATCCAGTTCTCACATGTGTACATGACTACCAAAAAAACTATAGCTTTGATGATAGGACCTCTGTCAGCAAAGTTATGTCTCTGCTTTTTAATGTACAGACTAGGTTTGTCATAGCTTTCCTTTCAAAGAGCAAGCATCTTTTAAGTTCATGGCTGTAACCACCGTCTGCAGTGGTTTTTGGAGCCCAGAGATACAAAAACTGTCACTGCTTCCACTTTTTCCCTTTGTATTTGCCATAAAGTGATGGGATTAGATGCCACTATCTTAGTTTTTATTCATGTTAAAGTTCAACCCAACTTTTTCACTCTCCTCTTCCACCCTCATCAAGAGGTGCATTAATTCCTCTTCACCTTCTGCCATTAGAATAGTATCATCTGCACATCTGAGGTTGTTGATATTTCTCCCCACAATCTTGATTCCAGCTTGTGATTCATCCAGGCCAGCATTTCACATAATGTACTTTGCATATAAATTAAACTTATACTTATGGTGACAATACTTATGGTGACAATACTTATGGTGACAATATACAGTCTTGCTGTATTCTTTTCCTAATTTGGAACCAGCCAGCAATTCCATGTCTAGTTCTAATTGTTTCTTCTTCACTTGCATACAGGTTTCTCAGTAGACATGTAAGGTGGTCTGGTATTCCCATCTCTTTAAGAATTTTCCAGTTTGTTGTGATCCACACAGTCTAAAGACGTAGTGTAGTAAAGAAAGAAGTATATGTTTTCCTGGAACTTTCTTGTCCCTCCAAGATCCAGCAAATTGGCAATTAAATCTCTGATTCCTCTGCCTCTTTGGAACCCAGCTTGTACGTCTAGAAGCTCTCAGTTCATATACTTCTGAAGCCTAGTTTGAAGGATTTTGAGCATAATCTTGCTAGTACATGAAATGATTGTAATTGTACTGTAGTCTGAATATTCTTTGTTATTGTCCTTCTTTGGGAATGGAATGAAGAATGACCTTTTCTAGTCCTGTGACCACTGCTGAGTTTTCCAAATTTCCTGACGTACTGAGTGCAGCATTTTAATGACATCATCTTTTGGAATTTTAAATAGCCCTGCTGGAATTCCATTTCTTCCACTAGCTTTGTTAGTAGTAATGCTTCCTCAAGACCACTTGACTTCACACTCCAGGATGTTTGGCTCTAGGTGAGTGACTGCACCAATGTGGAAGGCTTTTCTTGTATAGACTTATATAGACTTTTCTGTGTATCATTGCCACTTCTGAATCTCTTCAAGTTTCTGTTAGGATGGTACCATTTCTTTATTTACTGTGTCCATCCTTCTTGAAATGCTTCTTTGATATACCCAGTTTTCTTGAAGAGATCTCTAGTCTTTATTCCCCTCTATTTCTGTGCACTGTTCATATAAAAAGACCTTCTTATCTCTCCTTGCTATTCTCTGAAACTCTGCATTCCCTTTATCCTTTGTCTTCTGTTCCTCTTCTTTCCTCAGCTATTTATATATTTATCATCCTCAGACAACAACTTTGCTTTCTTGCATTTCTTTTTGTTTTGAATGGTTTTAATCACTGCCTGCTTTACAACAGGAGTTCATCAGTTACTCTGTATACCAGATCTAATCCCTTGACTCTATGGCACCTCCACTGTATAATTATGAAGGATTTGATTTAGGTCATACTTGAGTAACCTAGTGGTTTTTTCCTATTTTCTTCAATTTAATCCTGAATTGTGCAATAAGGAGCTCATGATCCAGGTCTTGTTTTTACTGACGAATGTTTCACCATCTTTGGCTGCTGTAAATAACATCATATATCACCAGGATATGTACCTTCTCCTATAAAGAGAAATATCTATCTTTTAAAAAAATTTTTGGCCTCTTTTATTGGTTTTTTAATTTATTTTCATACATCTTTTTTCTTTGACCTGTGTGAGCCTCTCATCACAGTGGCCTCTCTCGATGCAGAGCGCTGGCTCTGGGCACATGCACTCCAGAGCGCTGGCTCATAATTGGACACACTGGTCCAGCCACTCCATGGCACATGGGATCTTCCCAGGCCAGGGACCGAACCAGTGTCCCCTGCACTGCAAGACAGACTCTTTACCCACTGGACCACCAGGGAAGCCCAAAATCTCTATCATTTTTTAACGGAGGGTTAACATGATGACAAAGTAATCAACCTGATAAGAACTTTTCTCCCAAAGAATGTGAATCATATTGGGAACTCAGGGCTTAGTCAGTAATAGTAATATTCATATCCTGGTAAATGTTCTTGTTAACAGATTGTCCTTAGTATAAAGAAGTCCATATTACTGCATTCATGCAAAATCACCATTACTATCACCATGGTCACTTTTTTATGAGCTTACCCAGGGAGAATTTAGGGTAGTTAGAAAAAAATGAGAAAGGCTGATTGACATTGATAGAATAGGTCATCTTGTCCAACTGCTAAAGAGTCTTTTCCAAAGTACATACCATTTTCACATACTAGTTATAAGAGGTTCATCCACATAGTTTCCTGATTACCTATTTCTTATATTGTTGTAAGTCTCTAGCCACGCAACTATAAATTAGCATACATTTATACCTCAGGTCATCCCTGTTTCTCTGCTAAGTGGGAAACCAGCCTGATGTTGTATTCCCTAGAATGGCTTCCTGTATTTCAAGGTGGAGCTGTAATATAGTGTCCACCCTCTTTCTAATCTCAATGAAAGAACTTAATATTCACACAAATAATGTTTCCTTTTTCATGGGAATATTTGCTAGTATTGTTAAAAGAGGCTATACGTATTATAAAATACCACAATGGTTAAACATACAAATATCAGTTAATGTGATATGCCATATTAACAGAATAAAGGACAAAGGCCCATGATTATCTCTGTTGATGCAGAAGAAGCATTTGACAAACATAAAAGCCCTTTCATTATTAAAAATACTCAACATACTAGAAATAGAATGAAATTACCCCATATATGAATGTCCACTGCTAACACTGTATTCAATGTGAAAAACTGAAAACTCTCCCTCTAAGATCTGGAACAGGGTAAAGATGTTTACCTACTTTTGCCACTTCTATTCAACATAGTACTGAAATTCTAGCCAGAACAATAGAGCAAGAAAAATAAATAAAAGACATCCATATTGGAAGGAAGAGGTAAAATTATCTCGTTGCAGATGATATGCTCTTCTATTGACAAACTTCTAAACACTCCAAAGGAAAAAAAAAACCGTTAGAATTAATAAATGAATTGAGCAAAGCTGCAGGATACAAAGTTAACACAAATAAAGTGTGGTTCTATACACTAACAATGAGCATCATGCAAGGCAAACCCTTGTACACTAAAAGCTCCAAAACATTACTGAAAGAATTGAAGAAGGTATAAATAAATGAAAACACATGCTCATGGACTGGAACACTCAGTATGGTTAAAATGCTCTTAGTACCCAAAGTGATCTACAGAGTCAATGCAATCCCTATCAAAACCTCAATAGAATTTGCCACAAAAATAGAAAAAAAAATCCTCAAGCTTCATATGGAATCTCAAAAGATCCTAAATAGTCAAAACAATCTCAAGAAAGAAAAAGAAAGCTAGAGACTTCATACCTCCTGATTTCAAAATATAGTACAAAGCTATAGTAATCAAAACAGTATGGTACTGACATAAAGCCACATATTTAGAATGATGGAAGAGAATAAAGATCCCAGAAATATATTCTCATAAATACTGACAAATGATCTTCTATAAAAATGATAAGAATGCAGAACAGGTAAAGGGTAATATCTTCAAGAAACAGTGCTGGAAAAACCTGATATCCACATGCAAAAGAATGAAGTTGGACCCTTTCCTTAAAATACATATGAAAATAACTCAAAATGGATTAGAGATCTAAACATAAAACTTGCAACAATAAAGCTCCCAGAAGACAACATATGAGAAAAGCTTCATGATACTGGTTTTGGCAGTTATTTTATGCTGCGACACCAAAATCACAGACAACAAAAATAAAATTAGAGAAATGGGACTACACTGAACTTAAAAGCTGTACAGCAAAGAAAACAATCAATAGAGTGAACACCAAAACTGCAGAATAGGAGACGATATTGGGAAAACACTTATCTGGAGTAAGGTTAATATCCAGAATTTAGAAAGAATTGCCTCAACTCAAAAAGAACATAAATCTTATTCTAAAAAATGTGCAAAAGACTTGAATAGTTATTTCTCCAAAGAAAACATGTTGTTGTTTTTTTTGTCATTCACTCACCCAGCTGTGTCTGACTCTTTGCAACCCCATGGACTGCAGCATGCCAGGCATCCCTGTCCCTCACCATCTCCCAAGTTTGCCCAAGTTCATGTCCATTGCATCAGTGATGCCATCCAACCATTTCATGCTCTAATGCCTTCCTCTTCTGCCCTCAATCTTTTCCAGCATCAGGGTCTTTTCCAATCCATCAGCTCTTTGCATCAGATGACCACAAAACTGGAGCTTCAGCTTCAGTATCACTCCTTCCAATGAGTATTCAGTTTAGAGTTCCCTTAGAATTGACTTGTTGATCTTCCTGTCCAAGGAACTTTCAGTAGTCTTCTCTAGCACAGTTCAAGGGCATCAATTCTTTGGCGTTCTGCCTTCTTTATGGTCCAGCTCTAATAGAATTTGCCACAAAATAGAAAAAATCCTCAAGCTTCATATGGAATCTCAAAAGATCCTAAATAGTCAAAACAATCTCAAGAAAGAAAAAGAAAGCTAGAGACTTCATACCTCCTGATTTCAAAATATAGTACAAAGCTATAGTAATCAAAACAGTATGGTACTGACATAAAGCCACATATTTAGAATGATGGAAGAGAATAAAGATCCCAGAAATATATTCTCATAAATACTGACAAATGATCTTCTATAAAAATGATAAGAATGCAGAACAGGTAAAGGGTAATATCTTCAAGAAACAGTGCTGGAAAAACCTGATATCCACATGCAAAAGAATGAAGTTGGACCCTTTCCTTAAAATACATATGAAAATAACTCAAAATGGATTAGAGATCTAAACATAAAACTTGCAACAATAAAGCTCCCAGAAGACAACATATGAGAAAAGCTTCATGATACTGGTTTTGGCAGTTATTTTATGCTGCGACACCAAAATCACAGACAACAAAAATAAAATTAGAGAAATGGGACTACACTGAACTTAAAAGCTGTACAGCAAAGAAAACAATCAATAGAGTGAACACCAAAACTGCAGAATAGGAGACGATATTGGGAAAACACTTATCTGGAGTAAGGTTAATATCCAGAATTTAGAAAGAATTGCCTCAACTCAAAAAGAACATAAATCTTATTCTAAAAAATGTGCAAAAGACTTGAATAGTTATTTCTCCAAAGAAAACATGTTGTTGTTTTTATTGTCATTCACTCACCCAGCTGTGTCTGACTCTTTGCAACCCCATGGACTGCAGCATGCCAGGCATCCCTGTCCCTCACCATCTCCCAAGTTTGCCCAAGTTCATGTCCATTGCATCAGTGATGCCATCCAACCATTTCATGCTCTAATGCCTTCCTCTTCTGCCCTCAATCTTTTCCAGCATCAGGGTCTTTTCCAATCCATCAGCTCTTTGCATCAGATGACCACAAAACTGGAGCTTCAGCTTCAGTATCACTCCTTCCAATGAGTATTCAGTTTAGAGTTCCCTTAGAATTGACTTGTTGATCTTCCTGTCCAAGGAACTTTCAGTAGTCTTCTCTAGCACAGTTCAAGGGCATCAATTCTTTGGCGTTCTGCCTTCTTTATGGTCCAGCTCTCACAACCATGTGATCAATAGCCTTGACTATATAGACCTTTGTCAGCAGAATAATGTCTCTGCTTTTTTAACACACTAAGTTCATCATAGCTTTCCTTCCAAGAACCAATTGTCTTCTGATTTCATGGCTGCAGTCACCATTCACAGTAATTTTAGAGTCCAAGAAAAGGAAATCTGTCACTACTTCCACCTTTTCCTCTTTTATTTGTCATGAAGTAATAGGGCTGGATGCCATAATCTTAGTTTTTTTAATATTTACTTTTAAGCTGGCTCTTTCACTCTACTCCTTCATCTTCATCAAGAGGCTCTTTAATTACTCTTGTTTTCTGCCATTAGAGTGATACCATCTGCTTATCTGAGGTTGTCGATGCTTCTCCAGCCTATCTTGATTCCAGATTGTAACTCATTCAGCCCAGCATTTCTCATGATATGCTCAACATACAGGTTAAACAAACATGGTGACAGCAGACAACCCTGTGGTACTCCTTTCTCAATCTTGAACCAATCGGTTATTCGGTAGAAGGCTCTAACCATAGCTTCTTGACCCACATACAGGTTTCTCAGGTAAGATGGTCTGGTACTCCCATCTCTTTAAGAGTTCTGCACAGTTTGTTACAATCCACATAGTCAAAGGCTTTAGCACAGTCAGTGAAACAGAGGTAGATGTTTTTCTGTAATCCCCTTGCTTTCTCCATGAATGTTGGCAATCTGATCTCTGGTCCCTCTCCCCTTTTTTAAAACCATATTGGACATCTGAAGTTCTTGGTTTGCTTAATGTTGGTGACTAGCATGCAAGATCTTAACCATGAAAGCAAATTAATTCCATTCTTTGTATCCAAAGATAGAAAAGCTGTATACAGTCAGAAAAACAAAACTGGAGCTTCAGCTTCAGTATCACTCCTTCCAATGAGTATTCAGTTTAGAGTTCCCTTAGAATTGACTTGTTGATCTTCCTGTCCAAGGAACTTTCAGTAGTCTTCTCTAGCACAGTTCAAGGGCATCAATTCTTTGGCGTTCTGCCTTCTTTATGGTCCAGCTCTCACAACCATGTGATCAATAGCCTTGACTATATAGACCTTTGTCAGCAGAATAATGTCTCTGCTTTTTTAACACACTAAGTTCATCATAGCTTTCCTTCCAAGAACCAATTGTCTTCTGATTTCATGGCTGCAGTCACCATTCACAGTAATTTTAGAGTCCAAGAAAAGGAAATCTGTCACTACTTCCACCTTTTCCTCTTTTATTTGTCATGAAGTAATAGGGCTGGATGCCATAATCTTAGTTTTTTTAATATTTACTTTTAAGCTGGCTCTTTCACTCTACTCCTTCATCTTCATCAAGAGGCTCTTTAATTACTCTTGTTTTCTGCCATTAGAGTGATACCATCTGCTTATCTGAGGTTGTCGATGCTTCTCCAGCCTATCTTGATTCCAGATTGTAACTCATTCAGCCCAGCATTTCTCATGATATGCTCAACATACAGGTTAAACAAACATGGTGACAGCAGACAACCCTGTGGTACTCCTTTCTCAATCTTGAACCAATCGGTTATTCGGTAGAAGGCTCTAACCATAGCTTCTTGACCCACATACAGGTTTCTCAGGTAAGATGGTCTGGTACTCCCATCTCTTTAAGAGTTCTGCACAGTTTGTTACAATCCACATAGTCAAAGGCTTTAGCACAGTCAGTGAAACAGAGGTAGATGTTTTTCTGTAATCCCCTTGCTTTCTCCATGAATGTTGGCAATCTGATCTCTGGTCCCTCTCCCTTTTCTAAAACCATATTGGACATCTGGAAGTTCTTGGTTTGCTTAATGTTGGTGACTAGCATGCAAGATCTTAACCATGAAAGCAAATTAATTCCATTCTTTGTATCCAAAGATAGAAAAGCTGTATACAGTCAGAAAAAACAAGACCTGGAGCTGACTGGCTCAGATCAGTTTCTCATAGTAAAATTCAGGCTTAAACTAGAGAAAGCAGGGAAAACCACTAGGCCAACCCGGTACAACTTAAATCAAATTTCCTATGGCTATACAGTAAGGTAATAAATAGATTCAAGGGATTATATCTAGTAAACAGTATGCCTAAAGAACTATGGAGCTAGGTCCACAATACTGTACAGGAGGCAGTGAACAAAGTCATCCCAAAGAAAAAGAAAATCAAGAAGACAAAGTGGCTATCTGAGGAGGAAGTTTTACAAAGAGTTGAATAAAGAAGAGAAGCAAAAAGAAAGTGAGAAATAGAAAAGTACATCCAACTGAACACACACTCCCAAAAATAGCAAGGGGAGACAAGACGGCCTTCAAAGAATAGTGCATAAAGCTAGAGGAAAAGAACATAAGGGAAAGAGATCTCTTTATGAAAATTGGAATTATCATGGGAACATTTTTCCCAAAGATGGGTACAATAAAGGACAGAAACAGCAAAGACCTAATAGACACTGAAGAAATCAAGAACACATGTAAGGGACTTCCCTGGTGGTCCAGTAGGTAAGGACACCACCTTGCAGTGCGAGGGGTGCTGGTTTGATCCCTGAACTGGGAAGATCCCATGTGCCACAGGGAAGCTTGACCGATGTGTCCAACTACTGAGCCAGAGCTCTGGAGTGCATGTGCCTAGAGTTGGTGCTCTGCAGTGACAGAGGTCACTGCAATGGGAGGCCCACATGGGCCAAGGAACAAAGATGGATGAAAATAGATAAATGAAAGATCAATAGAAGTGGCCAAAAAAAAAAAAAGAGAGAGAGAGAAAGGACACATGTAAGAACTATACAAAAAGATCTCAATGAACTGGATTATTATGATGGTGTGGTCAGTCACCCAGAGGCAGACATTCTGGAGTGTGAAGTCAAGTGGGCCTTAGGAAGCACTGCTATTAATAAAGCTAGTGAATGTGATGGAGCTTCAGGAGAGCCATTCAAAATCCTAAAGGAGGATGCCAGCAAGGTGCTACACTCAATATGTCAGCAGATCTGGAAGACCCAGCAGTGGGCACAGACTGGAAAAGGTCAATCATCATTCCAACTCCCGAGAAGGGTAGTACTAAAGAAAGAAGATTTACAAATGGCCAACAAGTATGTAAGAGGATGCTCAACATTACTAACCATCAGGGAAATGAAAATCAAACTACAGTGAGAAATCACCTCATATGCATGTATTAGAATGGCTGTTACTTATAATGCAGAGAAAATAATAAGTGCTGACAAAGATATTGAGAAAGTGGAAACCTTATGAACTATTAGTGGAAATATAAAGGTATGGCCACTGTGGAAAACTATATGAAGTTCCTCAAAAATTAAAAATAGAAATACCACATAATCCAATGATCTGGGCATATATATACAAAACATTGAAAACTGATTTTCAAAGACAGATTTGCACATCCATGTTAACTGTAGCCTTATTTACAATAGCCAAGAGGATGAAGTAACCTAAATGTCAGTTGACAGATGAGTAGATAAAGAAAATGTGGTTCATACATACAGTGAAATATTATTTAGCCTTAAAACAGAAGGAAATGCTATTACATGCAACAACATGGACGAGTCTAAAAGATATTATCTTAAGTGAAATAAGCCAGTTATAAAAAGGGAATCATTTTATGATCCCATTTATGTGAGGTATCTAAAGTATTCAGACTCAGAAATAGGACGTAATACAGGGGCTGGGGGGAAGAGGGAAATGGCAAGTTGAATAATGTACATAATTTCTTATTTATTTTTTTAGATTTATTTTTTGGATGTGCTGCACAGCATGTGGAATCTTAGTTCTCTGATCAGGGGTTGAACCTGTGCCCCCTGTAGTGGAAGCTCAGAGTCTTAACCACTGAGCTTCCAGGGAAATCCCAATTGTATAACGGATATAGAGTTTCAGCTTTGCAAAACAAAAAAATTCTAGAGATATGTTGCACAACATTATGCATAAAGTTAGCTTTACAGTATTACATACTTAAAAATGATTAGGATGATAAATTTTATGCTACGTGTTTTTTGCCACAATTAAAAAATATATGTGGAATTAGTAGTAAGGTTATCATTATAAGTCATTTTTAAATTATATTTCAAACAGCAAAGTATAACCTATATGTATTTATATGTACTTATATTTGCATATCAGTCACATTTACATACTTTAAAAATACTATTATTACAAATTAAATATATATTTAGAAGCTAAAGTATTTATTCAATAAATTTTTATACAATATAAACCCCAAAAAAGGAGAAAGAAAAGCTTACCTTCTCTCTAAATCATTATTAATTAGAGATCTCCCAGGGGTCTTAATTAGTGATGTTCCTATGGTATAACCCAAAGAATATCCAAGAATTTCTACAGCCTCCACAATGCCTATAAAATTAATACTGAACATCAAATAACTATATAACCCAGTTTTGTTGTAAAATGATAAAAATTATTTCACTGATATGGATTACTTCTAACAGCTTCATACTATACTCTGTTAGTCTCCAAAGAAACAGAACCAATAGAATATTGAGAGACAGAGATTTTAAGGAAGGGCTCATGAAATTTTAGGGCAGGCTTGCAGACTGAAAAAATTCAGCTAGGGTTATAAAGACAGATGAGAATGAAAATGTGGTTCATACATACAGTGAAATATTATTTAGCCTTAAAACAGAAGGAAATGCTATTACATGCAACAACATGGACGAGTCTAAAAGATATTATCTTAAGTGAAATAAGCCAGTTATAAAAGGCGAATCATGTTATGATCCCATTTATGTGAGGTATCTAAAGTATTCAGACTCAGAAATAGGACGTAATACAGGGGCTGGGGGGAAGAGGGAAATGGCAAGTTGAATAATGTACATAATTTCTTATTTATTTTTTTAGATTTATTTTTTGGATGTGCTGCACAGCATGTGGAATCTTAGTTCTCTGATCAGGGGTTGAACCTGTGCCCCCTGTAGTGGAAGCTCAGAGTCTTAACCACTGAGCTTCCAGGGAAATCCCAATTGTATAACGGATATAGAGTTTCAGCTTTGCAAAACAAAAAAATTCTAGAGATATGTTGCACAACATTATGCATAAAGTTAGCTTTACAGTATTACATACTTAAAAATGATTAGGATGATAAATTTTATGCTACGTGTTTTTTGCCACAATTAAAAAATATATGTGGAATTAGTAGTAAGGTTATCATTATAAGTCATTTTTAAATTATATTTCAAACAGCAAAGTATAACCTATATGTATTTATATGTACTTATATTTGCATATCAGTCACATTTACATACTTTAAAAATACTATTATTACAAATTAAATATATATTTAGAAGCTAAAGTATTTATTCAATAAATTTTTATACAATATAAACCCCAAAAAAGGAGAAAGAAAAGCTTACCTTCTCTCTAAATCATTATTAATTAGAGATCTCCCAGGGGTCTTAATTAGTGATGTTCCTATGGTATAACCCAAAGAATATCCAAGAATTTCTACAGCCTCCACAATGCCTATAAAATTAATACTGAACATCAAATAACTATATAACCCAGTTTTGTTGTAAAATGATAAAAATTATTTCACTGATATGGATTACTTCTAACAGCTTCATACTATACTCTGTTAGTCTCCAAAGAAACAGAACCAATAGAATATTGAGAGACAGAGATTTTAAGGAAGGGGCTCATGAAATTTTAGGGCAGGCTTGCAGACTGAAAATTCAGATAAGAGTTAATGTTACAGTCCTGAGTCCATAACGTTAAATCGACAGGGTGGGCCAGCAGGATGGGAAAATTCTGTCAGAGTTTGTACACTGTAGTCTGGAGACAGAATTGTTTCTTCTTGAACCTCAGTCTGTTCAGAAAGGTTTCAACTGATTGGATGAGGCTCACCCATATTATAGAGGGTAATCTGCTTGACTCAAATCCTAGTAATTGCAAATATTAACCACATATAAAACATATTACAGAAACATCTAGACTGGTGTTTGACCATCAAAGAACTGGTTTCCATAACCTAGCCAAGCTGACACAGACAATTAGCCATTATATAAATTATTCAATGCACATATTAGAAAAACTCAGGCAATTTTATCATTCACTGTAGCTTATTTAATTATATGTTAATATAATATAAATAAATATGTGCATATTTAATATAAATTCAACAATATTTATTTCCCTTTAACTCGTGGTACTTAAGCAAGATGATACTTAAACATAAACATCACCTTTACATTCTTTAGCTACCAGGGTAGCAGAAGGTAACAATAAAGTAGCTGTTCTCTGCAGTATATACATCTATACTTTAATTGCTATTCCACAGAACCAAAAGTAAAGCAAATATCCGTTACTACCATCAGCCAACAATACTAAATTGCTGCAATCTTTTTCTGAAAGTAAACCTAAATATGAATATCACCTATTTTAGTTTACTGACATGACTTTCCTTAACCTCTGGTGGAAAAATTATTATTTTGGTGTTATTTTCTGTTAAGTCACCTTCACAATAAGTATGTAAAAACAACTTCAATTTTTTTTCAAAAATGATAGTCAAACAACCCTTTATAAGTAGATGATCTACCAGGACCAGAAGCTATTACTTCTGGTAATATAAAGGGTTATAGATTATTGTGAGATATACCCAGGGTTAATTATCATACAACACACCAGTATGAAATAAATGTAGGATTCTACATTGTAGGTAAATATCATGTCACTCCTTTCTTTGATAAAAGGAACATGATTATGTTTTCATTAACTTCAAAATATCAAATCCCTCCAAAAAGAATGAGTTAGTGTATGTAAAGAGCTTAGTATGGTAATGATTATTTCAGAACCACACTGAATCTAGTTCTGAGGAAGCGTAAAACAACGTTTGTGTTCCCTCATGGACAGGATGGCAGCAAATCCCACTATATCTTCAAAGCTTAAACATACAACTACACGAGCAATTTAATCTCATAACTTAAGGGTTTGGTTTTCCTAGAAGAACACTATATGCAGATTGAAAATTAACCACATATAAAACATGATTGGACAAAGATAATCTGCTTGACTCAAATCCTAGTAATTGCAAATATTAACCACATATAAAACATATTACAGAAACATCTAGACTGGTGTTTGACCATCAAAGAACTGGTTTCCATAACCTAGCCAAGCTGACACAGACAATTAGCCATTATATAAATTATTCAATGCACATATTAGAAAAACTCAGGCAATTTTATCATTCACTGTAGCTTATTTAATTATATGTTAATATAATATAAATAAATATGTGCATATTTAATATAAATTCAACAATATTTATTTCCCTTTAACTCGTGGTACTTAAGCAAGATGATACTTAAACATAAACATCACCTTTACATTCTTTAGCTACCAGGGTAGCAGAAGGTAACAATAAAGTAGCTGTTCTCTGCAGTATATACATCTATACTTTAATTGCTATTCCACAGAACCAAAAGTAAAGCAAATATCCGTTACTACCATCAGCCAACAATACTAAATTGCTGCAATCTTTTTCTGAAAGTAAACCTAAATATGAATATCACCTATTTTAGTTTACTGACATGACTTTCCTTAACCTCTGGTGGAAAAATTATTATTTTGGTGTTATTTTCTGTTAAGTCACCTTCACAATAAGTATGTAAAAACAACTTCAATTTTTTTTCAAAAATGATAGTCAAACAACCCTTTATAAGTAGATGATCTACCAGGACCAGAAGCTATTACTTCTGGTAATATAAAGGGTTATAGATTATTGTGAGATATACCCAGGGTTAATTATCATACAACACACCAGTATGAAATAAATGTAGGATTCTACATTGTAGGTAAATATCATGTCACTCCTTTCTTTGATAAAAGGAACATGATTATGTTTTCATTAACTTCAAAATATCAAATCCCTCCAAAAAGAATGAGTTAGTGTATGTAAAGAGCTTAGTATGGTAATGATTATTTCAGAACCACACTGAATCTAGTTCTGAGGAAGCGTAAAACAACGTTTGTGTTCCCTCATGGACAGGATGGCAGCAAATCCCACTATATCTTCAAAGCTTAAACATACAACTACACGAGCAATTTAATCTCATAACTTAAGGGTTTGGTTTTTTTCCTAGAGAAACGAATTGCAGCCTAAATAGTTTATATGATGAAAATATATAAAAAAATATATTAGGAGGGGAGAAAACTTGCCTAGGTAAACACCAGCTGAGTGTGTGGCAACGCTGTTATAAATAAAAATTCCTCCAAGGACATAAAGAGGTATAGCTGCTACTCCCTGCACACACTGCCCAAGGATGAAGAAAATCATATATTTTGATCGGAATGATAATGAAGTTTTCCTGCAAGCCTTGATCATCTTCATCACTTCACAAATATCTTTTGAAAAAATGATTATATTTTTGTTAAATGAGTCAAAATTAAACATACAACAAAAATGCAGTATCTTAAAAAAATGCAGTATCTTCTATGAAACATTTTACCTTCTATAAGCTATTTCCACACATAAAGCTTTTACTTTAGTTAACATTTCATTTATATTGAATGTAGTAGCTCTACAATCAATCATCATGCTCTCAGAAAAAAGCAATGATAAAAGAAAATATGTGGGAATACTGGAAAAGATGCACATACTATAAATCAAATACACATGTTTATTCCTGATTATATGTATATATACTTATGTGTGCATAATTAAATATACATATCCACACATATAGTTATCACACATATGCATATATTCCTCTTAAATATGGCTTCTGATACCCTGAGCTTTGACCCCAGGATAAATGTATTTCTGATGTCCTAAATTACCGGCATTACTAAAGATTACCTTTTGAGTTTAGTTCTAGATCTATTTCTTCCACACATTTTACTTGAATAGGTTATAGAAGTAATGGTAATTTTTAAAAATTTTCTACATTGTAGGTAAATATCATGTCACTCCTTTCTTTGATAAAAGGAACATGATTATGTTTTCATTAACTTCAAAATATCAAATCCCTCCAAAAAGAATGAGTTAGTGTATGTAAAGAGCTTAGTATGGTCATGATTATTTCAGAACCACACTGAATCTAGTTCTGAGGAAGCGTAAAACAACGTTTGTTTTCCCCTCATGGACAGGATGGCAGCAAATCCCACTATATCTTCAAAGCTTAAACATACAACTACACGAGCAATTTAATCTCATAACTTAAGGGTTTGGTTTTTTTCCTAGAGAAACGAATTGCAGCCTAAATAGTTTATATGATGAAAATATATAAAAAAATATATTAGGAGGGGAGAAAACTTGCCTAGGTAAACACCAGCTGAGTGTGTGGCAACGCTGTTATAAATAAAAATTCCTCCAAGGACATAAAGAGGTATAGCTGCTACTCCCTGCACACACTGCCCAAGGATGAAGAAAATCATATATTTTGATCGGAATGATAATGAAGTTTTCCTGCAAGCCTTGATCATCTTCATCACTTCACAAATATCTTTTGAAAAAATGATTATATTTTTGTTAAATGAGTCAAAATTAAACATACAACAAAAATGCAGTATCTTAAAAAAATGCAGTATCTTCTATGAAACATTTTACCTTCTATAAGCTATTT
Source organism: Tragulus kanchil (assembly GCA_022376925.1). Lineage (NCBI taxonomy): Eukaryota > Metazoa > Chordata > Mammalia > Artiodactyla > Tragulidae > Tragulus > Tragulus kanchil. The sequence goes on from JAIOJX010000004.1 coordinate 58,189,747, forward strand.
CCACACATAAAGCTTTTACTTTAGTTAACATTTCATTTATATTGAATGTAGTAGCTCTACAATCAATCATCATGCTCTCAGAAAAAAGCAATGATAAAAGAAAATATGTGGGAATACTGGAAAAGATGCACATACTATAAATCAAATACACATGTTTATTCCTGATTATATGTATATATACTTATGTGTGCATAATTAAATATACATATCCACACATATAGTTATCACACATATGCATATATTCCTCTTAAATATGGCTTCTGATACCCTGAGCTTTGACCCCAGGATAAATGTATTTCTGATGTCCTAAATTACCGGCATTACTAAAGATTACCTTTTGAGTTTAGTTCTAGATCTATTTCTTCAGCAATCTTTACATTAACTTCATGTCACTAAATAGTTTCCCATTAGACCCACTACTTCCTAGAATAAAAGGACAAGGCATTATACAATAAAATTTCTATTAGAGTTAGTCACTATATGGTAATGTACTATATTTTAAATTCCTTTAAATGACAGTCTATATTTCTTCAAATTCACATGGCTGTAGATCAATAGTAAATAGACGTTTGTTGGAATTACATTTGTTATTAGATTAGTAGATCCAGGTAGTGCTATTAGATCATCCTGACTGTGTCTATTTTGATTCAAACTTAACAAATGCTCTAAAGCATTAGTGGAAAACAGGTAAAAGCATAGATGGCAAAATAGTACACAAGTGGAAATTTTTATTTGGTTCAATGTCCATAGGGAATGATACTAGATCCCATGTCAAATGGGAGGAAGTCTCTAGAATAGTGATCCAAACTACTAACGATTCAATTTTACAGAAACATATGTTAGCTTGCGGTGCTATCACTATTAATCTGACATTTTCAACACCCCCACATCTTATGTTTCTTGAATTCCACTCTGCCCATGTACTTGTACCCCACTTACCTTAGCTATTCATTTTAAACTTCTGAAACAGTAACAACAAACCTTCCTTTAATTAAAATTTCAAGCATCCTACAATCTATCTTTGCTTCTAGCAACCAGGTTCCTACAATTCTTAAAATCCACCACGATTTATCATCAATCCACTCCTTTTCACTGTCTTAATTTAATCTTCATTTCCCTACTTCTCTCATTGTCATCTTAACAGGTTTAAATTCCCTCTTCCCTTTGACAAATTTAAGTCAAGTTGCAGCCCTAGTAAAATTAAACTATTTTTCCTACTCTACACCTACACATGCAAGATTATCAAACTCAAGTAGGTCCTTCGCCCTCCTGATATTCAAATATGTCCTTAATTGACTGTTTTGGCTTCTTCTAGGAGATTCAATTTGTTTTCCTTCTCCTAAGGATCATAGGCCAGAGATTCCTGCTACCCACTATCTGAAAACAAATTGTTTTTCCACTGCTGGGATAAAACTAGTCTCTTGCTGCCCTCCTTCACCTTAAAAAAATCCCTTGATTGGACTATAATTTCAGGAAGAAGGGTGACAGTTCAAGAAATATAATGAATACAACATTTTAATTATATTAAACAACAAATTATGATGATATCTTGGTGAAAATTTATCTGTTGCTATATTTATGGTGGGAGCCATGTTAAAGTGGGTTGAGTAAAGAATATGAGATAAAGCCAGAAAACATTTTGGAATTTTTTACAAAAATTTGTCAGTGAGAATGAGGAGGCTCATTCTCCTCATGTGCAAAGGGATAACTGTTGGTTATGTCTATTGTTTCTGTTGTTTAAGAATAAGAAAAAAATCTGAGCACGTTTAAGTGCCAATAAGTGAGATGTAAAAGAGAAGGAGAAGTTGCAGAAACAGAGGGAAGATCACCAATGGAACAAAGTCTCCAGGGAGATAAAAGAGCACAGGATGTTGAGCAGGAGGATAGCTCTTCTATTTTAACAGAAAGGAAGAAGTAAAGAGTGCCAATATGAAGTTATAGGTGAAATTATAATTTCTGTGGTAGAAATTAATATTCTATGATGAAAACCCCCAAATTCCACTCTGCCCATGTACTTGTACCCCACTTACCTTAGCTATTCATTTTAAACTTCTGAAACAGTAACAACAAACCTTCCTTTAATTAAAATTTCAAGCATCCTACAATCTATCTTTGCTTCTAGCAACCAGGTTCCTACAATTCTTAAAATCCACCACGATTTATCATCAATCCACTCCTTTTCACTGTCTTAATTTAATCTTCATTTCCCTACTTCTCTCATTGTCATCTTAACAGGTTTAAATTCCCTCTTCCCTTTGACAAATTTAAGTCAAGTTGCAGCCCTAGTAAAATTAAACTATTTTTCCTACTCTACACCTACACATGCAAGATTATCAAACTCAAGTAGGTCCTTCGCCCTCCTGATATTCAAATATGTCCTTAATTGACTGTTTTGGCTTCTTCTAGGAGATTCAATTTGTTTTCCTTCTCCTAAGGATCATAGGCCAGAGATTCCTGCTACCCACTATCTGAAAACAAATTGTTTTTCCACTGCTGGGATAAAACTAGTCTCTTGCTGCCCTCCTTCACCTTAAAAAAATCCCTTGATTGGACTATAATTTCAGGAAGAAGGGTGACAGTTCAAGAAATATAATGAATACAACATTTTAATTATATTAAACAACAAATTATGATGATATCTTGGTGAAAATTTATCTGTTGCTATATTTATGGTGGGAGCCATGTTAAAGTGGGTTGAGTAAAGAATATGAGATAAAGCCAGAAAACATTTTGGAATTCTTTACAAAAATTTGTCAGTGAGAATGAGGAGGCTCATTCTCCTCATGTGCAAAGGGATAACTGTTGGTTATGTCTATTGTTTCTGTTGTTTAAGAATAAGAAAAAAATCTGAGCACGTTTAAGTGCCAATAAGTGAGATGTAAAAGAGAAGGAGAAGTTGCAGAAACAGAGGGAAGATCACCAATGGAACAAAGTCTCCAGGGAGATAAAAGAGCACAGGATGTTGAGCAGGAGGATAGCTCTTCTATTTTAACAGAAAGGAAGAAGTAAAGAGTGCCAATATGAAGTTATAGGTGAAATTATAATTTCTGTGGTAAAAATTAATTTTCTATTATGACATATATTTTTCATCCAACACAAAAGATAAAGAGTTAATCAAGAAGCTTTGGGCTGAAATGTCTAGAGCTTCATATGCTGAAACCCTAATCCCCAATGTGATGGCATTTGGAGATGGGGCTTTTGAATAGTAATGAGTTCATAAAGGTAGGACTTTCATGAATGGGATTAGTACTCCTACAAGAAGTGGCATGAGGGTTTGCTCTCTCTCTCTCTCTCTCTCTCAGTAATATGAGAACAAACCCAAGAAATGAGTCAGCCAGCACCTGGATTTTGGACTCCCAGCCTTCAGAGCTATGAGAAATAAATTTGTTGTTTAAGCCACCTAGTCTATGATGTTTATGTTACAGCAGCCAAACAAAACTACAAGGAAAGTCAAAAATCTTCGTTGTGAATAACAGAAGAGAACTGAAAAAAAAGTCAGGGGAATAGATCCATTTGAGAGTATAACTGAAGTTGAAAGTAGCAAATTCATTGTAGGACTAAGCAGTCCTCTTGTGTGATTTTTCTCTTGAACACTCATCAGCAGCCCAGGTATAGATATAAAAGAAAGGTATACTAAAAAATGCTTGCTCCTTGAAAGTCGTGTATACACTGCAATGTTTGAAATGGGTAGCCAACAAAAATCTATTGTGTAACACATGGAACTCTGCTCAACGTTATGTACTAGCCTGAATGGGAGTGGGATTTGGGGGAGAATGGACCGATGTATATATATGGCCAAGCCCCTTCACTGTTTACCTGAAACTATCACAAAATTGTTAACTGACTATATGCCAATACAAAATTTTTTCCGTGTTAAAAAATAAAATTAAAAAATAAAATAGGGCTTCCCTGGTGGTCCAGTAGGTAAGAATACTGCCTTGCAGTGTAAGGGGCGCCAGTTCGATCCCTGGCCTGGGAAGATCTCACGTGCCACGGAGAGGTTGGACCCATGTGTACAATTACTGAGCCAGAGGTCTGGGGCACATGTGCCCACAGCCGGTGCTCTGCGACAACAGAGGCCACTGCGATGGGAGGCCGACAAGGGCCAAAGAACAAAGATGGACGAAAATAGATAAATGAAAGACCAATAGAAGTGGCCCACCCGCCCCTCTCCCTCCCCAACTCGCCCCCCCAAAAAATAAATAAACAAATCTTTAAAAAAATAATAAAACAAATATAAGGATCAGTTAAAATATATTATAAAGACATAGGGATTACCAAAGTTCTCAGAAGGTTAATAATTTATATGAAAACTGATAACAGAAAAGCAATTTCACAAAATAATTATCCCAAATATAACCTTAAATATTCTTTCATCTTCCCCTTCCATTTTCTTAGATGAAAGGATATATAATCATGAGAATACAGAAGAATGGTATCCATGCTCCTAGGGGTGTGCGCTAAGTCACTTCAGCTGTGTCTGACTCTGTGCAACCCTGTCGATTGTAGCCCACCAGGCTCCTTACCGACCCAGGGGATCAAACCCACATCTCTTATGTCTCCCGCATTGGCAGGCATGTTCTTTACCACTAGTACCACCTGGGAAGCCCATGTTAGTAGGGAGCCATCATTAATTAGCTTAAGAGAGTATAACTGAAGTTGAAAGTAGCAAATTCATTGTAGGACTAAGCAGTCCTCTTGTGTGATTTTTCTCTTGAACACTCATCAGCAGCCCAGGTATAGATATAAAAGAAAGGTATACTAAAAAATGCTTGCTCCTTGAAAGTCGTGTATACACTGCAATGTTTGAAATGGGTAGCCAACAAAAATCTATTGTGTAACACATGGAACTCTGCTCAACGTTATGTACTAGCCTGAATGGGAGTGGGATTTGGGGGAGAATGGACCGATGTATATATATGGCCAAGCCCCTTCACTGTTTACCTGAAACTATCACAAAATTGTTAACTGACTATATGCCAATACAAAATTTTTCCGTGTTAAAAAATAAAATTAAAAAATAAAATAGGGCTTCCCTGGTGGTCCAGTAGGTAAGAATACTGCCTTGCAGTGTAAGGGGCGCCAGTTCGATCCCTGGCCTGGGAAGATCTCACGTGCCACGGAGAGGTTGGACCCATGTGTACAATTACTGAGCCAGAGGTCTGGGGCACATGTGCCCACAGCCGGTGCTCTGCGACAACAGAGGCCACTGCGATGGGAGGCCGACAAGGGCCAAAGAACAAAGATGGACGAAAATAGATAAATGAAAGACCAATAGAAGTGGCCCACCCGCCCCTCTCCCTCCCCAACTCGCCCCCCCAAAAAATAAATAAACAAATCTTTAAAAAAATAATAAAACAAATATAAGGATCAGTTAAAATATATTATAAAGACATAGGGATTACCAAAGTTCTCAGAAGGTTAATAATTTATATGAAAACTGATAACAGAAAAGCAATTTCACAAAATAATTATCCCAAATATAACCTTAAATATTCTTTCATCTTCCCCTTCCATTTTCTTAGATGAAAGGATATATAATCATGAGAATACAGAAGAATGGTATCCATGCTCCTAGGGGGGTGTGCGCGCTAAGTCACTTCAGCTGTGTCTGACTCTGTGCAACCCTGTCGATTGTAGCCCACCAGGCTCCTTACCGACCCAGGGGATCAAACCCACATCTCTTATGTCTCCCGCATTGGCAGGCATGTTCTTTACCACTAGTACCACCTGGGAAGCCCATGTTAGTAGGGAGCCATCATTAATTAGCTTAATAAACTTGAACATATAAATAGATACAGATGAATGAATGTACAAATAGGTCTGTATTAAGTTCCTAGAGACAATGGATTAAATGAATAATGACTTAAACTATGATAGTATCTTTTAAAATCTTACCTTCAGCTTCTTCATTGATTTCATAATCTTTACCACTAAAGTATGGAAAAGCAAATAACAGTGATCCAAATCCTACTAAAAAGGAGGAAAGTGCAATCCATCTCGGTATGTTTCCTTTCCCTCCATAGTATGCTATAAACAATACTACCAGGCAAGATGAAATATGATAAGTCAAAAATACCAATAAATTCTCAATGGTGCTCAAATTATTCTCCTTCCGAAAAATGTGATTGCTCACATCTACAAGACCAAACACCATACCTAAAATGTAAAAAGAAAAAAGAAAGCAGCAATATTAAACTACCTTTATAAAGACAGAACACATCATCATTATAATCGTCAAAAAACAATCTACAATAATTTAAGTTTATTTTAAATTACCCCGAATGCTTAAGATCTATAAATGTATAACTCTTTTCCTAAAATATTAATAAATATTAGCCTCTTTTACTTGCTACTGAACTTCTTTAACTATTTTTAAATAATATTTATGAGTAATTTACTAAAGAATACACTCTTTTTAATCATCTCAGTACTGATGTTTATTTTAATGTATTATGCTTCAATTATTTAAAAAATAATAAATAACAATCTAACAAAGATACTTTTATTTCCCATCCCATCCAGAACAGGAAATAAAACATTACCAAAATAGCTGAAACTCTAGGAGTATTCCTAAAAATTCTTCCTCTTATGCCACAATATGTATTCTATATTTGAAGCTTACCATTTCTAAGACATTTTAACACTTTTATGACAATGTATATATACATCTTTAAAGAATATTGAGTATCATTTGTCATTTTCTTGAATATTAAAGTAAGTGGTATTGTACATGTGCATTTTTGTAACTCAGCATCCAACTGGGAAAAATAAACCCACTAAATTTTGAAACAGAAAGATATCGATATAGGCAGTGGTTACAAAAGTAATGCATTTGTTGGAGTGAAAAGAAAAAGTTAATGAAAACTCATGAAATACACGTCACTAGTTCTTGGAGAGGTAAAAGCCACTACTGCTGCTACTGCTGTTGGAACTGCAATCACGCCCTCTTTGCAGTAAGCCATGCGCCACACACCTCATTACCGTTCAATGGATTAAATGAATAATGACTTAAACTATGATAGTATCTTTTAAAATCTTACCTTCAGCTTCTTCATTGATTTCATAATCTTTACCACTAAAGTATGGAAAAGCAAATAACAGTGATCCAAATCCTACTAAAAGGAGGAAAGTGCAATCCATCTCGGTATGTTTCCTTTCCCTCCATAGTATGCTATAAACAATACTACCAGGCAAGATGAAATATGATAAGTCAAAAATACCAATAAATTCTCAATGGTGCTCAAATTATTCTCCTTCCGAAAAATGTGATTGCTCACATCTACAAGACCAAACACCATACCTAAAATGTAAAAAGAAAAAAGAAAGCAGCAATATTAAACTACCTTTATAAAGACAGAACACATCATCATTATAATCGTCAAAAAACAATCTACAATAATTTAAGTTTATTTTAAATTACCCCGAATGCTTAAGATCTATAAATGTATAACTCTTTTCCTAAAATATTAATAAATATTAGCCTCTTTTACTTGCTACTGAACTTCTTTAACTATTTTTAAATAATATTTATGAGTAATTTACTAAAGAATACACTCTTTTTAATCATCTCAGTACTGATGTTTATTTTAATGTATTATGCTTCAATTATTTAAAAAATAATAAATAACAATCTAACAAAGATACTTTTATTTCCCATCCCATCCAGAACAGGAAATAAAACATTACCAAAATAGCTGAAACTCTAGGAGTATTCCCTAAAAAAATTCTTCCCTCTTATGCCACAATATGTATTCTATATTTGAAGCTTACCATTTCTAAGACATTTTAACACTTTTATGACAATGTATATATACATCTTTAAAGAATATTGAGTATCATTTGTCATTTTCTTGAATATTAAAGTAAGTGGTATTGTACATGTGCATTTTTGTAACTCAGCATCCAACTGGGAAAAATAAACCCACTAAATTTTGAAACAGAAAGATATCGATATAGGCAGTGGTTACAAAAGTAATGCATTTGTTGGAGTGAAAAGAAAAAGTTAATGAAAACTCATGAAATACACGTCACTAGTTCTTGGAGAGGTAAAAGCCACTACTGCTGCTACTGCTGTTGGAACTGCAATCACGCCCTCTTTGCAGTAAGCCATGAGCCACACACCTAATTACCGCTTTGACAGTTAGCTACCTCACAGTTACATTCTGCTGTTTCTGCTGCTCTTGCAGCTGCCTGAGCTGGTGCCCATGAGCCCTCTGTGCTGCATCATCCACTATTGTTGTTGATAGAGCTCTGTTCATTCCTGACTATAAATCTAGAAGGCTCACTTACCCAGTATTGCTGCTGCGGCCAAAATCGTTAACAGAATAGAGAGAAAAAAAGAGTGACTTCCCGTTGCTCCCTTTTTAAATGTTCTGCCACAGCCTCTTACTGGCAACACCTAACTGGAAGCCAACTGGCAAGGAAGTCTGGTAATTGTAGTTTACAGTCTGCCAGTCCCCTTGGAAATAGGAGTGAGTCCAGATGGGCAACAAATGGAGTTTATGGCCAACAGACTAACAACTTGAAGAGCTCACCCCCTGGACCTTTCAGGACACGTTTTTACCATTTCTTTCCATGTTTAAACTTCCATACCAAATTAACAACAATATAATCATGCTTCTGCCAAATACGGTGCAATTATCACTCTTAGAAACAAAGATGCTCTCTCTTTCTCCAAGAAGGTAATTTTCACCCTTCTTCTAGTTCAGTCATTAACTTGAATTGATTTTCTTTAATATAAAAATAAATTGCAAGGTATAAATGGTATACGTAAATAAACAAGTAAGCAAAGATGTAGGCCAAACTAAATCTGTGAGGGAACTATACTGCAAAAGAAATCATAATCAGAACACAGTAGTTTAACAGACCTAGACCAGAAAGAAACAAGATACATTTGACTGCACCTAAAAGAATTTTTTTTCAACTCTCAGGTATAGCCAAGGAGAATAACAGCCAAGTCAAAGAATGTCTTGTCACTGTCAGATTCACTGAGGACACTTTCAGAAGGAGTCATGGGCAGAGTAAGGAGCAAAGCAGGGACAAGAGCCCTCAAGGGCTGAACACCCAAGTGTCAGCTACTGCTAAGCACAGCAGGCATTATCTCATTTAAAATAAACAGAAATAAAATGCTCTAGGACAGTAACAGGAACCAGTGTTAAGAGAAAAATGCTGGAATTTTCATGTATACAAAAGGAGAATAAAAGCTATTCCTAAGGAAAAAAAAAAAAAAAGAATGTCCTGTCAGTAACTGCGGCTATTTCTGGGGTTGAGGTATTAATTCTTCCTCTAATTCAGTAACATTTTGCAACCTAGAGACACATTTATAAAGTTATCTTACACAATACTCTTCTGTTAAATAGTAAGGGAAAGAAAGAAAAACTTAAAAGTTGAAATACACACAAATGTATGTATGTTTGCATCTGTGTACACATAAAACAAGAGAAAATGCACAGTTGCTACAGTTTTTAATTCTCTAAATGGTTGAGACTACAGTTGATATTCATAACTTCCTTTTTCCATTATCCACCTACTCTTTTTCCTCTAAATCTCACATGTATGGGTTACTATCATAAAGTGTATGCCCCTACCCAAACAGCTCCACCAAATGGAGTGAGTCCAGATGGGCAACAAATGGAGTTTATGGCCAACAGACTAACAACTTGAAGAGCTCACCCCCTGGACCTTTCAGGACACGTTTTTACCATTTCTTTCCATGTTTAAACTTCCATACCAAATTAACAACAATATAATCATGCTTCTGCCAAATACGGTGCAATTATCACTCTTAGAAACAAAGATGCTCTCTCTTTCTCCAAGAAGGTAATTTTCACCCTTCTTCTAGTTCAGTCATTAACTTGAATTGATTTTCTTTAATATAAAAATAAATTGCAAGGTATAAATGGTATACGTAAATAAACAAGTAAGCAAAGATGTAGGCCAAACTAAATCTGTGAGGGAACTATACTGCAAAAGAAATCATAATCAGAACACAGTAGTTTAACAGACCTAGACCAGAAAGAAACAAGATACATTTGACTGCACCTAAAAGAATTTTTTTTCAACTCTCAGGTATAGCCAAGGAGAATAACAGCCAAGTCAAAGAATGTCTTGTCACTGTCAGATTCACTGAGGACACTTTCAGAAGGAGTCATGGGCAGAGTAAGGAGCAAAGCAGGGACAAGAGCCCTCAAGGGCTGAACACCCAAGTGTCAGCTACTGCTAAGCACAGCAGGCATTATCTCATTTAAAATAAACAGAAATAAAATGCTCTAGGACAGTAACAGGAACCAGTGTTAAGAGAAAAATGCTGGAATTTTCATGTATACAAAAGGAGAATAAAAGCTATTCCTAAGGAAAAAAAAAAAAAAAAGAATGTCCTGTCAGTAACTGCGGCTATTTCTGGGGTTGAGGTATTAATTCTTCCTCTAATTCAGTAACATTTTGCAACCTAGAGACACATTTATAAAGTTATCTTACACAATACTCTTCTGTTAAATAGTAAGGGAAAGAAAGAAAAACTTAAAAGTTGAAATACACACAAATGTATGTATGTTTGCATCTGTGTACACATAAAACAAGAGAAAATGCACAGTTGCTACAGTTTTTAATTCTCTAAATGGTTGAGACTACAGTTGATATTCATAACTTCCTTTTTCCATTATCCACCTACTCTTTTTCCTCTAAATCTCACATGTATGGGTTACTATCATAAAGTGTATGCCTCACTCCATGGGTTAACTACCCAAACTTTTGACTGCTGTCTCCTAGCTGAAGCCTCCCCTGAATCTTTAATAGGATATTAGAACAATCTATAAAGCTAAGAGTTTCAGGTTCATGAGCTATGTAGTAAGACCAGTGAATTCCATGAAAGTGAACTTCTTGGTGTACTTCCTTGGCTGTAAAATCAGTTCCTTCGTTAAAACCAATGTGGTGACACACAAGATGGTTATGATGAGTGCATGAGGCACTCATCCAGTCCAAATGCAGTTGTTCTGGCAGAACTGTGGTGATCAAAGAACCCACATCCAAGATTAGTATCTATTTCAGTAGGGAGAAATTATTGCCCACTCTATAAAAGAAGCAGGTAACGCAATCATCCTGCCTCCAAGTAGCTGGTTGGTTTCTCTAGGGAATAAAGTTATTTCCTGGATTGCACTGAATTTTACTGGTGGCAATTCAGGCACTCAAAGTGTAACAGTCAGATCAGCTCTGGTGAAAATAAATCCTTGCATTCAGCTCTCATATACACTTTATCTTTGATGCAATTATCACTATAAATATGAGCACATTGAAGAATACAAACAATGGCACAGGAAAAGCCAATAAATATGCACAGGATAGATTTCTAGCTACTTCATTATTGACAGCTTCCTCTGCAACGGGTTTCTTTTGGCGAACATTCACATAGGGTAACTTCACCCAACCCTTTCCAAGTCACCAAACGGTCAAACCATAAGTAATGGCAGCATGGAACCTAAGCAACAGACAATCAGGTGTACTCTCCAACATTTTGCCCACTGGAAGGAGCTTGTTTTTCCTCTGTTCTTCATGTTATAATGCTACATACAGTAGTATACTATAACATACTTATGCCTTTAAAAAATCACAAGTTCACCAACGATTATGTTATTTCTTAGTACAGGGTGGTGGAAATGAAGAAACTTCCTTCATCTTAGAAGAGGTAGGTCTGTACATCTGTATCAATTGGTTTCTAGAGACATCGTTGAAGTGGCAAGCGAATTTTGGGTATGTGACATTATCTCCCAGGACAGATTTTATGTTAGTCATTCTAGGAAGATTTTATGTTAGTCATTATGGAACCTGATTCTAGCTATGAGTCTAGCAGCAACAAGGCATGCCAGGATGGGTCAAGAGAGCAATCAGTATTCCCTTAACTCTGGTTAAGTAAATTTGTGTCTGCAAGGAACTGCTTTTTTGAGACATAGGAAGAATAGTTGCCCCTACTAGGAAAGGAGGTTCAGGATTCAGGGTTTATAGTTATTGAATTCATGGAATTTCATGCAAATGTCTTTGTCCCAGTTCTTAGGGTTCCACTCTCCTCCAATCAATGCCCCCAACTCTCACATAAGAGGTCTCATGAATTTGTGAATTCAACTTATGTAGTAATTCTGCAAATGTGAATAAGGGTTGGTACTGTTTCATATGCAGTATGTGGCTAAAAGTGGTAAAATTCTCAAAGGACCATCAGAGAACCTCAGATATTTTCTCATCATGCCCTAAATTTCTCATTTTCTTTTGTAAATTTTTCAGTGAAGTGGGAAGCAGTCAATCCCCAAATCTTTGTAGTCAATAGTACCACCATAGGAGACAATTGCAAAAGTTATCGGTCTCCCAAAGTCTTGCCTCTAATAAGAATTTTATCCCAGGCAACATTTTAAATAACTCTTTTAAGTGACTTCATCCATTGACTGCCAGTGTACCATTTTCCACAGGCACAAATACTGCTTTTACTTTGGTTTCAAGTCTAGTTAGGTCAGGTAACCAATTCTAGATTCCCATCTTGAAGAGTTGGTTGGTTTGTGTTTCTTGGTTCAACACCTGGTACAGAGTACTACATAAAACAATCATATTTTATTTTGCTAGTTTCACCCAACCCTTTCCAAGTCACCAAACGGTCAAACCATAAGTAATGGCAGCATGGAACCTAAGCAACAGACAATCAGGTGTACTCTCCAACATTTTGCCCACTGGAAGGAGCTTGTTTTTCCTCTGTTCTTCATGTTATAATGCTACATACAGTAGTATACTATAACATACTTATGCCTTTAAAAAATCACAAGTTCACCAACGATTATGTTATTTCTTAGTACAGGGTGGTGGAAATGAAGAAACTTCCTTCATCTTAGAAGAGGTAGGTCTGTACATCTGTATCAATTGGTTTCTAGAGACATCGTTGAAGTGGCAAGCGAATTTTGGGTATGTGACATTATCTCCCAGGACAGATTTTATGTTAGTCATTCTAGGAAGATTTTATGTTAGTCATTATGGAACCTGATTCTAGCTATGAGTCTAGCAGCAACAAGGCATGCCAGGATGGGTCAAGAGAGCAATCAGTATTCCCTTAACTCTGGTTAAGTAAATTTGTGTCTGCAAGGAACTGCTTTTTTGAGACATAGGAAGAATAGTTGCCCCTACTAGGAAAGGAGGTTCAGGATTCAGGGTTTATAGTTATTGAATTCATGGAATTTCATGCAAATGTCTTTGTCCCAGTTCTTAGGGTTCCACTCTCCTCCAATCAATGCCCCCAACTCTCACATAAGAGGTCTCATGAATTTGTGAATTCAACTTATGTAGTAATTCTGCAAATGTGAATAAGGGTTGGTACTGTTTCATATGCAGTATGTGGCTAAAAGTGGTAAAATTCTCAAAGGACCATCAGAGAACCTCAGATATTTTCTCATCATGCCCTAAATTTCTCATTTTCTTTTGTAAATTTTTCAGTGAAGTGGGAAGCAGTCAATCCCCAAATCTTTGTAGTCAATAGTACCACCATAGGAGACAATTGCAAAAGTTATCGGTCTCCCAAAGTCTTGCCTCTAATAAGAATTTTATCCCAGGCAACATTTTAAATAACTCTTTTAAGTGACTTCATCCATTGACTGCCAGTGTACCATTTTCCACAGGCACAAATACTGCTTTTTACTTTGGTTTCAAGTCTAGTTAGGTCAGGTAACCAATTCTAGATTCCCATCTTGAAGAGTTGGTTGGTTTGTGTTTTTCTTGGTTCAACACCTGGTACAGAGTACTACATAAAACAATCATATAATTTTTGTAATTTATAGACAAACTAGTTTTATTACATTATTGAAGGTAAAAATTTAGTAAAAGAACCTTTCAAATACTTTATATTATATATCATGACATTAATTAGATAAAGGAATATTATTGTCATTACACATTCAGATACTTTAACCAACTTCTTAGCCACCTCTAATAAAATGCTAATTCATATTTTCTCTGAAGAATATACTTAAATATGATCTTATTTCTTTTTTTGATCTTATTTCAAATTGTTCTTACAAAATTAACTGTAATTCATCAAGTGCTTTTACAGTTTTGCAGTAAAGAGTTAACTCAGCAGGTCTGGGTTACTCAAAAAAGGCCTGGCTTCAATGGGAATGTGCTGTATGACACAGGGAACTCAAACAGGGGCTCTGCAACAACCTGGAGGCATGCAGTGGAGAGGGAGATGTGAAGGAAGTTCAAGAGGGAGGGGAGACATGTATACCTATGGCTGATTCTCGCTGATGTTTGGCAGTAAACAACAAAATTCTGTAAAAAAAGAAAAAAAAAGCAAGCCTGGCTTCACTTCCTGGGAGATGACTCTGAGGCTGTGGAATATTCTGTCCTATACGAGGGTTTTTTATATGCTTGAGGCCTTGGACTACAAACTACTATTTTGATTAGATAGTTTACGTTACCAACATGATTTATGACAAATGCCTTTTTTTTGTTGTGTGTGAGGAGTGAGATAATAGAGTCTAAGTAGCTGAAATCAGTCGCATAGATGTTGCATGCCTACATGATTGAAAACCTCTCAAAAAAACCCCCAAAACTCTGAATCCCAAGGCTTATATGAGCTTCTTCGGTTATCATACATTGAAAGCATTAAGCATGTCCCTGTGACTCCACTGGGAATGGAAGCTTGGCCTGCTGTCTTCTGCACATTCTCTCATGTGGCTTTTCCTTTTGTTAATTTCAGTCTGCATAGTTTCACTATAATAAATCATAACCATGAATATAACATCTTTCTCTGAGTCCTTCTAGTGAATCATTTAGCCTGAGTGAGGCTTTAGAGATCTCCAATATAACAGTTAATAAATTTTGAAGTTGTTAAGGCCTCCAAATGACTCTTTACGAAGAGTATATTTTCATTGAGAAAACACACTCTTTGTAAGTTTGTAAGTGTCTAACAAGCTAAATAAAACACTAAGTAAAGAATATCTTTGACTATATTTTTGTACTGAAATATTTGAGCCTAATACTCAGCTCAGAAAAATCTCTTTGGCAAATAACTTACAAGACAAAGCTCTTTAAAAAGGCTGTCTCTATCTATGATTATTTTGAATGTTTCACCAAGTTTAAGTGCCCAAAGCCATCAGCCTCATTAATTTTGAGTCACTATATGAATATCAATAACTGTAATTTACTAAATTAATATAATAAAAAATAAAAGCCACATGAACATCAAAATGCAGAAAAAGCATTTGAAAAAATCTAACACCCTTTCATAATAAAAACACTCGAAGTAGGAATAATACTTCAGATTATGAAAATTATGTAAAACCTATAATATACTTAAATTTTTAACTACAGAGGTAGCATATGACTCAGCAATTTCACTCTTAAGTATAAACTCCAGAGATATGAAAATATGTATCCATGCAAATACGTACACAGAGTTCCAGTTCCTCATATAAGGTACTTAGAAGTCACCACTATGGGGTCTTCCCTGATGGTCCAGTGGGTAAAGAGTCTACCTTGCAGAGGAGGGGCACTGGTTTGATCCCCGGTCCAAGAAGATTCCACATGCTGCAGAACGGCTGGACCAGTGTGTCCAATTACAAGCCAGCACTCTGCAGCACATGTGCCCAGAGTCAGGTGCTCTGCAAGGAGAGGCCACTGCAATGGGAGGTCCACACAGGCCAAAGAATAAATAATGGATGAAAAAAAAAGAAACAGAAGAGACCAAAAAATAAAAAAAAAAGAAGTCACCACTATGTCTTAACAAGTAACAAACCAAACAGACTGAAAAAGTAACACTTTGCTTAGACACATAAGAGACAGGAAGACACTGGGCAAATGACAAAATTTTGAATTCAATTGTCATCACAATTCATTGAACCACACACTTAAATTCTATCCTTGATTTGCAGAAATATCTGCTCTCTGGTTAAAAGAAATGGCAGCTTATTTCAGAGATTTGATGGAAGCCCCTGAATTTTCAGACAAAAACTTGAGCTAAGACTTAGCACACCTAAGTTTGTCATTTTCTCTTCGTATATGCTTACCAGCATGAGAAAGATTCTACCCAACACGAGAGTCCTCATAGTCGTAATAACTACCATAAAGCAGACTACAGCATCCAGTTAGCTCTTCGGTACGTGCTTTACTCTGCCTCTCATCCCAGTCAAGCACAGATGATTGCTTGATTAATTATGATACCACTACATGCCAAGAACTACTACCCACTCCCCACCGGCAAAGAGTTCAGTTTTTCGCTCAAGATTAAAGACGTAACAAAACCAACCTTAAAATTCCAACTTTATGAGTATACCTTCTGGAACTACTCCTGATAATCAGAAGAGAAAAACCAAACAGTAATTTGAACAAGAAAGATCTAATACAAAGAATTATTAGCTATAATAGGGGGGTTGCGTAACAAGGCATTAGGTAGTCAGAAGTAAAGAGAATGCTAAAGAATATAGATAGCCAATAAAGGAATAGTCACTTCTTGTAGGGATGAGAGAGAGCATTCAAGGGCTAAAATCCAGACTTTGTAAAGAGGGGCACAGCCATGACTTACTGAATAATCAAGAAGTCCTGTGATCCCATGCTTACAAAACAGGCATGAAATCTATACTCTAATGTGCTGGGAAATCTCTTCATGAGAGATACCAGAGGGAGCTGTCAGTCACTGAGTGCTCCTGTCCACCATGTGCTGCAGGAGAGGGATGACAGAGAGGACGCCACACTGCAGGAGCCTGATGATACAGAAAGCTGTACGCAGTGCAAGAGCTTGCCAAGCAAACACACTGGGACCAAGATGTAATATTTCCTGTGCAATGTCTCTCCAGTGCCTTCTACTGGCAAAGTTTAATATGGTGACAACTGGCAAAGAAAAATATTTAGAGAGTCAAAGTCCATTTTCACAGAGTGGGCAAAATTAATGTTTGGAACTGAGAGGCAATAAATTGACAAACTGATCCTGAAAGAGTTCATATAGGCAGCCAATCTTACATAAACTCTTTCAGGAAAAAAAGAAGAGAGCACATGCAAATTTAATGAAGTCAATGCCACCTGATAATAAAGACAAAAAGAAATTCTGAGAAAACTAGAAACCACTATGTTCATTAAAAAAAAAAAAAAAATTCTTAGCAGAATTTTGGCAAATTGAATCCAGCAATCTATAAAAACAGATAATAGACTGGCAATGAGAGCTTTTCCCAGGAATATCAGGTTGGTTAAACACCCAAAAATCAAAAAAAAAAAACACCCACAATATATAATGTTGGTAGAATAAGAATAAATAAATAAATATGACGATCTCAGTTGATATAGGGAAAAAGAAAAAACACTTGATAAAATTCAGCACCATTGATGACAAAAAAATTCCCAAGAATAAAAGGAAACATCTACGAACAGGTAAAGAGTACCCACAAAAACTCCACATTTAACATATTTAATTGTGAAAGGCTAAATAACTTCTACCTAAACAGAAAAAATAAATGAATATCTCTTTCAGAATTTCTATTCAACATGGTATTGGAGGTCCTAGTCACTGCAAGAAAGCAAGGAAAAGAAAGACATACACTAAAAAATGACCCTATTAACAGACATAGTGAATCTGCCAAAGGGCTAAAATCCAATTTGTAGGGCAAGTCTACTGAATAATCAAGAAGTCCTGTGATCCCATGCTTACAAAACAGGCATGAAATCTATACTCTAATGTGCTGGGAAATCTCTTCATGAGAGATACCAGAGGGAGCTGTCAGTCACTGAGTGCTCCTGTCCACCATGTGCTGCAGGAGAGGGATGACAGAGAGGACGCCACACTGCAGGAGCCTGATGATACAGAAAGCTGTACGCAGTGCAAGAGCTTGCCAAGCAAACACACTGGGACCAAGATGTAATATTTCCTGTGCAATGTCTCTCCAGTGCCTTCTACTGGCAAAGTTTAATATGGTGACAACTGGCAAAGAAAAATATTTAGAGAGTCAAAGTCCATTTTCACAGAGTGGGCAAAATTAATGTTTGGAACTGAGAGGCAATAAATTGACAAACTGATCCTGAAAGAGTTCATATAGGCAGCCAATCTTACATAAACTCTTTCAGGAAAAAAAGAAGAGAGCACATGCAAATTTAATGAAGTCAATGCCACCTGATAATAAAGACAAAAAGAAATTCTGAGAAAACTAGAAACCACTATGTTCATTAAAAAAAAAAAAAAAATTCTTAGCAGAATTTTGGCAAATTGAATCCAGCAATCTATAAAAACAGATAATAGACTGGCAATGAGAGCTTTTCCCAGGAATATCAGGTTGGTTAAACACCCAAAAATCAAAAAAAAAAAACACCCACAATATATAATGTTGGTAGAATAAGAATAAATAAATAAATATGACGATCTCAGTTGATATAGGGAAAAAGAAAAAACACTTGATAAAATTCAGCACCATTGATGACAAAAAAATTCCCAAGAATAAAAGGAAACATCTACGAACAGGTAAAGAGTACCCACAAAAACTCCACATTTAACATATTTAATTGTGAAAGGCTAAATAACTTCTACCTAAACAGAAAAAATAAATGAATATCTCTTTCAGAATTTCTATTCAACATGGTATTGGAGGTCCTAGTCACTGCAAGAAAGCAAGGAAAAGAAAGAAAAAGCATACAGACTGGGAAGAAAGAACTAAGACTCTCCTGATTCACAGACGACATGATCATACAGTTAAAAAGCTTAAGGAATCTGCCAAAGGGCTCCTAAAAGTAATAAATTACTATAGCCAGCTTACAGGAGAGAGCACTTAAATAAACAGATATACAACAATAGGACATCAGAACACTCAATACTGTTGATTTCAATTTTTTTCCAGCTAAATAAGAATAGCAAATAAAATCTCAGTAAATTTTCTACAGAATTCAACAAACTGACTCTAAAATCAGTGTGGAGAGTCAAGGTATCTAGTAAAGACAAAACAACTTTTAAAACAAACTAAGTCTGAAAAAATATGATTTCAAAACATAAAACCAGAGTAACCAATACAACACAGTATTTGCATAATTTAGACATATCAGTTCAATAAAACAGAATAGAGAGGCTATAAAAAGATTCAGACAGAGATGAGAATTTCAGTAAAAGTGCCACGGTAATGCAATGGGTCAAAAAACAATCTGTTCAATATATCATGCTGGAATAAAGCTTCTGTATGGAAAAAAATGATTCTTGAGCCTTTCCATATACATAAAAAGTTCATTCAAAATGGATCAGATATCTAAACATAAGAGCTAAACTGTAATACTTCTAGAGCTTCATGACATTGAGTTAGGCAATACTTCCTTTGACAGAAACCTAAAAGAATGAACCATAAAAAATTAATAAATTGGACTTCAACAAAAGTGAGCCACTTTTCTCATCAAAAAACACACAAGTAAGAAAATGAAAAGACAAATCACAAATCTGGGGGAAAGAGGGAGGCAGGCAAACATGGCCTGAGTCTGGTCATAGAGAATGATCAAAAACACCCAGGTCAAAGTTTGACATACAGAATGAAAGACCCACATACTTTAAGACTAATATGGACATAAGCAGCAGGGAAAGAACAGGGAACTGTTGCAGACTGAAGAAGTCTAAAGTGTGACAACTAGATGCAACAAGTGCTCCTGGATAGAACTTTTGACCGAAATGGAAAAGGACAGTTGGCAACATGTGACTGGACTACCAATTCACAACAGGATGGTAGTGTCACACTAAATTTCCGGACTAGGAGAAGTGTAAGCTGGTCATGCAGGAGAATGTCCTCACTTTGGAAAGATGCACAGTAGAGCATTTATTGACAGCAATGATGAGGCATCATGTCGGAAAATGTCTATATGCATAGGAAAAATAAGGTAAAGGAACAAATGTGACAAAATGTAAACAAATGGAGAATCGGGGTGAAGGGGATGCAAGAATTCTTTCTATTGCCTTTGCACGCTTTCAGTACGCTTTAAACTACTCCAAAATTGTTTAAAATGTAACAAACAATAAATAGGTGAATTAATAACTGAAAAATGAAGAGAGATGAATATGTAAATATATAAATTCATTATGAATGAAAGACTTAGTATTCATACCCAAACTGTGCTAATGATCTGTATGAAGTTAGTTATGAAGTAGTAGGACTAAAAACCATTCATTTCAATCACTTGTCTGAAAAGATAAGCAATCAGAATAGAGAGGCTGTATGAGAATTTCAGTAAAAGTGCCACGGTAATGCAATGGGTCAAAAAACAATCTGTTCAATATATCATGCTGGAATAAAGCTTCTGTATGGAAAAAAATGATTCTTGAGCCTTTCCATATACATAAAAAGTTCATTCAAAATGGATCAGATATCTAAACATAAGAGCTAAACTGTAATACTTCTAGAGCTTCATGACATTGAGTTAGGCAATACTTCCTTTGACAGAAACCTAAAAGAATGAACCATAAAAAATTAATAAATTGGACTTCAACAAAAGTGAGCCACTTTTCTCATCAAAAAACACACAAGTAAGAAAATGAAAAGACAAATCACAAATCTGGGGGAAAGAGGGAGGCAGGCAAACATGGCCTGAGTCTGGTCATAGAGAATGATCAAAAACACCCAGGTCAAAGTTTGACATACAGAATGAAAGACCCACATACTTTAAGACTAATATGGACATAAGCAGCAGGGAAAGAACAGGGAACTGTTGCAGACTGAAGAAGTCTAAAGTGTGACAACTAGATGCAACAAGTGCTCCTGGATAGAACTTTTGACCGAAATGGAAAAGGACAGTTGGCAACATGTGACTGGACTACCAATTCACAACAGGATGGTAGTGTCACACTAAATTTCCGGACTAGGAGAAGTGTAAGCTGGTCATGCAGGAGAATGTCCTCACTTTGGAAAGATGCACAGTAGAGCATTTATTGACAGCAATGATGAGGCATCATGTCTGAAAATGTCTATATGCATAGGAAAAAAAAGGTAAAGGAACAAATGTGACAAAATGTAAACAAATGGAGAATCGGGGTGAAGGGGATGCAAGAATTCTTTCTATTGCCTTTGCACGCTTTCAGTACGCTTTAAACTACTCCAAAATTGTTTAAAATGTAACAAACAATAAATAGGTGAATTAATAACTGAAAAATGAAGAGAGATGAATATGTAAATATATAAATTCATTATGAATGAAAGACTTAGTATTCATACCCAAACTGTGCTAATGATCTGTATGAAGTTAGTTATGAAGTAGTAGGACTAAAAACCATTCATTTCAATCACTTGTCTAAAACCTTCACTGGCTCCACATTACTCACCTAATAAGGAGACTGTATTAACTGAAATGATACCTATAAAGCACCTGACTCATTAACCCAGAACACTAATAGAAAGTAAACACTTTGGGGGTCTTCCTTGATGGCTCAGATGATAAAGAATCCATATGCAATGCAGCAGATGTGAATTCAATCCCTGGGTCAGGAAGATCCCCTCAGGAAGAGAATGGCAACCCACTCCAGTATTCTTACCTGGAGAATCACACCAGCAGAGGAGTCTGGTGGGCTGTTGAGTCACAGATCTGGACATGACTGAGTAACACTTTGAACTCTCTATGAGAGCATCCTTTCAGAATTTTAAGTCTGGTATTTAAAGGCCTTCATAATAAGGCCACATTGTGCTTTTTCCTTGTTTTTTATTCATTTATGTATTTAATACATATTTTTTGCTTTATTTCTGTCTCAGTCACTGTACTAGTCCTGAGGAGACATGATGAATAAAATAAATGTAATTACTGTTTTTGGTGATTAGGTAAAGCCATCCTCTGGCCAAACCTGTCACTCACCATACTGAAGCAAGGCTTCCCTGTATCTGAGCATTTATTTACCAAAACATTCATTCATTTCCTTATTCAATAAATATTCTACAACCCCAGCTATCAATGTACCTATTTGTCAAGGCATAATTCAAATGCTTCTTTCCCAAACAAACTTCTTTGATGATTTCTTGAGACAAACAAATTGATGATCATTTGCCAATATTTGTTCCTCTCACATGCTGCTTATCACATATAATCTTTTTATTGAAGTCATTTAGACGTGGCATTCTAAAAAAGGGAACAAGAAAGGGGTCTTTTTCTTAGACAAAAATGTAAACAAATGGAGAATCGGGGTGAAGGGGATGCAAGAATTCTTTCTATTGCCTTTGCACGCTTTCAGTACGCTTTAAACTACTCCAAAATTGTTTAAAATGTAACAAACAATAAATAGGTGAATTAATAACTGAAAAATGAAGAGAGATGAATATGTAAATATATAAATTCATTATGAATGAAAGACTTAGTATTCATACCCAAACTGTGCTAATGATCTGTATGAAGTTAGTTATGAAGTAGTAGGACTAAAAACCATTCATTTCAATCACTTGTCTAAAACCTTCACTGGCTCCACATTACTCACCTAATAAGGAGACTGTATTAACTGAAATGATACCTATAAAGCACCTGACTCATTAACCCAGAACACTAATAGAAAGTAAACACTTTGGGGGTCTTCCTTGATGGCTCAGATGATAAAGAATCCATATGCAATGCAGCAGATGTGAATTCAATCCCTGGGTCAGGAAGATCCCCTCAGGAAGAGAATGGCAACCCACTCCAGTATTCTTACCTGGAGAATCACACCAGCAGAGGAGTCTGGTGGGCTGTTGAGTCACAGATCTGGACATGACTGAGTAACACTTTGAACTCTCTATGAGAGCATCCTTTCAGAATTTTAAGTCTGGTATTTAAAGGCCTTCATAATAAGGCCACATTGTGCTTTTTCCTTGTTTTTTATTCATTTATGTATTTAATACATATTTTTTGCTTTATTTCTGTCTCAGTCACTGTACTAGTCCTGAGGAGACATGATGAATAAAATAAATGTAATTACTGTTTTTGGTGATTAGGTAAAGCCATCCTCTGGCCAAACCTGTCACTCACCATACTGAAGCAAGGCTTCCCTGTATCTGAGCATTTATTTACCAAAACATTCATTCATTTCCTTATTCAATAAATATTCTACAACCCCAGCTATCAATGTACCTATTTGTCAAGGCATAATTCAAATGCTTCTTTCCCAAACAAACTTCTTTGATGATTTCTTGAGACAAACAAATTGATGATCATTTGCCAATATTTGTTCCTCTCACATGCTGCTTATCACATATAATCTTTTTATTGAAGTCATTTAGACGTGGCATTCTAGAGCAACAAGAGGTCATGTTTGGCAAACTCTGTTATCAGTGTAAAAAGGTTGGTGAAGAATCTAGACATAATGGAAGTGCTGAGGGTTGTGGTCAAGTAGAAAATATATGCTCCCTCGGTTGTTTAGTTGCTAAGTCAGGTCCAATCCTTTGGGACCCCACAGACTGTAGCCTGCCAGGCTTCTCTATCCATGGGATTTCCCAGGCAAGGATACTGGAGTAGGTTACCAATTCTTTACCCAATATGCCCCCTCTACTGGCATTCAAATTCACATTGTCCTTCTAACTGTGTGACAAATGTTAAACACCTTTGAGTTTGGGTTCTCTGATATAGTCTGAGGTCCCACTCCACCTGTTCAATTGACACATAAGGAAACAAGAACCAGGAGGGAAATAGCTTGGTCAGGATGTCTCAAAATTGCGGCTAGAAGCAGAAACAACCTGGTGGTCACAGACACTCTTTTCGACTTTATTTTAATCCCCCAAGTGATGCAGCCTTGAATGAAGGAGACTCTCAGGGTTAGTGACGAAACAACTGGCTCAATGCCTGAAGGAAACCTGCCTTCCATCAATCTACCTGGAAGCCAGGCCACACTGTGAGGGAAAAGTACGTCACTCAGGTGCCTGATGAGATGAAGTAAGCCAGGTAGCGGCCCTTGTAACCTACTTCGATTCCAGACGCACCTTGAGAGTACATCCACGTAAAGCGAGGCCAGCACACCACTCGGGGCTTTCCCCACCGATTCTGTCCCTCCTCCGCCTCCCGGCGTAGGTAACCCTCTGGCGCCCCCTTCAGCCCGCACCAGAACACCCTCTCCTTCACCCAGCCCCCGGCTCAAGCTTACCTTGAGCAGTGAGCAGTATGCAAAAGAAAATCAGAAAGCAAAGGATGTTGTTAAAACGCTGACAGTAAGGAAAAACTATACAGCCCAAGCCGCAGGGCCCCTCCAACTCCATCGTGGTACTGCGGCTCTGGGCCCCAGCCTGGTCTCGTTTCCGTTTTTTGAAAAGTCCGAACTTCAGCAGGCTAAATGGTAAGGTCTCGACGTGCCGGAGGTTTGTCCCGGCTTTCGGGGCCGCGGCCTCCGAGGGCACGGGGTTCCAGGAAGGCTGGGCGCTGCCAGCCCGGGCCTCCACCTCCACTAGGCCTTGCGGCGTGGCTCGGCCGAGGCGCGCTGAGCCAGCGGGGGTCGCGATTGACGCCAGGCGGCGCAGGGCGGGAGGGGCCTGGATTGCGGATCCCATCTACGCGGTGCGGCCTCCTTCCCCTGTTTCAGTCAAAAAGTCTGCGGGACAGGCAGGTCGGGGAACTGCTGGCCACCAAGGGCGCCTGCCACGCGAACCTTCGCGGGGAACGTTTCTCCCTGAGCGGAGGCAAACGTCCCCGGGGAGGTGGACCGTTGCCCTGGAAGAACTTCCAGGACTGTTTCGTTCTTTTCCTCCACGTGGGGAAGGGGGTGATACGGAGGGAAAGCCAGTACAGGTAGATTCTGGTAACTGCACATGCAGACGGGAGCGCCAGAGTGACTCTGATGGAAAGTGCCTTTGATCCACTAGCTGCAAAGGATGATACTACTTACATAATGCTTTCTCATTAGGAAGCAAGGAAAGGGAAATGTTCAGTGATGGGACAGTGGAACTGGATTATCTCACTGGAAACAACCAGGGAAATCAGAAGAACCTTCTTTTCCATTAGAGCGGGTCGTTTTTGCACCTGGGAAAGTAAATCACATGCTAGGTCCTATTCCCCTATTCAGGGAGGAAAATAATAATCCTTTATGTTCTTAACTAGGGATAGTTTCTAGGACAGTAATTTGTGTGTGAAACACTTAAGGAGCGAATGGATGAAAACCAGCAAAGATGAAAAAGCAATGTACTTTCCCAGGTACAAAAATCTTCCTGAAAAGAAAGAATGTAAAACATATTATCAGGATAGTAAATGATTTTTATGTGAAAATGCAACTTCTTACTGTTGTTTTTTCTCCCCTTTAGACAGAAAGACAAATTAGTCAGGACATAATATGGGGAGGATAACTTTCCAGGAGAAATGAAACTTTCTTACCTCTCATGGATTAGATGTATTATCAAAAGCAACCCAGCTCTTCAACAAATGTTTGTGCTGCTAGAATGGTACTGGGCCTCCTAGGCCAGAAGAAAAGATCACTGAGAAGAGCTGGGAGGAAGATACCAGACACCACCACTGACTTGAGGCTGGGCTTTCCTCAACAGATCTATATGCACATTGGTGAATAGAAATGTTATTTTGCCTATACTAAGAAACTTAACTTGTCAAATAGTGTAAACTCCATACAGAGGAAAGCTAGGCCTAGCTTTCCCGTGTTCATCTCAACCCTGAATATTCATTGGAAGGACTGATGCTGAAGTTCCAATCGGCCTCCTTCCCTGTTTCAGTCAAAAAGTCTGCGGGACAGGCAGGTCGGGGAACTGCTGGCCACCAAGGGCGCCTGCCACGCGAACCTTCGCGGGGAACGTTTCTCCCTGAGCGGAGGCAAACGTCCCCGGGGAGGTGGACCGTTGCCCTGGAAGAACTTCCAGGACTGTTTCGTTCTTTTCCTCCACGTGGGGAAGGGGGTGATACGGAGGGAAAGCCAGTACAGGTAGATTCTGGTAACTGCACATGCAGACGGGAGCGCCAGAGTGACTCTGATGGAAAGTGCCTTTGATCCACTAGCTGCAAAGGATGATACTACTTACATAATGCTTTCTCATTAGGAAGCAAGGAAAGGGAAATGTTCAGTGATGGGACAGTGGAACTGGATTATCTCACTGGAAACAACCAGGGAAATCAGAAGAACCTTCTTTTCCATTAGAGCGGGTCGTTTTTGCACCTGGGAAAGTAAATCACATGCTAGGTCCTATTCCCCTATTCAGGGAGGAAAATAATAATCCTTTATGTTCTTAACTAGGGATAGTTTCTAGGACAGTAATTTGTGTGTGAAACACTTAAGGAGCGAATGGATGAAAACCAGCAAAGATGAAAAAGCAATGTACTTTCCCAGGTACAAAAATCTTCCTGAAAAGAAAGAATGTAAAACATATTATCAGGATAGTAAATGATTTTTATGTGAAAATGCAACTTCTTACTGTTGTTTTTTCTCCCCTTTAGACAGAAAGACAAATTAGTCAGGACATAATATGGGGAGGATAACTTTCCAGGAGAAATGAAACTTTCTTACCTCTCATGGATTAGATGTATTATCAAAAGCAACCCAGCTCTTCAACAAATGTTTGTGCTGCTAGAATGGTACTGGGCCTCCTAGGCCAGAAGAAAAGATCACTGAGAAGAGCTGGGAGGAAGATACCAGACACCACCACTGACTTGAGGCTGGGCTTTCCTCAACAGATCTATATGCACATTGGTGAATAGAAATGTTATTTTGCCTATACTAAGAAACTTAATTTGTCAAATATGTGTAAACTCCATACAGAGGAAAGCTAGGCCTAGCTTTCCCGTGTTCATCTCAACCCTGAATATTCATTGGAAGGACTGATGCTGAAGTTCCAATACTTTGGCCACCTGATGCAAAGAGACAACTCATTGGAAAACACCCTGATGCTGGGAAGGATTGAGGGAAGGAGAAGAGGGCAGCAGAGGATGAGATGGTTGGATGGTATCACTGACTCAATGGATGTGAATTTGAGCAAACTCCAGGAGATGGTGAAGGACAAAGAGTTGGACACAACTTAGTGATTGAACAACAATAATCATACTCAAATAGGGTTCTCCTTTCTTATTCCTTCATGACATTAATAAACATAAAGGAAACAGGAAGCGCAGAAGGTTTTAAAAAATGGGGTAATTCTTATTCCTGTGCTTTGGAATCTGCCCCAGCACTGCCTGAGATCAGAAGAGAAAATTCAACTCTGATGAAAATAAATGGTACTAGTATTTTTGCTTCTACTCAAAATGCAAGAGAGCCAAACTGAATGTTAGCCCCACTCTACCAACAACAATAATCAAAAGCAGAAAGAAAGCTAAGTAATATGAAAAATTACCACTTTTTTGAGCCTATCAGAGAGTTTTATTTGCAAAGCAACCAAGTGAAATTACTTGGTTATTTCATTTAAGGATAACATACCTGGGAAGAAGGATGAAACTCACAAACTGTTTCACCTTCGGCAGAATTTGAGAACCACTGATGCAAGAATGTGACCAACTCTATAAATGACTTTGAAATGTGGTATACACTGCAGATATTCCTGTTAAGAAAAAGAGGGTGAAGAGCCTCAAGGATAACATTTACTTATGACACATACATAGTACAAACTTTCTTCCCTCTCCTTGAGGCCTTCATTCCTGTGCTTTGAATGATAAATGTGAACCATAAATCAAAACATCAGAGTCCTCAAAGAACCCAATAAGAACAATACAATAGAAACTCTTTTTATACTTCTTACTGATTTGATGTTTTGGTCATAGGTTAGTTGAGAGAAAGTGAAAATGACTTGGAATGGGATGGATAAAGTAATGAAATGTAGGGCTTCCCTGGTGGCCCAGTGTGTGGGGAGTCCGCCTTGCAGTGCAGGGGGCGCCGGTTCAATCACTGGCCTGGGAGGATCCCATGTGCCGTGGAGTGGCTGGATTGATGTGTCCAATTATGAGCCATCGCTCTGGAGCACATGCGCCCAGAGGTGCTCTGCAATGAAAGAGGCTAAAGACCAATAAAAGTGACCAAAATTTAAAAAAAAGTAATAAAATGTAGGTAAAGACAGCTCCTGAGTGGGCAATATCAGTTTGCAGAATGTTATTTGTTGCCCTTACATGTAATACTAAGGATAAGGTTGATGGGTTACACTGTCTCATAAAGACATACCATCAATGCTCTTAGTGTACAGAAAACACTGAGTGAATATATCCTTTAGAACTAAACTGACCAGCTGCTTTCACCTCTTAATTATTTCCTTTTTTATTCCCCTCCTTTCCTTCCTCTTCCCTTTCTCCCTGTCTCCTTTTTCTGGATCATTTTTCATTTGACTTCAGTCATCTTTAGAGAGAGTTCTAGGCATTTAGCTCCAGAAACTTCAAGATGAGTCTGGTAACTATGCACATTACCATAAGAGTTGTCAAATTTACCTTTATTGTACTAAAATTCCCAAGTAGTGGTGGTTAAAGAGCTTTATCCTTTCCCACTCTAATAAATGCAGTACCATAGACCCCAAGCCAGTCACAAAGGGAATTCTAAAATTCTTCAGTTAAACAAAAATTAAAGCACAATAATCTTTTTCTTGTCTCAGTGAATTTTGAGGTTAACTAGTTAGACCTTTCTCATCAGTCCTTGTTTTAAGAATAAATAGCATTTTATTTTCCATCCTTCATAACTTTCCCAAAGTTGTAGGAATACAATTTTGACGTAAGGTATTTTTTGAAATCCCACTTTTTTTTTTTCACATAATATCTTAGTATTCTGTCTGCTAATATATCTTATTTGATTCCAAAAACTTGTTATATGACTTTCAAGTGTATCATAATGGTAAATTATAAAAATAATACCACAATTTAGAGCTATTCAAATAGAACATTAAAAGTTATTACCATGCAAGAGACAGACTGGTTTCTCCTAAGAAAGAAACATTTTTAACTAGTGATTTGGAAATTCTTTTCCAATAATTAAGAGCATATTTTCATTGTAGATTCTTGGCTTACAAACAGGTTTCAAAAAAAAGGAAACCTGTCCATGAGTTTGTTTAGAGAATTATCCATTTGGAAAAAGTCCATTTACATATCTGTATGATTTTTTTCATAATATTTATTACATTGCAAATTAAGTACAACCTGTATAAATTTAAAAACAACCACTCTAGAATCTAGGATAACCTGTTGGATTTCGAAAATTGAAAAGGAGGAGGAAGTAAAATGAGTTTTGTTGCCTATCTACTCTCCATCAATCACTGTGCTAGGTATTTAGCATTTCACACTGTTTTTAAGATATACTGACTCAGGAAGTTACTGGCCTTTTGCTTAAAATATCACATGGACCAGGAAAGAGTTAGGAATTCTTCATTTGATCTAATTTCAAAGGTTCTTGACAAGTGGCAGTTTTGCCCCTCAGGGTCATTTGACAATGTCTAGAGACATTTTTTGTTTGTCACAACTCAGGGTAAGGAGTAGAGTTCTGTTGAACATTCTACAATGCATAGGAGTAGCTTCCACAACAAAGAATTACCTAGCTCTAAATGTCAATAGTGCCAAAATTAAAATGTCCTTGTCAAATTTCAAACCTCATGCTTATTCTACCATGTAATATTGAGAATAAAAGCTGTTTCCAAGTTTATTCCATAACACTGAGCTGTCACAGGTGTTCAGCTTCAACTAAGCTATATTCTCTGTGCTTTGAGTTTGTTTGAGAGGCTACATTTTAAGATTCCACTGAGTTATCTTTTTATTTAAGCAATGAAGAAGGTGCCTGGAAAAATTTCTTGCTAATCAGTCCAAGAAAAATGACCCGAGGTCAGAGAGCAGAGGTGATTTTGAGAAAGACTGGAGGCCTATTACTCAAATCACAGCCTGGCCTCTTCTCCCTCACCTCAGCCAAACAGCACTGTGTCCATGTGTCCCAGTGAGAGAGGAATGTAAGCAAACACCAAAGGATTTTTTTGTGAAACTCTAGGGCAAGTAGAAAGCTCCATAGTAGTATAGCACCAAAGAAAGGAAAGAATACTATTCCCATTTGGAGTTGCCTCTTGGAAAATGATGCAGAAAGATGAATAAGAGCAGTATTATGCCGGAACCTAAGTCTGGGCCAGAAGGACTTAGTATTTGGAAGCAGATCACTCTGGAGCTTAATAGTGTTCAAGAATCTGTAGCTTCAAAATACTTTTTTATAGAGGTTTGGCAGCCAACAATAATTCCAGAACTATAAAAGAGAAGACTATAAAGCCAATATTTTGTATTCCTTGACTCTGTGAATGGCACCAACATCCACTCAGTTACAAGTCTTGATGAAAAAAAAAAATTTTCAAAGTGTTAGTCACTCAGTCATGTCTGTCTTTTGTGACCCCATGGACTGTAGCTTCTTGCCAGGCTCCTCTGTTCATGGAATTCTCCAGGCAAGAATACTGGAGTGGGTAGCCATTCCCTTCTCCAGGGAATCTTCCTGACCCAGGGATCAAACCCAGTCTCCTCCATAGCAGGCGAATTCTTTACCATCTGAGCCACCAGGGAACAAATCTTGGTAGTCATCTGTAATTTCTTCTTATTCCTAACTCCTCAGAACTCTTCAAACCCAGTGATAGAAGAGGATTTCTAGTACTGCAATCTAGTTACTTGTTTTACCTGCCAAGACTCTATGTAGTATTTAATTTGAATGAAAGATTCCATAATTCAAAAGCTATTTGAAACCTGTGATTTTTTAAAAAAAACATTTATTTTTTATTTATTTATCTTTTGGGGGGTGGGGTGGGAGGGAGGGGACGGGCAGGCCACTTCTATTGGTCTTTCATTTCTCTATTTTCATCCGTCTTTGTTCTTTGGCTCCTGTGGGCCTCCGATCACGGTGGCCTCTGTCACAGAGGGGGGCGATAAGATTCCTAGTTATCTTTTATTTAAGCAATAAAATCAAAGTACCAAGAAAAATGACCCGAGGTCAGAGAGCAGAGGTGATTTTGAGAAAGACTGGAGGCCTATTACTCAAATCACAGCCTGGCCTCTTCTCCCTCACCTCAGCCAAACAGCACTGTGTCCATGTGTCCCAGTGAGAGAGGAATGTAAGCAAACACCAAAGGATTTTTTTGTGAAACTCTAGGGCAAGTAGAAAGCTCCATAGTAGTATAGCACCAAAGAAAGGAAAGAATACTATTCCCATTTGGAGTTGCCTCTTGGAAAATGATGCAGAAAGATGAATAAGAGCAGTATTATGCCGGAACCTAAGTCTGGGCCAGAAGGACTTAGTATTTGGAAGCAGATCACTCTGGAGCTTAATAGTGTTCAAGAATCTGTAGCTTCAAAATACTTTTTTATAGAGGTTTGGCAGCCAACAATAATTCCAGAACTATAAAAGAGAAGACTATAAAGCCAATATTTTTGTATTCCTTGACTCTGTGAATGGCACCAACATCCACTCAGTTACAAGTCTTGATGAAAAAAAAAAATTTTCAAAGTGTTAGTCACTCAGTCATGTCTGTCTTTTGTGACCCCATGGACTGTAGCTTCTTGCCAGGCTCCTCTGTTCATGGAATTCTCCAGGCAAGAATACTGGAGTGGGTAGCCATTCCCTTCTCCAGGGAATCTTCCTGACCCAGGGATCAAACCCAGTCTCCTCCATAGCAGGCGAATTCTTTACCATCTGAGCCACCAGGGAACAAATCTTGGTAGTCATCTGTAATTTCTTCTTATTCCTAACTCCTCAGAACTCTTCAAACCCAGTGATAGAAGAGGATTTCTAGTACTGCAATCTAGTTACTTGTTTTACCTGCCAAGACTCTATGTAGTATTTAATTTGAATGAAAGATTCCATAATTCAAAAGCTATTTGAAACCTGTGATTTTTTAAAAAAAACATTTATTTTTTATTTATTTATCTTTTGGGGGGTGGGGTGGGGAGGGAGGGGGACGGGCAGGCCACTTCTATTGGTCTTTCATTTCTCTATTTTCATCCGTCTTTGTTCTTTGGCTCCTGTGGGCCTCCGATCACGGTGGCCTCTGTCGTCACAGAGCGCCGGTTCTGGGCGCATGCATCTCAGAGCTCTGGCTCGGTAATTGGACACATCAGTCCAGCCGCTCTGTGGCATGTGGGATCTTCCCAGGCCAGGGATCGAACCGGCACCCCTTGCACTGCAAAGCGGTGTCCTTACCCACTGGACCACCAGGGGAAGCCAGAAACCTGTGATTTTTAAGGGTGAGATCTGCAGGGCTCTTTATGTTCTGGTTGCTGCCATCTGACTGACTTTACCATGACTTAGAACTTCATGTTCCAGCTCTACTCAGTTCATTGTGATGTCCCAGAGATTTCATGCTTACCATTTCACTTTGACCATATAAATCTCCACTGAAACAAGCATCTCAGAGGTTTCCATGTAGGTCCATTGGTTAAGACTTTGCCTTTTAATGGACAGGGTGAAGTTCGGTTGGGAAGCTAAGGTCCCATTGTGCCTCATACTGAAAAAAAAAAAAACATAAAACAGAAGCAATATTGTAACGAATTCAATAAAGTCTTTAAAAATGATCCACATCAAAAAAAATCAATTAGCACAGAGATGCTGGTACATAATAAACTGACAAATATTATGAGACAACAATAACAAAGACAAATCAAACATCTCATTGTTTTTGTACATATATTTCTCCACCAAACTGTAAGCATCTTGAGGGCACAGCGCTTAGCACTTTGGACTTAATAATATTTGATTAGCAGTTAATTAATTAACAAAGTCTATCCTGGTGGCTCAGACAGTAAAGAATTCGGCTGCAATGAAGGAAACCCTGATTTGCTCCCTCAGTGGGGAAGATTCCTTGGAGAAAGGAATGGCAACCCACTC
Organism: Tragulus kanchil; assembly: GCA_022376925.1. Taxonomy (NCBI): domain Eukaryota; kingdom Metazoa; phylum Chordata; class Mammalia; order Artiodactyla; family Tragulidae; genus Tragulus; species Tragulus kanchil. Next base: position 58,222,457 of record JAIOJX010000004.1, read on the forward strand.
CAGTATTCTTGTCTGGAGAATCCCTATGACAGGGGAGCCTAGCGGGCTACAGTCCACAGAGACGCTAAGACTCAGACATGACTGAGGAACTGACAGTTTCACTTCTACTAATTAAAAAGTGGATACTAAATGAAGCTAATGACTAAACCAATGGAAACTATTAATAATAGGGAAATCTTTAAAGGAGCACGGATCATACTACTGGAGTGAAGATAAAACCAGAGAAATATTGTCCTTGGATTGACTTACCCTGGGAAAACTATGCAGAAAACAAAGAACATTCATTCCATAAACAGAAGATTTTATAAGAACCATTTTTTAGCTAGACATATTAGACTTCAGCTATGATTCTACAAATAACAATACCCTTTAATATCTGCATATTTCTAGATTCTCAACCAGAAGAGCACTTGGATAGCAAGGGCCTCACTATCCAAGGCACTCCCTTGGATAGCACTCCCTTATCACGGAAACTGACAGAGATGATCTCCTTTCCAGTAATTCTGATTTATTTGTCTTTGACTTGTTTCCAAGATCATTTGCGTAATCTTTTATGCAAAGATACAACTGTATGATGCATGGAATCATATTTTAAATAGCCAATGATGTTTAAAATATCCGTGGTGGAAAAAATGATTTATAGCCCCTTAATAATATAGACCTGGACATCATTACTGAAAGCAGTAGGTGACAGACATAGTGATATGTCCTTTTCACTGTATGAGACAACATGTGCTAGAAGGTGATTGCAGTAACACCAATGTTACACATTAGCACATGCTTGCTATGTCGCTTCAGTCCTGTCTGCCTCTTTGCAACCCCATGGACTGTAGCCCTCCGGGTTCCTCTGTCCATGGGATTCTCCAGGCAATAATACTGGGTTTCCATGTGGGTTATCATGCCTTCTCCACTTGACTAGCACAACTACATCCTAATGGAAAGATGAGGTCCTTTGTGATAGTGGTTCTGATCATAAAATTCTTTTCAGAGGAGTTTCAAAAAGAAGTAATAAGGGCTTCCTGGTGGTCCAGTGGGTAAGGACACCGCCTTGCAGTGCAAGGCGCTGGTTCGATCCTGGCTTGGGAAGATCCCACTCCAGTATTCTTGTCTGGAGAATCCCTATGACAGGGGAGCCTAGCGGGCTACAGTCCACAGAGACGCTAAGACTCAGACATGACTGAGGAACTGACAGTTTCACTTCTACTAATTAAAAAGTGGATACTAAATGAAGCTAATGACTAAACCAATGGAAACTATTAATAATAGGGAAATCTTTAAAGGAGCACGGATCATACTACTGGAGTGAAGATAAAACCAGAGAAATATTGTCCTTGGATTGACTTACCCTGGGAAAACTATGCAGAAAACAAAGAACATTCATTCCATAAACAGAAGATTTTATAAGAACCATTTTTTAGCTAGACATATTAGACTTCAGCTATGATTCTACAAATAACAATACCCTTTAATATCTGCATATTTCTAGATTCTCAACCAGAAGAGCACTTGGATAGCAAGGGCCTCACTATCCAAGGCACTCCCTTGGATAGCACTCCCTTATCACGGAAACTGACAGAGATGATCTCCTTTCCAGTAATTCTGATTTATTTGTCTTTGACTTGTTTCCAAGATCATTTGCGTAATCTTTTATGCAAAGATACAACTGTATGATGCATGGAATCATATTTTAAATAGCCAATGATGTTTAAAATATCCATGGAGGAAAAAAAATGATTTATAGCCCCTTAATAATATAGACCTGGACATCATTACTGAAAGCAGTAGGTGACAGACATAGTGATATGTCCTTTTCACTGTATGAGACAACATGTGCTAGAAGGTGATTGCAGTAACACCAATGTTACACATTAGCACATGCTTGCTATGTCGCTTCAGTCCTGTCTGCCTCTTTGCAACCCCATGGACTGTAGCCCTCCGGGTTCCTCTGTCCATGGGATTCTCCAGGCAATAATACTGGGTTTCCATGTGGGTTATCATGCCTTCTCCACTTGACTAGCACAACTACATCCTAATGGAAAGATGAGGTCCTTTGTGATAGTGGTTCTGATCATAAAATTCTTTTCAGAGGAGTTTCAAAAAGAAGTAATAAGGGCTTCCCTGGTGGTCCAGTGGGTAAGGACACCGCCTTGCAGTGCAAGGGGCGCTGGTTCGATCCCTGGCTTGGGAAGATCCCACATGCCGCGGAGCGGCTGAACTGATGTGTCCAATTACCAAGCCAGAGCTCTGGAGCACATGTGCCCAGAGCCGGTGCTCTGCGACAACAGAGGCCGCTGCGATGGGAGGCCCACACGGGCCAAAGAACAAAGATGGATGAAAATGGACAAATGAAAGGTCAATAGAAGTGGCCCGCCTGCTCCCCTCCCTCCCCACCCCCACCAAAATAAATAAATAAATAAATCTTTTTTAAAAAAAAAGAAGTAATAAATGATTCCTTACAAACTCTTTTTTACTTCTAGCCAAAAATTAGACCTTTCAAGTTTCTAAGTCTCTAAGAAATAAAAATTATAAAGCAGTGCTGTCAGCACACATGTAATTAAAAAAAAATGTGTAATTAAAATTTTTCTAGCATTACTATAAAAACCAGTGAAATTCATTTGAATTGTGTATTTTCTTTAACCAAATATGTTCAAAATATTGTCATTTTAGCACGTGATCAATGTTTTAAAATCATTAACTGTAATAAGATATTTTACATTCTTTTCTTCCTACTAAGTCTTCAGTACTTAGTGTGTATTTTACATTTGGAGTACATCTCAATTGTATTGGCCACATTTCAAGTGCTCAATTGCCATATATGGCTGGTGGCTACTGTGGTGGACAGTGCAGTCACAGAGGCTCATTTTTAGTTCTAAAAAGTTAATCTGTAAGTTATTTTAGGCAAAAAAGTGACAGACATAGGTGGATATGTTCCTTTTCACTGTATGAGACAACATGTGCTAGAAGGTGATTGCAGTAACACCAATGTTACACATTAGCACATGCTTGCTATGTCGCTTCAGTCCTGTCTGCCTCTTTGCAACCCCATGGACTGTAGCCCTCCGGGTTCCTCTGTCCATGGGATTCTCCAGGCAATAATACTGGGTTTCCATGTGGGTTATCATGCCTTCTCCACTTGACTAGCACAACTACATCCTAATGGAAAGATGAGGTCCTTTGTGATAGTGGTTCTGATCATAAAATTCTTTTCAGAGGAGTTTCAAAAAGAAGTAATAAGGGCTTCCCTGGTGGTCCAGTGGGTAAGGACACCGCCTTGCAGTGCAAGGGGCGCTGGTTCGATCCCTGGCTTGGGAAGATCCCACATGCCGGAGCGGCTGAAATGATGTGTCCAATTACCAAGCCAGAGCTCTGGAGCACATGTGCCCAGAGCCGGTGATCTGCCACAACAGAGGCCGCTGCGATGGGAGGCCCACACGGGCCAAAGAACAAAGATGGATGAAAATGGACAAATGAAAGGTCAATAGAAGTGGCCCGCCTGCTCCCCTCCCTCCCCACCCCACCAAAATAAATAAATAAATAAATCTTTTTTAAAAAAAAAGAAGTAATAAATGATTCCTTACAAACTCTTTTTTACTTCTAGCCAAAAATTAGACCTTTCAAGTTTCTAAGTCTCTAAGAAATAAAAATTATAAAGCAGTGCTGTCAGCACACATGTAATTAAAAAAAAATGTGTAATTAAAATTTTTCTAGCATTACTATAAAAACCAGTGAAATTCATTTGAATTGTGTATTTTCTTTAACCAAATATGTTCAAAATATTGTCATTTTAGCACGTGATCAATGTTTTAAAATCATTAACTGTAATAAGATATTTTACATTCTTTTCTTCCTACTAAGTCTTCAGTACTTAGTGTGTATTTTACATTTGGAGTACATCTCAATTGTATTGGCCACATTTCAAGTGCTCAATTGCCATATATGGCTGGTGGCTACTGTGGTGGACAGTGCAGTCACAGAGGCTCATTTTTAGTTCTAAAAAGTTAATCTGTAAGTTATTTTAGGCATAGAAATTAAATCACAGAATTGACAGTAGTTTTTTTGGTTATTCATGACTTAACCGATGCTTTTGTGTTCTCTTTTATATTTTAACATAAAATGAAGTTTTTTTCCATTTTTTAAATTTGTTTATAAAGCCAGGCTAAATTATTTATTTGTGTCTTGTTTAACCTTAGTGTTTATTCAAGTTGAGAAGTATCTAATCATAAAGTTTATTACCTAATAGAAGGCACTGCCATCAAGTTGCAAGAATTGTAGCCAAGTATTTAGGAAGAAATATTGGCTCTTGGTTTCCTGGCACATTTAACCTCAGTAAATACCATACTAAACAATCCATGTTGATTCTCCTGATACGGTGGTACAATGTCTGCAAGGAATTCCATTGCATGAGTTTAATGTAATTTATTTAGTCACTTCCATGTTGACAAAATTGGCTTGTTTCCAATTTTTGCTCTGACAGTACTGAAATGAAAATCTTTATATATAGAATATTTTCCTAAAAGACAGGCAGTTTTTCACAGAAAATGTGAATAAGAGTTATAAAATATATCCCACTTGTAGAAATACTAAATATGAATAAACTATCTTTGAATCTACTGAAGTATGAATATGAAAATCCTTTTGCATGTTTTCTAGAAGTTAATAAATGACTATTGCATAAAATTTCAATATAGATGTTGAAATATAGCTGCCAAATAAAGCATTCCCTGATAAATTTAACAGTCCAAGAGCTTAAGATATTTCAGGAGACCAACCTGAATGAAAAAATAAATGTTTATAAGGTGCTAATAAATCTCCCCCATATAATGTTTATTTTGGCTAAAATCTCTAAGAATGTATATAGGAAGAAATAATCACTAAAGTAACTTGTTAAGAGTAATTCACAACTCTTTTTGCCAAATGAATCAATTAAGCAGATATACATGATAGTACAAATTACTGTAACATAGTTTAAAACAGGAATGACCTCAACTATTAAGGGATATAGAACTGTTTGCTCCTTTAGTAAACTACCCTCATTTGCTTAGCTTCTTAAATGGTTATTACTCCCTCTTTGGTTAAGAATAGTGACTTTTTGCTACAGTTTCTAATATGTCACCTTTCATAGTTTATATAATAAAATTTATTACATATTTTGCACAAAATATAGGATCCTCAGCTTCTATACTGAAAAATGCAATGTACTGCTAAAAATATTCAAAATGTGGGTGTTATAAGTACTACTTTTCTCAATCATTGAGAATAAATTATCAAAGATACAAGGTTAATAAACAAGGAAGATAGATTTTTGACCTAGGTCTCTGATTCCAAATACAGTGTTTTTCTATTTACAACTGTCTTCTACCATGCTGTGCTAAGCCGCTTCAATCCTGTCTAACTCTTTGCGACCCTATGGACTGTAGCCTACCAGGCTCCTCCATCCATGGGATTCTCAGACAAGAATACTGGAATGGGCTGCCATGTCCTCCTCCAGGGGATCTCCCCAATCCAGGAATCAAACTCATGTCTCTTGTGTCTCCTGCATTGAAGGTGGCTTCATAGTGCCTACTCCCGAAAATCTTTTTATATATAGAATATTTTCCTAAAAGACAGGCAGTTTTTCACAGAAAATGTGAATAAGAGTTATAAAATATATCCCACTTGTAGAAATACTAAATATGAATAAACTATCTTTGAATCTACTGAAGTATGAATATGAAAATCCTTTTGCATGTTTTCTAGAAGTTAATAAATGACTATTGCATAAAATTTCAATATAGATGTTGAAATATAGCTGCCAAATAAAGCATTCCCTGATAAATTTAACAGTCCAAGAGCTTAAGATATTTCAGGAGACCAACCTGAATGAAAAAATAAATGTTTATAAGGTGCTAATAAATCTCCCCCATATAATGTTTATTTTGGCTAAAATCTCTAAGAATGTATATAGGAAGAAATAATCACTAAAGTAACTTGTTAAGAGTAATTCACAACTCTTTTTGCCAAATGAATCAATTAAGCAGATATACATGATAGTACAAATTACTGTAACATAGTTTAAAACAGGAATGACCTCAACTATTAAGGGATATAGAACTGTTTGCTCCTTTAGTAAACTACCCTCATTTGCTTAGCTTCTTAAATGGTTATTACTCCCTCTTTGGTTAAGAATAGTGACTTTTTGCTACAGTTTCTAATATGTCACCTTTCATAGTTTATATAATAAAATTTATTACATATTTTGCACAAAATATAGGATCCTCAGCTTCTATACTGAAAAATGCAATGTACTGCTAAAAATATTCAAAATGTGGGTGTTATAAGTACTACTTTTCTCAATCATTGAGAATAAATTATCAAAGATACAAGGTTAATAAACAAGGAAGATAGATTTTTGACCTAGGTCTCTGATTCCAAATACAGTGTTTTTCTATTTACAACTGTCTTCTACCATGCTGTGCTAAGCCGCTTCAATCCTGTCTAACTCTTTGCGACCCTATGGACTGTAGCCTACCAGGCTCCTCCATCCATGGGATTCTCAGACAAGAATACTGGAATGGGCTGCCATGTCCTCCTCCAGGGGATCTCCCCAATCCAGGAATCAAACTCATGTCTCTTGTGTCTCCTGCATTGGAAGGTGGATTCTTTACCACTAGTGCCACATGGGAAGCCCCATCTTCTACTAGAGTAAATATATTATTTGAATACAATGCTGCATATTTAGTTGCAGCACACATAATCTTTATTTAAAGATTTTTATATTTACTTATCATCATGTAATCCAGCTCAAACTCTGAGCATATTGATAAAAAAAAGAGCTTATTGATTTGTTTGTCAATGCTTATTTTTGGTTGTTTTTAAATTTATACAGGTTGTATTTCATTTGTTATGTAATAAATCTATTACTGAAATGATATATTTCAGTATATAGCAACTTTAAAAATAATTCCTTAGTAAGTTTGATAATACCACGTTTCATTGATATATTGAAGCTCATTGGCCAATACCACCAAGAACACCTGTGTAAGTCTAACTGAAGCAAAAGAGAATCAATACCAAAAAGAGGGAAGCAGAGAAGGGTCCCAAAAGGGTTTGGAGTGCTAAAGTTAGTCATGGCTGATCTTGGCAAAGATTACTCAGAATCTATATACTGGGCCAGTCTCTGTCCCAGTCAATGACTGTATTTTTCAGAACTCAGAAGACAGTAGAGAGATGGATCACTCTGTGGTGCTTTCTTATAACATATGTGTTTAAAGGAATTGATGTTAAAAAAGAGTTTAACCTTGGGAGACCAAAGCAGTCTGTAATCATAATTTGATTGATAAGAGTTAATTTGACATTTTACAAGTCAAAGCTTCTGTCTAAATGCCTGCTTCTCCCCTGTCACCTTGACTGCCAGCAAGGACTTCCTTTGCCCTGTACTTTATGGTGGTTAGTCACTCTGTCATGTCCAACTCCTAGGGACCCTTTGAAATGTAGCCTGCCAGGCTCCTCTGTCCATGGAATTTTTCCAGCAAGAAAACAAGAGTGGGTTACCATTTTCTCCTCCAGGTGATTTGCCCCACCCAGGGATTGAACATGTGGCCTCTGTGTCTGCTGCACTGCAGGCAGATTCGTAACCTTCTGAGTCTTAAAGAAGACCCATTTTATCAGAGGTACTGCACACCAGTATTCTTGCCTGGAGAATCCCATAGGCAGAGGAGACTGGCAGGCTACAGTCCATTTAGGGTCAAAAAGTCTGATACAACTGAAGGGATTTTGCATGCATACTCGTTTGAAAAGATTTAGTTTGCTGCCATCTAGTGGGCATAGACTTTGATTTTTATATTAAATTTAGAAGGGTTTAGACGTTTAACTAGACTTCACATGCTGTTACATTTTTAACTTAACGTTTCCTTGGGGAAAATATTTTTAAATACTTTCAATTACTTTCAAAATGATTTAATGTTCTTTATCATTCCTGCAATACTCCATGAGGAGAGCTGAATTGGAGTTACTAATAATATTCAGAGTACAACAGTATATTTTGGTTTACAACATGCTAACTTTTATACCAGCACACAATAAATTTTTAAAACTTGAGTTTTAAAGAAAATATTTTAAAGAAAAATTTTAACTCTTTTAATCGGAATTTTAAATTCTTTTAATCAAGAATACCTGATTTGCACAGTTTTAAGGTAGGGATTGTCTAACTGAAGAAAAATGAACACCAAAAAGAGGGAAGCAGAGAAGGGTCCCAAAAGGGTTTGGAGTGCTAAAGTTAGTCATGGCTGATCTTGGCAAAGATTACTCAGAATCTATATACTGGGCCAGTCTCTGTCCCAGTCAATGACTGTATTTTTCAGAACTCAGAAGACAGTAGAGAGATGGATCACTCTGTGGTGCTTTCTTATAACATATGTGTTTAAAGGAATTGATGTTAAAAAAGAGTTTAACCTTGGGAGACCAAAGCAGTCTGTAATCATAATTTGATTGATAAGAGTTAATTTGACATTTTACAAGTCAAAGCTTCTGTCTAAATGCCTGCTTCTCCCCTGTCACCTTGACTGCCAGCAAGGACTTCCTTTGCCCTGTACTTTATGGTGGTTAGTCACTCTGTCATGTCCAACTCCTAGGGACCCTTTGAAATGTAGCCTGCCAGGCTCCTCTGTCCATGGAATTTTTCCAGCAAGAAAACAAGAGTGGGTTACCATTTTCTCCTCCAGGTGATTTGCCCCACCCAGGGATTGAACATGTGGCCTCTGTGTCTGCTGCACTGCAGGCAGATTCGTAACCTTCTGAGTCTTAAAGAAGACCCATTTTATCAGAGGTACTGCACACCAGTATTCTTGCCTGGAGAATCCCATAGGCAGAGGAGACTGGCAGGCTACAGTCCATTTAGGGTCAAAAAGTCTGATACAACTGAAGGGATTTTGCATGCATACTCGTTTGAAAAGATTTAGTTTGCTGCCATCTAGTGGGCATAGACTTTGATTTTTATATTAAATTTAGAAGGGTTTAGACGTTTAACTAGACTTCACATGCTGTTACATTTTTAACTTAACGTTTCCTTGGGGAAAATATTTTTAAATACTTTCAATTACTTTCAAAATGATTTAATGTTCTTTATCATTCCTGCAATACTCCATGAGGAGAGCTGAATTGGAGTTACTAATAATATTCAGAGTACAACAGTATATTTTGGTTTACAACATGCTAACTTTTATACCAGCACACAATAAATTTTTAAAACTTGAGTTTTAAAGAAAAATATTTTTAAAGAAAAATTTTAACTCTTTTAATCGGAATTTTTAAATTCTTTTAATCAAGAATACCTGATTTGCACAGTTTTAAGGTAGGGATTGATTACATACAAACTGGTAACCGATGGGGCTAAACTAGCCCATAATTAGGGTTTAGTTCATTGATTGACATTTTACATAGCAGATAATTTGACTGGGAGAAATATCTATCTATATTGCCTTTCTTCTCTCATTTCTACAAAAAGAGAGGTCTCCTATATTCCTCAGAAATATCGAGAATTATCTCTGCTCACGCCCACCTCCTCATTACTTGACTATCCACCAAGAAGAAGGACTGATTGATCAAACTGGTGAAAGTAGGGAAAGGACACTGAACATACAGGACACAGGCCTGCAGTTATCTGTTCTCTGCCTATAACAACATGGTAAATGAGCTCAATTCAGTGAGAAGAACACGAAATATATTTCCCTTTCCAGTTCCAGTTGTGCCCTTCAATGTGGATTTTCCAGCAGTACAGTTAATATGTGCTCCTTACTGTAACTCTATCTTTTTTAATGCATTCAGAACTCAAAGTCAGAAAATACAGTATTTGCATTTATATGTGTGAAATAGGACAGCAATTGAATTAGAGGAAGAGACATCAATGGTAAAAGGTCTCTTTCTGTGGGATTTAGGGATGAGTCATAAATACAGCAAGAAACATGCATGTCTGTGAACAACAAAACTCTGTAAAAGTTAAAAGTAAAATAAAGGTTTAAAAAAATAAATAAATAAATAAATAAATAAATACAGCAAGATCATCTTTGGGAGGCCAAGCAAAAGAAAGTTACTGCAAAAGTACTGAAGTAAACGTAGGATCTGAGAGAGTGACTATTTATTTAGCCTGGCCAATCTGACTGTCCCCAAATACAGATATTTTCAAGAAATTCAGAGCAAGACAGAGCTTTGTATTCTTAATTTTTTTTTTAACCTGATCCAGTGTCCCAGAATACATTATAAAAGCACAATATTGGGAGGAAGAAAAATATAGCATCATTGGCCTATTATGTGTTCCACTAAGCAATGCACTGGAGCTGGCCCAGTTCCTCTCACTCTCCTTCTTCCTCTGTTTGCTCTTCCTCAAGGGTGCTGGCCTGGCAGACAGTTCCCAGGCTTTCTAATCCACTGCCCTCTGTTAGGTTTGGCCAATGGGAACATGGGAGGAAGGAAGAAACCACAATATCTCTCTTTCTCTCTACCTTGGCAGCTTTTCTGCCAACTGCTGCATCTTCCCCACGGATCCAGTTTCTGCCATTTAACCTCAGCCCCTGAGCTTCAGGAATACTGCCTCCTCTTCTCTCTCTGGGAGTGAAGCGGCCTCCTGCTGTTGCTAATCTCTGAAGTGCCTCACTGTCCCCTGTTTGGTTTCTCAGTCTTTCCATTATCTATTTAACCAATTCCTGGTATTAGCTCCTCTAGAAAGCAACTGTAGTCTCTGGTTTCTGTTTTTTTTCTTAGGACTCTTACAACATATACAATATACACATATGCATGTATGTATGTGTATATATATATATAGTCTGATTTTGATTCTGATTCTATCTCCAACTTCCTCCTGCTAAAGAACCTTTGGTGAGACTGAGGAAAGTAACAGAGATTCTTGGAGGATCATAGCATAGTATAATTCAGCATTAAGAAGAGGTCCATCTTGATAAGAGAAAGATGTGACTTGCAGATATTTTGGTTAGGATGCTATGAAGAACCTGCATCACCCCCTCACCCTACTATGTTTACAGAATCCACTGACCCAGAGGAGGAATTCTGCACCCAGGAGAGAAGGAAGAAGGCCCGGGGGACTGGCACTGAAGATGAAGGAGGGACAGAAAGACTTCTTCACTGAAGGTGCACCCAATCTCTTCCTCATAGTCACTATCTCCTCCACCCTGGGAGGGAGAGAGGATGCAGGAAACCCATACTTTTACCAGGTTCACTTCCTCCATGAATTTCCAAGGTATTTTTAAGTAACATTACCACATTCTACAAATCTCAAATACCAAAATATAATTTTCAAAAAAATAAAAGTATCACTCACCCAAATAAAGTTAAATATTTATTTACCTCATTAATGAGGGAACCAGCAAGATGGTGAGGCTTGTGCAAAAAGTCACAGTATTTATGGTGGTTTATATAAAAGATAGTAAAAAAAGAGTGCTAATTTAAATACAAAACTAGCTCATACCTTACAGGGCAATAAAATGGCAACTTCTGAGGCTCATCTCTTTTACAAGATAGAAATCATATCATCTCTTGGACAAAATTCATTTGTATTTCCATCAGAAATCATCATGTGTGTCAGCTTCTACAAGTTAACAACAGTTTCTAAAGGGATAAAAAACATCCCAATTATTACAGCAATGAAAATAGTTATTTACTCCTAGGGAGTTAGACAATGTCGCTGTGGACCAACTAAACAATTCCTAACATAATACCAAAGAAATACATAGTAATCTCTTTTATGTGGTTTGGAGATGTGGATGATTCATAAGTTAAAATCATTCTGTCGTGTCTGACTTTTTGTGACCCATGGACGAGCCATGTAATTCTCCAGGCAAGAACACTGGAATGGGTAGCCTTTCCCTTCTTCAGGTGATCTTCCCCACCCAGGGTTTGAACCCAAGTCTCTGGCATTGCAGGCAGGTTTTTTACCAGCTGAGCTACAAGATATGGATACCTTCTCTTAACATCTGCTGGATATCAAAAATTGCTGCCCCATTTAGGCAAAGAAGATATGGCACACCTCTTCTGAAAGTTACCACTAACTGACCTGTAAGCAGCTTTCTCCAAGTTGTTATCCTTCACTCTCAACAAGTAATTTCAAGTATAGACTCCAGTAGACCACCAACCATCCCTACTTGCCTGAATCTGAGGAGTTTCCTGGGGCATGGGAACTTCAGTATTAAAGCTGGGTAAATCACACAAATTGTTTATCCTAACACAAACTCATCCCTTTAATCCCACAAAGGAAAATATATATAATATAACATAAACCAAAATGGCACTGAAGTCTGGATATCAGAAGACAGAATTATCAAAGAAGAACTCAAAACCATATATTACATACATATAACTATCACTTCAGAAATACAGTTCTGTTTTTAAGTAGAAAAAACTTATTGATAATGCAGAGTAACTTTACTGCTCACTATATTATTAATACATCCCTTCACTTCAAAATGGGCTATTGGCTTACCATAGAAAATGCCCTATTATACTGTTTAGATTTCTTCCTAAATCAAAGAGTGCTGACCTCAAATGTAAATTCTAGTTTCTCCATTTATAGAAAAAAATTAAAAACTGCCTGTAACTTTAAAATTGTAGAATTTCCTTCTTCATAATACAGATATTTTGTATTTTTCAGTGATGACTGCACAGATACATCTTACCCGACAAGTTCCATCACAATGTGATCTTGAAAGTTCCCCATCAAGAACTGGGATCTGTGTATTTTCCTCTTGAATATGGATGGGCTGTGACTACAACAGGAATGTCTTCTGCCTTCTGAGGCTAGGTCAAAATGAAATTTGATACCTACCATTCCCAATTCAATAGATACACGTTTGGGTTTGTGTGTATATATATGTATGAGATAATATATATTTACTTATTTAAAACAATTTTTAAAATTGTGACCCAGGACATATAACAAGCTAAGACACTTGTTCACAGACAGAGGTAGAGAGGAATGGAAGAATCCTCTGTTCTTTTCATCCTTAACAATTTCTAATGATCTGTCAGCTAAAAACTCTTATTAGGTCTTCATTCAGTTTTATCGAAAGCAAAGAACTGGAAATTACCAGACTTTAAAAAAAACAAAAACATAATTTTACTTATTAGTGTCACTCACTATCTGAACACTAACACTGTCTCATGTGGTCACTATATTCAGCACTGGAGGATTTACACATTAAATAAAAGCAGCACAATAAGATTCTGGGTGGCTAAGAAGTGTACTTTGGAATGTGATAAGGAAGAGTTGTGAAAAGAGACAGGAGAACAGACATGACAGTCTAACGTGACCACTTTTCCACCCACAAGCCACCCAACAGCTCTCACTGTTGAATTTACAATCTGGAAAGTCATTCCTTTAAAACTGCCCATACTCTTTGAAGTGTTCATGTACCTGGTTTAGGCCACCATATTGTTTTATCCTTAGAATAACACCATGAAGTAAGAGCTATTAGGAATCCATTTTACATTAGAACATTTGGACAAAAAGATGTTAACATCATTTGTCCAAGGTCACAAACTCACCAACTGGCACAATTAAGATTTACATCCAAGTTGTCTCTAAAGCCCATCTTCATAGGCATTCTCATGAATACCTCTTACACACACCGTAAATACAAATAAATACATATATATAACATCTTGCCTTAGAGCCACATATCAGAAAAATTAAAGGAAAAAATAAGTGAGATACAGGAAATTTTGAATGATCTCAAGAACTGCTTCTTCTAAATGTCTAATATTATGCATTTAATTTAATGTTAATATTTGTTTCAGTCATAGAAATGTATTACTAAGAGTATCATGTCCTTTGGCTGAATTTTCTACGTTTATCTAGTACTACCCTTTGGTCATAATTTTTATAGCCTACTGTTTTTCTAATTGCTAAAATCTTTATTGTGCTCTTCCTTCCTGCTGGCACCAGGAAACAACTGTCAGGAAGGAAAACATGAATACAAATCAGCATCTCTCTTTTCCAGTTCTTGCTTCACATTTGTCCTATTGTCTCAAGAGTAAAAATAAAGAAAATGTACAATTAGTGTCTTTGGGTGATATGAATTCCTGAATCTATGTTATTGTAATTCTTGGAAGATTATTTTTTCTCTTTTCCTCACAAGAAAACAAATAGATTAGCTCCTTGCTTTTTTTTTCTCAAATAAGGAATGATCATTTTACTTTGTATCATATCTGATTCATCAATTTTTTTTTAACAATCTCCCAACAAAATTTTTTATGAATTACTGTTGAAAGAATTCATTTAAAGTATCCTTAATCCTTAAAACTGAATATTTGAGCAGTATATTAAACTAAACTCCCATTGAGAGTAATTTATTTTTTTCTGCATGACAATAAAAGACAAGGTGTCTTTTCGAATTATGTCAAGGTTCATGGTTCCATTCATTTCTAAATTTGTGTTTTGATTCATAAATTTATAAGAGGGTATCTGTAAAAGATAATCCCAAACCTAGATTGGAATTGTGCCATAAATCTAGAGCATGTATCAAAACACAATCGCTGGGGAAACCATCCTATGGCAAGACTCCATTTCCCACAGATTCAAGGACAATAAATTTAGCTAGTCTGTTGCATTTCAATAGTAATTAAATAGGCTCCTGCAAATATTTTGGTAGAAATCAGCTCTCATTTAGAGTTCTGGTAAAGACTCACTTATCAGAGATAATAGTAAAAGGATAGTAATGGTATGAGCCACATATTGGCAAGTACTGCTTATATTGTACATTCTGTCTGTTCTTGTGGCATTTTGGGCCATGACCATACCCATGCTTGGAGACGAAGAGATGGACTAAACACAACAGTTTGGCCTAAGGTGGGGAAATGGTCATTGGGAGTTTAGAATAGTATGTACAGAGAGAATCAGGCTCATTCTTCTATAATATAATATAATTCTATAAACAATAGAGTAGAGACTTCTACGGCCCACTGAATTTCCTTTGTGAGGGTGAGGAACTTTTCATGTTTACAACTTTGTCCTAGATTTTCAGGGCATTAATCTTGTCAGTCAAAAACCCCACTTTGGCACTGTAAATATTTAACATCCCTGAACCTCAGTTTCCTTATCTGTAAAATGTGGAGAACAATACCTGGCTGACTTTGTACTGGGTGAGTTAAAACTAAGTGTACTAAAACCTACAACAGTGCAAACGCACTGTATGTACTCCGTAAATGAAAACAATGGTGGGCATTATTAGAATCAACCAGAAATCTGTAGCCAAATATCTGATGTGGTACATAACACAAAAAGTTGGAGCTCAATGTACCTAAGGGGCTGTCATTATTCTAGAAGCAGAGAACCTTCTTGGGTTCAATGTTACTTAATGTTGTCAGTTTTCTACATGCACATCCTTATTCATGCGCAGATCGGGCTTAAAAACTGAATATTTGAGCAGTATATTAAACTAAACTCCCATTGAGAGTAATTTATTTTTTTCTGCATGACAATAAAAGACAAGGTGTCTTTTCGAATTATGTCAAGGTTCATGGTTCCATTCATTTCTAAATTTGTGTTTTGATTCATAAATTTATAAGAGGGTATCTGTAAAAGATAATCCCAAACCTAGATTGGAATTGTGCCATAAATCTAGAGCATGTATCAAAACACAATCGCTGGGGAAACCATCCTATGGCAAGACTCCATTTCCCACAGATTCAAGGACAATAAATTTAGCTAGTCTGTTGCATTTCAATAGTAATTAAATAGGCTCCTGCAAATATTTTGGTAGAAATCAGCTCTCATTTAGAGTTCTGGTAAAGACTCACTTATCAGAGATAATAGTAAAAGGATAGTAATGGTATGAGCCACATATTGGCAAGTACTGCTTATATTGTACATTCTGTCTGTTCTTGTGGCATTTTGGGCCATGACCATACCCATGCTTGGAGACGAAGAGATGGACTAAACACAACAGTTTGGCCTAAGGGGGGGAAATGGTCATTGGGAGTTTAGAATAGTATGTACAGAGAGAATCAGGCTCATTCTTCTATAATATAATATAATTCTATAAACAATAGAGTAGAGACTTCTACGGCCCACTGAATTTCCTTTGTGAGGGTGAGGAACTTTTCATGTTTACAACTTTGTCCTAGATTTTCAGGGCATTAATCTTGTCAGTCAAAAACCCCACTTTGGCACTGTAAATATTTAACATCCCTGAACCTCAGTTTCCTTATCTGTAAAATGTGGAGAACAATACCTGGCTGACTTTGTACTGGGTGAGTTAAAACTAAGTGTACTAAAACCTACAACAGTGCAAACGCACTGTATGTACTCCGTAAATGAAAACAATGGTGGGCATTATTAGAATCAACCAGAAATCTGTAGCCAAATATCTGATGTGGTACATAACACAAAAAGTTGGAGCTCAATGTACCTAAGGGGCTGTCATTATTCTAGAAGCAGAGAACTTCTTGTTCAATGTTACTTAAGTTGGAAACACAGGGCATATCACAGAATGTATTAGTAACTATTGATCTTTCGTGAAGGGGAAGTCAGGGGACCCTACTCTTTCATGTTGTCAGTTTTCTACATGCACATCCTTATTCATGCGCAGATCGCTAGAAGTGTGACTACATATCTCACTATAATGATAATGATGACAGTATGACTAGGGCAAGGTTTGGGAACAGTCCAGTAGATCAAACACAGGGAAGGAAGACAGTGGGAAGAACTGTGACAGACTGAGTTTACATGAGCTGAGAGCAAACAAACGTTAGTCAGCAGTTCAAGAGAGGCACATCAATAATGTTAATAGTTCTGAGGAGTTGCTTCAGTACTAAAATTCTAACATTAAAAATGCCATATGAGGGCTTCCCTTGTGGTCCAGTGGGTAAACAGTACGCCTTGCAGTGAAAGGGGCACCGGTTCAATCCCTGACCCAGGATGATTCCACATGCTGAGGAATGGCTGAACCAGTGTGTCCAACTACGAGCCAGCACTCTGGAGCGCGTGCACCCAGAGCCGGTGCTCGGCAATGAGGGAGGTCACTGCAATGGGAGGCCCACACAGGCCAAAGACTAAAGATGAATGAAAATAAATAAATAAATAAAGC
Organism: Tragulus kanchil; assembly: GCA_022376925.1. NCBI lineage: Eukaryota > Metazoa > Chordata > Mammalia > Artiodactyla > Tragulidae > Tragulus > Tragulus kanchil. The sequence goes on from JAIOJX010000004.1 coordinate 58,239,526, forward strand.
AATAAAAGAGGCCAAAATTTCCAAAAAAATGCCATATGAGATCACTGATATTTTTTCTTGTCGCTGGGTTGTAGGTACAGGCTCAGGTGAGTTTGGGGGATTCACCAAATGGTAACACTAAGTTCGGGTGAGGGCAGTTGGAGAACAACTTTTCCATCAATTGTAACTGTCCTTAGAATCAGGTCTTCTAAAAGTCTGTGTAGGTCTACCTGTATTAGTTTTCCAGGGCTTTTATAACAAAGGACCACAAATTAGGTGACTTAAGCAACAGAGATGCACTTTCTCATGTTTCTGAAGACTAGAAATCTGAGATCAAGATGTAAGTAGAGTTGGTTTCTTCTGAGGCTGTGAGAGAATCTAATGCATAGCTTTTCCTTAGCTTCTAATTGCTCATAATTTTGGTTTATCCCTTGGCTTGTAAAAACCTCACCTCGACCTCTGGATTCATTTTCACGTGGGGTTCTCCCTTTGTATACATCTATATCCAAATTTCCCATGTTTATAAGAGCTCCAGTCACACGGGATTAGAGGCTCTTTCAGAGAGCCGTATTAATTGAGATGTGCATCCTGTCTAGTCTAAAAAGCTATTGTGGAGCAGGGGAAGGGAATGGGAATACGAGTTAGATTAGTGCAAGGCTCCAAGGACTGTGGACTGGGTACTAAAAGATTTCCTTAGATCAAGAATGTATATGACAGTCAAAGATTGACACTGCAGGAAAAGAGAGCAACACATAATAAAAGCACGTTAATGTGCAAAAGGTGAGCACATCTGGGAAATTTCCAATGCTTTTTACCAGAATGTAAGTGAGTCTAAAGCAATAGTAAGAAATGAGACTAGAGAAAAAGAAATGAGCTCACATATATAATTAGGCAGTTTTATATGTAGTATTACATGTGCTGCAAAGAATTAAAATACTTTAATTTTAAATTAAATGACCTACTTTCATAGGCAACCATAAGCAATTTAGGACCATTATAAATTTTTTTTTTAAAACATGGTTTTTACCCTTTATGGTAAATAACAAACAGAATCTCTAAAATTCATCCTAAGTATCTTGTTCTCTGAGGAAATAAAAAACTGGGTACAGAAATGTCTCCTACCACTGTCATGAAGTATCTTGAAGGGACCTGAAAATATTATAATCTCAGGTAACTGTGTCTTACCAGTGACAAAGATTGCTTCTCCTTTTCTGGTAACTGAAAATTGATTTTCATCTATTTAATGTGATTTGAACAATGGATCAATCCCAACCAGCCCAAGTTGGCCAATGACATACCACATGCCTCTGGAATTAATGACTGTAGCAGACACTTGTCCCAAGCAGAGCCAATCAGTTCTTTTCTGACAATAAATATAAACTCTAGATAGAAGGAGCTTTCCTTCTGATATTGGAAGCTCTAAACATTATGTAGCTCTGGTGTTTCCAGGGTCAATATTGATTCCACATATATACAAAGCCTTGACTAAAGCTAACATAGAGAAAAGCAGAGCCAAGAGATGGAAAGAGAAAAAGGAAAAGAAGTCCTAGATAGTCCGTCCTAAACCAGCACTATCCACTAGGATTATCAGTTACATTTGCCAGTAAATTTCATTTTCTTGGTAAGCCAATTGAGTTGAACTTCTGCCTCTAGCAACCAAGATACAATACAGATGATCTGGAGTAGGAAAATTCTGATTAAGACAACTGGATAGACCAAATAAACACTGGCATCTCTGCTTATTTTATCTGTAATAGTCCATTTCACATATCTTGTTGAACATTTCAATAGGAAGTTCTACTGTATATATATATATTTCTTAATATGGTCTTGGGAGAATCCACAAGCAAAAAATCCTATCCCTAATTATCATTACCATGCTTAATAAACTCACTACAGATTCTAATTATTTTTCTTTCAGGAATCATGTAAGGAAATAGACAAGGTGATTAAGGGATGCATTTCAGAGCTGCATCACAAGGTTTTGAGCAAGGTTTTGCAACTTACCAGCTGTGACCTTGAACAAGTCACCTAACTTATTTGTGCCTCAGTTTCCTATTCCATAAAATGGGTATGATAACTGCTTCTATAGCTCAGCTGTTAAAGAATTTGCCTGCAATGTGGGAGACTTGGGTTTGATCCCCGGGTTGGGAAAATCCCCTGGAGAAGGGAAAGGCTACCCACTCTAGTATTCTTGCCTAGAGAAATCCATGGCTTGTCCATGGGTCTCAAAGAGTCATATATGACTGAATGACTCCACTTTTCACTTTTTATCTCATAAGGCTCTTATGAAGATTAAGTGTGTTAGTTCATGTAGGAAGCTTAGAGCAGTACGAGGAGCATAATAAACACTATACAAATGTTTTAAAGAAAATATGATGCTATTTTTAAGCTATTGAATAGAGCAACCTCAAAGTCACTGTGGATGGTGACTATAGCCATGAAATTAAAAAATGCTTGCTCTTTGAAAGAAAAGATACAACAAACCTAGACAGCATATTCAAAAGCAGAGACACCACTTTGCCAACAAAGCTCCACATAGTCAAAGCTATGGTTTTTCTGGTAGTCATGTACAGATGTGTGAGTTGGATCTAAAAGAAGGCTGATTGCTGTAGAACTGATGCTTTTTAACTGGTACTGGAGAAGGCTGCTGAGAGTTCCCTGGACTGCAAGGAGATCAAACCAGTCAATCCCAAGGAAATTAAGCTTGAATATTCATTGGAAGGACTGATGCTGAAGTTCTAATACTTTGGCCACCTGATGCAAAAAGATGATTCATTGGAAAAGACCCTGATGCTGGGAAAGATTGAGGGAAGGAAGAGAAGGAGGCGACAGAGGATGAGGTTGTGGATGGCATCACTGGCTCAATGGACATGAGTTTGAGCAAATTCAGGGAGATAGTAAAGGACAGGGAAGCCTGGTGTGCTGCAGTCTATGGGGTCACAATGACTCAGACTTGACTTAGCACCTGAACAACAGCAACAATACAGCAGCAGCATAAACAGTTAGTTCAGTCCCTTAGTGATGTCCAAGCAGCAGTATACTTTTCATCAAATAAACAAATGTAGGAATAATTTTTATAAAAATTATTGTGGTCACTAACATTTCTACTAAATGGTGGATTTTGGATTAATGAAGTTTATATAACTCTATCTCTGACTTTGAATCATAAGCTATTTTGTATACTTTTTCAGTTATGTAGGTATCTTAAAAATTAACATCAAATGTGAATACTTAATTATTTGACAACTAAATTGCTTCCTAAGAACTTTAAGGAAGACTATTAACCAATCAGCCAGTTCACTCAGTCACGTCCAACTTTTGGCGACCCCGTGGACTGCAGCACGCCAGGCTTCCCTTCCTTCACTGTCTCTTGGAGCTTGCTCAAACTCATGTCCATTGACTCAGTGATGCCATCCAACCACTTCATCCTGCGTCGTCTAGGAGTCAGTAATTTAATTAAGAGCTAGAAATCAGTGGAGATAATTAAACTAACCCTTTCATGGTGAACTCTGACATGGGAAAATGACTTGTTAAGGCCTTGTCCAATATTCAATAGTAAAATCAATGATAGGGAATGAGCTACTCACCAATTACAGTAAGTAAACAGATAGTATTCCACCACAATTAAACTCTGACCCATAAATTGTATTTGTAGGTAAACAATAATTTGCAAACTGGAAACCAACTTAGTTGTCTCAATATTTGCTAAAATTTAATGATAGTTTGGTAAAAAATAAAGAAACCCCTGCTGAATCCCTGGACTGCAAGGAGATCAAACCAGTCAATCCCAAGGAAATTAAGCTTGAATATTCATTGGAAGGACTGATGCTGAAGTTCTAATACTTTGGCCACCTGATGCAAAAAGATGATTCATTGGAAAAGACCCTGATGCTGGGAAAGATTGAGGGAAGGAAGAGAAGGAGGCGACAGAGGATGAGGTTGTGGATGGCATCACTGGCTCAATGGACATGAGTTTGAGCAAATTCAGGGAGATAGTAAAGGACAGGGAAGCCTGGTGTGCTGCAGTCTATGGGGTCACAATGACTCAGACTTGACTTAGCACCTGAACAACAGCAACAATACAGCAGCAGCATAAACAGTTAGTTCAGTCCCTTAGTGATGTCCAAGCAGCAGTATACTTTTCATCAAATAAACAAATGTAGGAATAATTTTTATAAAAATTATTGTGGTCACTAACATTTCTACTAAATGGTGGATTTTGGATTAATGAAGTTTATATAACTCTATCTCTGACTTTGAATCATAAGCTATTTTGTATACTTTTTCAGTTATGTAGGTATCTTAAAAATTAACATCAAATGTGAATACTTAATTATTTGACAACTAAATTGCTTCCTAAGAACTTTAAGGAAGACTATTAACCAATCAGCCAGTTCACTCAGTCACGTCTGACTCTTTGCGACCCCATGGAGTGCAGCATGCCAGATTTCCCCTTCCTTCACTGTCTCTTGGAGCTTGCTCAAACTCATGTCCATTGACTCAGTGATGCCATCCAACCACTTCATCCTGCGTCGTCTAGGAGTCAGTAATTTAATTAAGAGCTAGAAATCAGTGGAGATAATTAAACTAACCCTTTCATGGTGAACTCTGACATGGGAAAATGACTTGTTAAGGCCTTGTCCAATATTCAATAGTAAAATCAATGATAGGGAATGAGCTACTCACCAATTACAGTAAGTAAACAGATAGTATTCCACCACAATTAAACTCTGACCCATAAATTGTATTTGTAGGTAAACAATAATTTGCAAACTGGAAACCAACTTAGTTGTCTCAATATTTGCTAAAATTTAATGATAGAAATTAAACACTTAGGAGTAGAGGCAGAAAACTAGTATTGTCCCTTGCCAGGTAAGAGATTTTAGTTAAATCATGTAATCTCTCTGTGTCTCAAGGTCTTTCCTCAATGAAATAAACACAGTGCTCACCCTATTTAATGTAAAGATTGATATATGATTCAATAGAAATAATTTTGATCAGTCTTTTTAAAGTTATGTGATGTGATTGCAAAACAACCCTTCTCCATGATGCCTTAGTATTTTCCAGGCAACTTGCACCAAACACTTTTCCTACAGTAGTGCTAACTATCAGATCCTTGCTACGAAGCAGACACTTTCTTTTCACTTTGCAATGAGTATATTGAAACACAGTAATGATATTCATATAGTTCAGAATGACTCACAGAACAAAATGAAGTCCAGATTCAATTCCAGTTTGGTTTGTCAGAAAGAGAGGCTTCCCAGGTGCCTCAGCAATAAAGAATCCACCTGCAATGAGGAGACACAGGGGACTTGGGTTAGATCATTAGGTCTGTGTGATCCCCTGGAGAAGGGAATGGCAACCTACTCCAATACTCTTGCTAAAAAAACCCCCTATGGACAGAGAAGCCTGCCAGGCTATGGTTCATGGGGTCACAAACAGTCAGATATGAATGAAGCAACTGAGCACACACCTACAAAGATGTTTTGTCATGGGCAAATAAGGGTATCTTTAATGGTAACTACTGGGACCCAAATTATGAGGAAAGTAGCTCTGAAAGAGAGAGCGATGAGGATAATAGATTAAGGTATTTGCAGGGAATGCTTTTATGTGGAAGAGAGGATTTTCCTACCCTTAAGTGATAGGTCTGTCAGATGCTCCCGTCAGGCTAGATTTTAGTCTGAAAAGATGGTTCTGTGTTTAAGTCAACTAAAGTGACAGAACCTTAGACGATACCACTGAGAAAGAGGAGCCTGGTGAAGAGACACCTCTTCTGTCCAGCAATGGAAGGTGCTATGGGTCAGACCACCTGACTGCATCTTCCTCTGATGTGGTTTGAATAATCAGAATTTCTCACCACAAGAAGCTTAAAGATAGCTCTTCCTATATAACCAAGCCATTTGGGGCTTTTTAAGTTATTGTTTTGCTCCGCTCTGAGATCAGATCTTGACTAAGATAGTTTTTGCTCAAAAGATAGCTCTTTAGACCTTGTTCTTGCTGGATTGTTCAACACACAAGAGCAAAAGTTCCTAGTACAAGAGTTCTTATAATTATGTTCCTAGTATAATGTCTTTTAGATGGTTAAGAAGATCTTTTTTTGTTAAACACAGTTGAAGGTGGTTCAGGAGGTAAAAAGTTACATGTTTCAGCATGTTTTTGCTTTGTTTAAGTTCAAATCTTATAATAAGTAGAACTGTTTTAACCACTTTGTACTTTTGGGTATGTGGTATTTTTAGTATGAAAAGGGGAAATGAGATTGTACAGGAGGCTCGCTCACTATAGTCGACTACGTCCGATGTGAGACCGAGACTTTCCAGCTCTGGGGTGAGATTTTATGCTTTGCTTTTGATTGAGTTCTGTTACAATTTTTTATTAATAAATGCTTGCTTTGATGGTACTCTAGCCTTCTGATAATTTATTGTCAGAGTCCAAGACTCACGATTGAGAGGGGACTCACACTGTGACTGGTAAAGGTTTCTGGAATATTTAAGACAGTGCCTCCTAGAGGGATCTGGTAATAATAGGACCAAGAATAAGCTACAGCACAGTGTCCGCAACAGTTTCAGTTTGCCTTAACCCAGACGCCCAATCTCTCTTTCCTTATGCCTTACCTCTGAGTTCAGTCTTGGCACTAGTGATCAGCAGTGGGCTTGCTTTGATTCACTTGGTACAGACAGCATCTTTCACAAGTGCCAACCCCAGGTCTTTCCAATTCTGTCTCCTGAAAATTCTGCAGTATCCCATTCCACACACACACATGGGCAACTAGGGAGTAATACTGTTGGGAAAGCCTGACTCAGTGTGAGAGGTCGAAGTCTTCTGTCCCCAAAGTCAAGCTAAAGTGACAGAACCTTAGACGATACCACTGAGAAAGAGGAGCCTGGTGAAGAGACACCTCTTCTGTCCAGCAATGGAAGGTGCTATGGGTCAGACCACCTGACTGCATCTTCCTCTGATGTGGTTTGAATAATCAGAATTTCTCACCACAAGAAGCTTAAAGATAGCTCTTCCTATATAACCAAGCCATTTGGGGCTTTTTAAGTTATTGTTTTGCTCCGCTCTGAGATCAGATCTTGACTAAGATAGTTTTTGCTCAAAAGATAGCTCTTTTAGACCTTGTTCTTGCTGGATTGTTCAACACACAAGAGCAAAAGTTCCTAGTACAAGAGTTCTTATAATTATGTTCCTAGTATAATGTCTTTTAGATGGTTAAGAAGATCTTTTTTTGTTAAACACAGTTGAAGGTGGTTCAGGAGGTAAAAAGTTACATGTTTCAGCATGTTTTTGCTTTGTTTAAGTTCAAATCTTATAATAAGTAGAACTGTTTTAACCACTTTGTACTTTTGGGTATGTGGTATTTTTAGTATGAAAAGGGGAAATGAGATTGTACAGGAGGCTCGCTCACTATAGTCGACTACGTCCGATGTGAGACCGAGACTTTCCAGCTCTGGGGTGAGATTTTATGCTTTGCTTTTGATTGAGTTCTGTTACAATTTTTTATTAATAAATGCTTGCTTTGATGGTACTCTAGCCTTCTGATAATTTATTGTCAGAGTCCAAGACTCACGATTGAGAGGGGACTCACACTGTGACTGGTAAAGGTTTCTGGAATATTTAAGACAGTGCCTCCTAGAGGGATCTGGTAATAATAGGACCAAGAATAAGCTACAGCACAGTGTCCGCAACAGTTTCAGTTTGCCTTAACCCAGACGCCCAATCTCTCTTTCCTTATGCCTTACCTCTGAGTTCAGTCTTGGCACTAGTGATCAGCAGTGGGCTTGCTTTGATTCACTTGGTACAGACAGCATCTTTCACAAGTGCCAACCCCAGGTCTTTCCAATTCTGTCTCCTGAAAATTCTGCAGTATCCCATTCCACACACACACATGGGCAACTAGGGAGTAATACTGTTGGGAAAGCCTGACTCAGTGTGGGAGAAGAGCTAAGGCCAGTGCTTCCTCCTGCACACATTCAGAAGGACTGCTCTGAGGTATTCCACACCCTCCTCAGAAATATGGAGGCTTGTTACCTACATCTGTGACCATCTCAGTAACTCACCTTCATCTTGGCTTCTCTTGCCTCCCTATCTGAACTTGCCCTCATATCTGTCTCTGAAATAACCACTGGCACACAAACCCTTTTTTTATATAATCATTTTTATTTTACTTTTTACTTTTACAGAGTTTTGCTGTTTACAGATACGTATGATCCCAGATTAGTCATATGTATTTCCCTGACCCCCTCCCTCCTCACTCCCTTCCCTGTCCCCCCACCCAGTCCCATTCCTCCAAGCCATCACACAGCACCCCTGCAGGATCCCCTATTCCTACAGCGCAATGACAATAGCTATTTTTTTCACATATGACAGTATAGGTTTCCATGTTACTCCCTCTATGCCTCCCACCCACTGTTCATTCCCCACAATGTCCACACGTTAGTTCTCTATGTCTGTTTTTCCATCGCTTCACAGCATGTGTTGTCATTACCATCTTACTAGATTCCATATATGTATGTTAGTATACTGTACTTGTCTTTCTCTTTTTCACTTATTTTCCTTTTTATAATACATCCATCCATCTCATTAGGACTGATTGTTCTGCATTTCTTTTTACAGCTGAGTAGTACTCCAGTGTATGTATGTACCAGAGCTTCTTTATCTGTTCATCTGTCGATGCAGACGTTCATGTGACTGGTAAAGGGTTCTGGAATATTTAAGACAGTGCCTCCTAGAGGGATCTGGTAATAATAGGACCAAGAATAAGCTACAGCACAGTGTCCGCAACAGTTTCAGTTTGCCTTAACCCAGACGCCCAATCTCTCTTTCCTTATGCCTTACCTCTGAGTTCAGTCTTGGCACTAGTGATCAGCAGTGGGCTTGCTTTGATTCACTTGGTACAGACAGCATCTTTCACAAGTGCCAACCCCAGGTCTTTCCAATTCTGTCTCCTGAAAATTCTGCAGTATCCCATTCCACACACACACATGGGCAACTAGGGAGTAATACTGTTGGGAAAGCCTGACTCAGTGTGGGAGAAGAGCTAAGGCCAGTGCTTCCTCCTGCACACATTCAGAAGGACTGCTCTGAGGTATTCCACACCCTCCTCAGAAATATGGAGGCTTGTTACCTACATCTGTGACCATCTCAGTAACTCACCTTCATCTTGGCTTCTCTTGCCTCCCTATCTGAACTTGCCCTCATATCTGTCTCTGAAATAACCACTGGCACACAAACCCTTTTTATATAATCTTTTTTATTCTACTTTTTACTTTTACAGAGTCTTGCTGTTTACAGATACGTATGATCCCAGATTAGTCATATGTATTTCCCTGACCCCCCTCCTCACTCCCTTCCCTGTCCCCCCACCCAGTCCCATTCCTCCAAGCCATCACACAGCACCCCTGCAGGATCCCCTATTCCTACAGCGCAATGACAATAGCTATTTTTTTCACATATGACAGTATAGGTTTCCATGTTACTCCTCTATGCCTCCCACCCACTGTTCATTCCCCACAATGTCCACACGTTAGTTCTCTATGTCTGTTTTTCCATCGCTTCACAGCATGTGTTGTCATTACCATCTTACTAGATTCCATATATGTATGTTAGTATACTGTACTTGTCTTTCTCTTTTTCACTTATTTTCCTTTTTATAATACATCCATCCATCTCATTAGGACTGATTGTTCTGCATTTCTTTTTACAGCTGAGTAGTACTCCAGTGTATGTATGTACCAGAGCTTCTTTATCTGTTCATCTGTCGATGGACATCTGAGTCGCTTCCATGTTCTAGCTATTGTCTAGAGTGCTGCAATAAACATTGGGGTACAGGTGCTTCTTTCAATTTTGATTTCATCAAGGGTACAAGCCTAATAGTGGGATTGGTGGGTCATATGGTGCTTCTATTTTTAGTTTTTTAAGAACTCTCCATACTGTCTTCCATAGAGGCTGTATCAATTTATATTCCCACCAGCAATGTAAGACTGTTTCCTTTTCTCCGCACCCTCTCCAGCATTTATTGCCTGTCGATTTGTTGATGATGGCCATTCTGACGGGTATGAGGTGATATATCTCACTGTAGTTTTGATTCGCATTTCTCTAATACTAAGCGTGCTTTTTGGCCATCTGTATGTCTTCTTTGGAGAGGCGTCTCTTTAGATCTTTTTCCCATTTTTTGATTGAGTTGTTCATTTTTCTGGTGTTGAGTTGTCTGAGTTGCTTGTAGATTTTGGAGATTAATCCTTTGTTGGTTGTTTCATTTGCTACTATTATTTTCTCCCAATCTGTGGGTTGTCTGTTCACCCTGTTTGTAGTTTCTTTTGCTGCACAAAAGCTTTTAAGTTTCATGAGGTCCCACGTGTTCATTTTTGGTTTTAGTTACACTATTCTAGTAGGAGGGTCATGGAAGATCTTGCTTTGATTTATGTCCTTGAGTGTTTTGCCTATATTCTCCTCTAAGAGATTGATGTTTGTTTCCGGGTTTTTTCATTCCCCAACCCACCAAAAAGCACCCTGCAGGATCCCTATTCCTACAGCGCAATGACAATAGCTATTTTTTTCACATATGACAGTATAGGTTTCCATGTTACTCCCTCTATGCCTCCCACCCACTGTTCATTCCCCACAATGTCCACACGTTAGTTCTCTATGTCTGTTTTTCCATCGCTTCACAGCATGTGTTGTCATTACCATCTTACTAGATTCCATATATGTATGTTAGTATACTGTACTTGTCTTTCTCTTTTTCACTTTTTTTCCCTTTTTTATAATACATCCATCCATCTCATTAGGACTGATTGTTCTGCATTTCTTTTTACAGCTGAGTAGTACTCCAGTGTATGTATGTACCAGAGCTTCTTTATCTGTTCATCTGTCGATGGACATCTGAGTCGCTTCCATGTTCTAGCTATTGTCTAGAGTGCTGCAATAAACATTGGGGTACAGGTGCTTCTTTCAATTTTGATTTCATCAAGGGTACAAGCCTAATAGTGGGATTGGTGGGTCATATGGTGCTTCTATTTTTAGTTTTTTAAGAACTCTCCATACTGTCTTCCATAGAGGCTGTATCAATTTATATTCCCACCAGCAATGTAAGACTGTTTCCTTTTCTCCGCACCCTCTCCAGCATTTATTGCCTGTCGATTTGTTGATGATGGCCATTCTGACGGGTATGAGGTGATATATCTCACTGTAGTTTTGATTCGCATTTCTCTAATACTAAGCGTGCTTTTTGGCCATCTGTATGTCTTCTTTGGAGAGGCGTCTCTTTAGATCTTTTTCCCATTTTTTGATTGAGTTGTTCATTTTTCTGGTGTTGAGTTGTCTGAGTTGCTTGTAGATTTTGGAGATTAATCCTTTGTTGGTTGTTTCATTTGCTACTATTATTTTCTCCCAATCTGTGGGTTGTCTGTTCACCCTGTTTGTAGTTTCTTTTGCTGCACAAAAGCTTTTAAGTTTCATGAGGTCCCACGTGTTCATTTTTGGTTTTAGTTACACTATTCTAGTAGGAGGGTCATGGAAGATCTTGCTTTGATTTATGTCCTTGAGTGTTTTGCCTATATTCTCCTCTAAGAGTTTGATGGTTTCTGGTCTTACATTTACGTCTTTAATCCATTTTGAGTTGATCTTTGTGTATGGTGTCAGGAAATGTTCCAACTTCATTTTTTTGCATGTAGCTGTCCAATTTTCCCAGCACCATTTGTTGAAGAGGCTGTCTTTGTCCCATTTTAAAGTTTCGCCTCCTTTGTCAAAAATAAGGTACCCATAGGTGCATGGGTTTATCTCTGGGTTCTCTATCTTGTTCCATTGGTCTGTATTTCTGTTTTTGTGCCAGTACCATACTGTCTTGATGACTGTTGCTTTGTAGTAGAGTCTGAAGCTAGGGAGGCTGATCCCTCCAGCTCCATTCTTCTTCCTCAGGATTGCTTTGGCTATTCGAGGTCTTTTGTGTTTCCATATGAACTGTGTTACTCTTTGGTCTAGTTCTGTGAAGAATGTCATTGGCAATTTGATAGGGATTGCACTGAATCCATAGATGACATTTGGTAGTATGGTCATTTTAACAATATTGATTCTTCCGACCTAGGAATATGGAATATCTCTCCATCTGTTTAAGTTGTCTTTGATTTCTTTCATTAGTGTCTTGTAATTTTCTGTGTACAGTTCTTTGTTTCTTTAGGTTGGTTTATTCCTAGATATTTTATTCTTTTGGTTGCAATGGTAAATTAGATTGCATTTTTTTTTTGACCCTTTCTTTTGGGCTCTGCTTTCTAGCGTATCTCAGATGAAGTTTCATTGTACAAAACCTCTCACTGTAGTTTTGATTCGCATTTCTCTAATACTAAGCGTGCTTTTTGGCCATCTGTATGTCTTCTTTGGAGAGGCGTCTCTTTAGATCTTTTTCCCATTTTTTGATTGAGTTGTTCATTTTTCTGGTGTTGAGTTGTCTGAGTTGCTTGTAGATTTTGGAGATTAATCCTTTGTTGGTTGTTTCATTTGCTACTATTATTTTCTCCCAATCTGTGGGTTGTCTGTTCACCCTGTTTGTAGTTTCTTTTGCTGCACAAAAGCTTTTAAGTTTCATGAGGTCCCACGTGTTCATTTTTGGTTTTAGTTACACTATTCTAGTAGGAGGGTCATGGAAGATCTTGCTTTGATTTATGTCCTTGAGTGTTTTGCCTATATTCTCCTCTAAGAGTTTGATGGTTTCTGGTCTTACATTTACGTCTTTAATCCATTTTGAGTTGATCTTTGTGTATGGTGTCAGGAAATGTTCCAACTTCATTTTTTTGCATGTAGCTGTCCAATTTTCCCAGCACCATTTGTTGAAGAGGCTGTCTTTGTCCCATTTTAAAGTTTCGCCTCCTTTGTCAAAAATAAGGTACCCATAGGTGCATGGGTTTATCTCTGGGTTCTCTATCTTGTTCCATTGGTCTGTATTTCTGTTTTTGTGCCAGTACCATACTGTCTTGATGACTGTTGCTTTGTAGTAGAGTCTGAAGCTAGGGAGGCTGATCCCTCCAGCTCCATTCTTCTTCCTCAGGATTGCTTTGGCTATTCGAGGTCTTTTGTGTTTCCATATGAACTGTGTTACTCTTTGGTCTAGTTCTGTGAAGAATGTCATTGGCAATTTGATAGGGATTGCACTGAATCCATAGATGACATTTGGTAGTATGGTCATTTTAACAATATTGATTCTTCCGACCTAGGAATATGGAATATCTCTCCATCTGTTTAAGTTGTCTTTGATTTCTTTCATTAGTGTCTTGTAATTTTCTGTGTACAGTTCTTTGTTTCTTTAGGTTGGTTTATTCCTAGATATTTTATTCTTTTGGTTGCAATGGTAAATTAGATTGCATCTTTGATTTTGCTTTCTAATTTTTCATTGTACACAAACCCTTTCTTTTGGGCTCTGCTTTCTAGCGTATCTCAGATGAAGATATGGACTAACTGAAGAATTATACAAGACCAAATTTCAACTAAGAACTCAATATTAAGTTCTAGCACTAACAAGGGAAGAGTCTCATTATTTAGGTATTGTGAATAAAACAAAAAGACAGAAATGGCAAAATGTGTTCATGGTTGTTGTCACAGGAGAATGACTTTCACCATCTGGATATTCTTCCTCAAGATAGATGGGATAGTGATGAATACTATGTTTATGAGCCTCTTCAGCAAGAACCAGTCTACACTGAGCTTCTATAGCAATGATTTATCTTGTTTTTACAGAGAATAATCTACTGGCATACAAGTAGGGCCCAGCATAATCAGATCAAGTAAAAATATTCTTCATACCCACCCTATCTTTAGGCTCATGCAGTGCTTCCCCTCCTACATACTGTCTCCTAGCTCCTATTAATTAAAATAACCCTGCTTTTGATAGATATTCTCTTCTAAGGCAGACAAAGTAAAAGAGTAAAGGAGTTGGAGGACAAAAGGACTGTTACTTCTCTTCACTCATTTAAGGACTGTTACTTCTCTTCACTCATTTAAGATCCAGCTAAAAGAGCGAACAGGCCTAATTATTATGGGTCCATTTGAATTACTTTTATTAGAAAAAAAGAATACTAAGACTAAAAATCAAACTATTTCTCTGATGAGGTCATTCTGGGTCATTCTGGCCAATTCAGGGTTACCTTGGTCTATTGAATAGATGGTGCCTTTTTCTGAATACTGAACAGCTTCACAACTCCTTTTTATCATTATTATTTTCCAAAGGAGAAAAAGAACACCTAATGGTACATGTAGAGAGATTCTCACACTTGCTGGACTTTTCTTGTCCTGGCTCTCACAAAGAGAACTAAAAAAAATATCCACACAATACAATACAGAATGACCATTTCTACTACTTAAATTAATATGAGAGCAAGTCCGACCCAGGAATATGGAATATCTCTCCATCTGTTTAAGTTGTCTTTGATTTCTTTCATTAGTGTCTTGTAATTTTCTGTGTACAGTTCTTTGTTTCTTTAGGTTGGTTTATTCCTAGATATTTTATTCTTTTGGTTGCAATGGTAAATTAGATTGCATCTTTGATTTTGCTTTCTAATTTTTCATTGTACACAAACCCTTTCTTTTGGGCTCTGCTTTCTAGCGTATCTCAGATGAAGATATGGACTAACTGAAGAATTATACAAGACCAAATTTCAACTAAGAACTCAATATTAAGTTCTAGCACTAACAAGGGAAGAGTCTCATTATTTAGGTATTGTGAATAAAACAAAAAGACAGAAATGGCAAAATGTGTTCATGGTTGTTGTCACAGGAGAATGACTTTCACCATCTGGATATTCTTCCTCAAGATAGATGGGATAGTGATGAATACTATGTTTATGAGCCTCTTCAGCAAGAACCAGTCTACACTGAGCTTCTATAGCAATGATTTATCTTGTTTTTACAGAGAATAATCTACTGGCATACAAGTAGGGCCCAGCATAATCAGATCAAGTAAAAATATTCTTCATACCCACCCTATCTTTAGGCTCATGCAGTGCTTCCCCTCCTACATACTGTCTCCTAGCTCCTATTAATTAAAATAACCCTGCTTTTGATAGATATTCTCTTCTAAGGCAGACAAAGTAGAGAGAGTAAAGGAGTTGGAGGACAAAAGGACTGTTACTTCTCTTCACTCATTTAAGGACTGTTACTTCTCTTCACTCATTTAAGATCCAGCTAAAAGAGCGAACAGGCCTAATTATTATGGGTCCATTTGAATTACTTTTATTAGAAAAAAAGAATACTAAGACTAAAAATCAAACTATTTCTCTGATGAGGTCATTCTGGGTCATTCTGGCCAATTCAGGGTTACCTTGGTCTATTGAATAGATGGTGCCTTTTTCTGAATACTGAACAGCTTCACAACTCCTTTTTTTATCATTATTATTTTCCAAAGGAGAAAAAGAACACCTAATGGTACATGTAGAGAGATTCTCACACTTGCTGGACTTTTCTTGTCCTGGCTCTCACAAAGAGAACTAAAAAAAATATCCACACAATACAATACAGAATGACCATTTCTACTACTTAAATTAATATGAGAGCAAGAGGTTTCGGGGACTCATAATTAAGGTGGTTGCTAAATAAATGGGCTCACTGGAATAAAATTAGTATGCATTGTTAAACTCCTTTGCCATCAAGGCTCCCATTAGAAAGGGAGGATAAGATGTACTTCAAACAAATGGGATGAAATAAGAAATCTATATAAGCCTCTGTCCCAAAGTTGGATATATTCTAGTTACACAAAATATGTAGTAAATATTCATTCCTTTCTTTGATTTATAGAAATAAGAAGCTTATTCATAATTATCACTATGTGCATAATATTAAAATTAACAGCTATTATTTAGTGCTTATTATTTATCAGGCACTGTGCAAAGCATTTTTCATATGCTTTGTCACTTAATCCAGTAATCTATGAATTAGGCTCACATATTATCCTGACACAAATAAAGGAAAGGAGGTATTGACCTAAAACAAGTAGGCTGCCAGATATTTCTCCATAAAAGATGGGTTTATTAAGTGTTGCAGAGAATTGCCACTTAGGGCCTATAACTATGCCAAGTCTCACTCAAGTCCCCACATGCACAGAAGAAGGAAGAACCTTTTATAGAGGGTAGAAAGACATTGGGAGGGCTACAGCAAAGGAAAAAAGTCATGGCTCTTCAGAAGCTGAGTCCTCTGCTATCATTAGAGGGTATGAGCTCTCCCCATTCTGATTTTCCAACTCAGTTTAGCTGAGGTTTCTGTTTATTAATTATTTATACACATTGGCAAAGAACCTATTTTACTCAGGGCACCCAGCTAGCCAGAATTCAAACAAGTTCAAGATAAAAGCCCAGGCTTAACCAAATGGATAGTTATAAAAATCACTAAATCATTAATCTCAAGTTCTAATGAAACACAATCCAATGATAATTACTAGAAGCGCATTTTAATATTACAAGCTGAAAATCTTGTTAAATTAATAAAACATTCTATTCTTTAACAAACACTGCTTATTCAATATGCTTAATCAATGTAGATGTTTCATGTGCTCAAAATATCACTGAATTTTAAGCTCAAAATTACCTAAGTATTTCTGGAAGAGGTAGGACTTTCAAGACAGTGGTTTCAAGTGTGTTAGTGTGGCCTTTACCACCACCACACAGAAATGGTACTGTATTTAACAAAAACATCTACGAGATGATACTTTCCTATTTGGGGGTTGGGGGGTACATTGTTTGCTTTACAAATCACAGCATTTCTGGAACACTCTATTGTTTTTCTAAGTGACATACTACTTCAGGAAACTCAGTTTATTCCTGAAGCAGTGGCTCAGTTAATGATGACACACTATAATCATCTAGAGAGCTTTAAAAAATACTGATGCATGGGTTGCATCCTCAGAGATTCTGATTTAATTGGTGTGTGGTATAATCTGGGCACCAGGAATCTTAAAATCTCCCCAGATATTCCTAATGTGCACCCAGGCTTCAGAACCACTCTTCTAAAGCCTGAACTGTATACATTTTACATAGTTCTGTATTACTTCTCTATATGAAATAGCAATTTGTGCGACTCAGCAAGAAACACATGAAAAGATGCTCAGCATTGTTAATTATTAGAGAACTAAAGCAGCTATCCTTCAATTTAAAAGTATATAAATTTAACTTAAAAAAAAAAAAAACTACAAAGAGGTATCACCTCACACTGGTCAGAATGTCTGTCATTAAAAAGTCATCAGATAACAAAAACAAGAAAGGGTGTGGAGAATAGGGTTTCCTCCTACACTCTTGGTGGGAATGTGAATTGGTATAGTCACTATGAAAAACAGTATGGAGGTTCCTTACAAACACTAAAAATTGAGCTACCATATGATTCACAGTTCCACTCCTGGGTATAGATCCAGATAAAACCATGGTTTTAAAGGATGCATACACCCCAATGTTCATTGTAGTGCTGCTTTCAATAGCCAAGACATGGAAGCAACCCAAATGTTCACTGACAGGTGAATGGATTAAGAAGATGCCGTATCTATGGAATAGTACTCAGCTGTTAAAAGGATGAAATAACACCATTTGCAGCAACATGGATGCAACTAGTGATTATCACACTAAGTGAACTATGTCAGACAAAGACAAATATTGTATGACATCACTTATATGCAGAATCTGTAAAAAATGATGCAAATGAACTTGTTTACCAAACAGAAATAAAACTGAGAAAACAAACCTATGGTTACTGAAGAGGAAAGGTGAGGAGGAGGGTAGGCGAAAGAATAAACTGGGAGCTTGGAACTGACATAGTCACACTACTATATTTAAAAGAGATGACCAACAAGAACCTACGGTATAACACAGGGAACTCTATTTTATACTCTGTAATAAGCTAAACACAAAATGAATTTTAAAAAGAATGGATACATGTAAAGGGATAGCTGAGTCACTTTGCTGTATGCCTGAAACTAACTTAACATCATAAATCAACTATACTCCAATATAAAGTAAAAATTAAAAGATAAAGTAACCTGTTGCTATCTTACTTTTGCTTGAAGAGATGACTCATTGAAAAAGATCCTGATGCTGGAAAAAATAGAAGGCAGAAGGAGAAGAGGACGACAGAGGACGATATAGTTGGAGGGCATCACTGAGTCAAAGAACATGAGTTTGAGCAAGCTCCGGGAGATGGTGAAGGACAGGGAAGCCTGGTGTGCTGCAGTCCAAGGGGTCACAAAGAGTCGGACATGACTGAGTGACTGAACCAAACTGAGACTGAATTGAACTGATACTGAGTTTTTTACTACGTTTTAAAAAGTCATCAGATAACAAAAACAAGAAAGGGTGTGGAGAATAGGGTTTCCTCCTACACTCTTGGTGGGAATGTGAATTGGTATAGTCACTATGAAAAACAGTATGGAGGTTCCTTACAAACACTAAAAATTGAGCTACCATATGATTCACAGTTCCACTCCTGGGTATAGATCCAGATAAAACCATGGTTTTAAAGGATGCATACACCCCAATGTTCATTGTAGTGCTGCTTTCAATAGCCAAGACATGGAAGCAACCCAAATGTTCACTGACAGGTGAATGGATTAAGAAGATGCCGTATCTATGGAATAGTACTCAGCTGTTAAAAGGATGAAATAACACCATTTGCAGCAACATGGATGCAACTAGTGATTATCACACTAAGTGAACTATGTCAGACAAAGACAAATATTGTATGACATCACTTATATGCAGAATCTGTAAAAAATGATGCAAATGAACTTGTTTACCAAACAGAAATAAAACTGAGAAAACAAACCTATGGTTACTGAAGAGGAAAGGTGAGGAGGAGGGTAGGCGAAAGAATAAACTGGGAGCTTGGAACTGACATAGTCACACTACTATATTTAAAAGAGATGACCAACAAGAACCTACGGTATAACACAGGGAACTCTATTTTATACTCTGTAATAAGCTAAACACAAAATGAATTTTAAAAAGAATGGATACATGTAAAGGGATAGCTGAGTCACTTTGCTGTATGCCTGAAACTAACTTAACATCATAAATCAACTATACTCCAATATAAAGTAAAAATTAAAAAGATAAAGTAACCTGTTGCTATCTTACTTTTGCTTGAAGAGATGACTCATTGAAAAAGATCCTGATGCTGGAAAAAATAGAAGGCAGAAGGAGAAGAGGACGACAGAGGACGATATAGTTGGAGGGCATCACTGAGTCAAAGAACATGAGTTTGAGCAAGCTCCGGGAGATGGTGAAGGACAGGGAAGCCTGGTGTGCTGCAGTCCAAGGGGTCACAAAGAGTCGGACATGACTGAGTGACTGAACCAAACTGGACTGAACTGAATTGAACTGATACTGAAGTCTCTGCTACAATTTCTTCAACACTACGTTTTATCCATATTTTTCTACCCCCAAACCTTCATGATATGGGACAAATACTAGATTATTAAAAACTTACTTCCTCCACTTAGATCCTTTTACATATAGTTATCCTGGTCTTCTCATCTCGATGGAACAGTTAAGTCAAGTTTGCTACAACTGCATTATACTAAGGAAAAAGAGGACAGGGGACCATTGAGTACTAGCCATTGGCAGGGGAGGATTTAGACTCCCTAAAACCCAATCCCCAGTCTCAGGGGATTAATATCAGGTAAATAATCTGCCTGCCTATGCAGAAGATGCAGGAGACACAGGTTTGATGCCTGGGTTGGGAATATCCTTTGAAGGAGGAAATGAAATGGCAACCCACTCCAGTCTTCTTGACAAGATTTCTTCCCATGGACAAAGGGTCCTGGTGGGCTCAGTCTGTGGGACTGCAAAGAGCTAGACACAACTGAGCATGCACACATGAAAGCACAATCTGAGGAAGGATCAAAAGGGGGTTTCTATTTTGTTGCCTCTCTTGGGCTCCCTGAGGGAACAAATGTTTGCAACTAGAATGACACAGTGGAGCCTGACCTGACTGTAGTTGGTATGCCTTACTGCATTGATAAATGCTGTGGAGAGGTGCAATGTGAACTATCTCCCACAAGAAAGGACAAAGGGCTGAGCAAATCCCTGATTAACTGCCCTGAGTCAGCCAGGGTATATCCCCTGATATCTCCTGGGCAAGGAAAACACTAGGCCAACAGGGGCTGCACCGCCTCTATTTTCAAAACAAGCTCATTAAGAATGTTTACTGAGTGGTGACTCTATGATATTTTAGATCGTTTACCTATTATGCCCTACACCAAAGAATGCTGTGTCTTATAGTAAATTATTTGGGCAAACTGTGGAACATAAAGATTAGCATATTTCCTCTTTAACCTACCATAAGGATGATGGAAGCACTGAGTCAAAGAACATGAGTTTGAGCAAGCTCCGGGAGATGGTGAAGGACAGGGAAGCCTGGTGTGCTGCAGTCCAAGGGGTCACAAAGAGTCGGACATGACTGAGTGACTGAACCAAACTGGACTGAACTGAATTGAACTGATACTGAAGTCTCTGCTACAATTTCTTCAACACTACGTTTTATCCATATTTTTCTACCCCCAAACCTTCATGATATGGGACAAATACTAGATTATTAAAAACTTACTTCCTCCACTTAGATCCTTTTACATATAGTTATCCTGGTCTTCTCATCTCGATGGAACAGTTAAGTCAAGTTTGCTACAACTGCATTATACTAAGGAAAAAGAGGACAGGGGACCATTGAGTACTAGCCATTGGCAGGGGAGGATTTAGACTCCCTAAAACCCAATCCCCAGTCTCAGGGGATTAATATCAGGTAAATAATCTGCCTGCCTATGCAGAAGATGCAGGAGACACAGGTTTGATGCCTGGGTTGGGAATATCCTTTGAAGGAGGAAATGAAATGGCAACCCACTCCAGTCTTCTTGACAAGATTTCTTCCCATGGACAAAGGGTCCTGGTGGGCTCAGTCTGTGGGACTGCAAAGAGCTAGACACAACTGAGCATGCACACATGAAAGCACAATCTGAGGAAGGATCAAAAGGGGGTTTCTATTTTGTTGCCTCTCTTGGGCTCCCTGAGGGAACAAATGTTTGCAACTAGAATGACACAGTGGAGCCTGACCTGACTGTAGTTGGTATGCCTTACTGCATTGATAAATGCTGTGGAGAGGTGCAATGTGAACTATCTCCCACAAGAAAGGACAAAGGGCTGAGCAAATCCCTGATTAACTGCCCTGAGTCAGCCAGGGTATATCCCCTGATATCTCCTGGGCAAGGAAAACACTAGGCCAACAGGGGCTGCACCGCCTCTATTTTCAAAACAAGCTCATTAAGAATGTTTACTGAGTGGTGACTCTATGATATTTTAGATCGTTTACCTATTATGCCCTACACCAAAGAATGCTGTGTCTTATAGTAAATTATTTGGGCAAACTGTGGAACATAAAGATTAGCATATTTCCTCTTTAACCTACCATAAGGATGATGGAAGCATAGTGAATTTCTTAGTCTTTCTCACTAAGATGTAGAAGAGCATTATATGAGATTTTTACCAAGTCCTCTTCCATTTCATAATTTTTATTATATTGCATATTGTGCCTCTAGGGAATAAATTCTGATGATAGGCTATTTTTATTTATGTTTTGCTGCTTGTTTGCATTTTGTTGCAAAGCAAAATTCTCTAGCACAGGAGCTAAGAAGACCTATAAGAATTCTAATGAGATACACAGAATAAACCTTATGAATTTAATGACATGCTCAATTTGGCCTGACTCACTGGGATAAAAAAAAGAGATAAAGCTAAAATATGGATCATGGATCATGAACTAGGAATAAAAAAAGAAAAGTTCACTCAGAATATCACATAAGAAAGCAAAAATAGGGCTTCCCTGGTGGTCCAGTGGGTAAGGACACCACCTTGCAGTGGAAGGGACGCCAGTTCGATCCCTGGCCAGGGAAGATCCCACGTGCCCTCAAGAGGTTGGACCGATGTGCCCAATTACCGAGCCAAAGTTCTGGAGCGCATGTGCCCAGAGCCGGTGCTCTGTGATGAGAGAGGCCACTGCGATGGGAGGCCCACAGGGGCCAAAGAACAAAGCTGGATGAAAATAGAGAAATGAAAGACCAATAGAAGTGGCCCGCCCGCTCCCCTCCCTCCCAAACACACTTCCCTCCCCACCAAAAAAAAAGAAAAAAGAAAGCAAAAATAAATCCATAACAAGTGTATATTTTTAATATTACTTACTGAAATGTACTTTGTAGAATTTCACTCAGAGGCTTCTGAAATTTATAATGTAACTTCCAAATCCTCTGTTTGTCACTACATTTCAGTAGAACCTTAGTTCACGCACAAGTGCATAGTCTGAAAACTTAGATAATAGTTGGTAAGTTACTGCAAAACTAAAATCCCCAGTCCATGTAGGAATGAAAATCAACAACTGATCAAGAGTACATAAAGGAAAAGAGAAAACTGTCAATGCCTGTATGTACCTGATTCAACTGAGGATGAGTTCTGACAACCGAAGATGTACTTACACATAAGGCCCAATTTAGTTCCTTTCCTAAAAATAACTTGTCGGGCTTCCCCTGGTGGGAAGATATTTAAGTTAAAAAAGGAATTCAGCAGTGCAAGGGGCGCTGGTTCGCGCCCTGGCCTGGGAAGATCCCACGTGCCGCGGAGCGGCTGGACTGATGTGTCCAATTACCGAGCCGGAGCTCTGGAGCACATGCGCCCAGAGCCGGTGCTCTGCAACAACAGACGCCACCGCGATGGGAGGCCCGCAGGAGCCAAAGAACAAAGACCGATGAAAATAGAGAAATGAAAGACCAATAGAAGTGGCCCGCCCGCTCCCCTCCCTCCCAAACACACTTCCCTCCCCACCAAAAAAAAAGAAAAAAGAAAGCAAAAATAAATCCATAACAAGTGTATATTTTTAATATTACTTACTGAAATGTACTTTGTAGAATTTCACTCAGAGGCTTCTGAAATTTATAATGTAACTTCCAAATCCTCTGTTTGTCACTACATTTCAGTAGAACCTTAGTTCACGCACAAGTGCATAGTCTGAAAACTTAGATAATAGTTGGTAAGTTACTGCAAAACTAAAATCCCCAGTCCATGTAGGAATGAAAATCAACAACTGATCAAGAGTACATAAAGGAAAAGAGAAAACTGTCAATGCCTGTATGTACCTGATTCAACTGAGGATGAGTTCTGACAACCGAAGATGTACTTACACATAAGGCCCAATTTAGTTCCTTTCCTAAAAATAACTTGTCGGGCTTCCCCTGGTGGGAAGATATTTAAGTTAAAAAAGGAATTCAGCAGTGCAAGGGGCGCTGGTTCGCGCCCTGGCCTGGGAAGATCCCACGTGCCGCGGAGCGGCTGGACTGATGTGTCCAATTACCGAGCCGGAGCTCTGGAGCACATGCGCCCAGAGCCGGTGCTCTGCAACAACAGACGCCACCGCGATGGGAGGCCCGCAGGAGCCAAAGAACAAAGACCGATGAAAATAGAGAAATGAAAGACCAATAGAAGTGGCCCGCCCGCTCCCCTCCCGCCCCAACCCGACCCCCGCCCAAAATAAATAAATAAATAAATCTTTAAAAAAAAAAAAAAAAGGAATTCAGGGGCTTCCCTGGTGGTCCAGTGAGTAAGGACACCGCCTTGCAGTTCAAGGGGCGCCGGTTCGATCCCTGGCCTGGGAAGATCCCACGTGCCGCGGAGCAGCTGGACCCATGTGTCCAATTACCGAGCCAGAGCTCTGGCGCGCGTGTGCCCAGAGCCGGCGCTCTGCAACGACAGGGGCCACCGCGATGGGAGGCCCACAGGAGCCAAAGAACAAAGACGGATGAAAAATAGAGAAAAGAAGGACCAAGAGAAGTGGCCCGCCCATCCCCCTCCCTCCCCACCCCACCGCCCCAAAAGATAAATAAATAAAAAAAATTTTTTTTAAATAAAAATAACTTGTCAAGTCAGTCACCAAATAGCTAATTCATTTTTTAAAAGAAAGAGATGTCCTGGTTGGACGGTTGAACTAATCAACAGTTTGCACTGATTGACCATTGTAGTTAAAAATAATCACCTCAGAAGTGCATGTATTTGGAGAAATTTATTCAAATGGCTTAACAATCTTAGCATATCACTTCTGCTCTTAGGACAATAGCTTAAATGAGTTGGTGCCCCACAAATATTTGCTGAATTTTGGCACAAAGACTTCATATTTCATCAAACAATACTTGGTCCTAAACAAATTAGAGCTAGGAAAAAATATCAAGTGTTTTAAGTTTAGGAATATAAAAGGAAAAATTTAATCTCATTGTCAATAGTTTTAAGGTAGTCATCAATCAGTTGTTCCTTATAGTCAAAAATTTTAAATGAGAGAAAAATTAATAAAGGGCCCTTTCAGTGGCTGAAGCAAGAGCCTCTATAAAATGATTACCTATGTATTAAGTCTAAAAGGAACTGTTCATGATATAATTCCCCTGATTATGAGATAACTGCAAGCTGGTGCTTAGGAAAGTGCTGTTAGCTTCATTGCTTAGTCTGCCTGATTTAGACTATCTACATATACTTTCACGTGTGATTTTTAGAAGCATCAACAAAGGACTAATACTTATAATAAAAAACTCTTAATACCTTAAATTCCACAACACAATGTTAGTCAACTTGAAGTGAATTATAGCTGTACAGTTTAGAGTTTGGTAGTAATTTTCAATACTCTCCTTCCTTAAAAAAAATCTCAGTCATGAAAGGCCAGAAAATTGACTTTATCTGTATCTTGGTATACATTCGGATTCTTTTATCCTTTGATTGTGGGGGCTTTCCTGGTAGCTCATCAGTAAAAGAATTTGCCTCCCATATAGGGGACAAAGGAGACGTAGGTCCCATTCCTGGATGGGGAAGATCCCCTGGGGTAGGAAATGGCAACCCACTCCAGTATTCCAGCCACGAAAATATAGACAGGGGAGCCTGGCATGCTCTGGCCCATGGGGTCACAAAGAGTCAGACAGGACAGAAACAACTGAGCATGCACACATACTTTGATTTTATTCTTAGAAGCTGGTGCCCTCTTTTGGAGAGCTGTAACTGAGTCGTGCCGGCTGAGCCACTTTCTTCCTATCAACAGAAGAATTCTGTCAGCTACAAATCAGAATTTGCGTTACTTGCTTTAACAACAAAGAGTTTACCAACTGTTCATGAGCTTCTTTATCTGTTCCTGTCACTATTGCACAAATCCTTGCAATTAAGAACTTTTCTTCACAGAAAAATTATCCTACTCAACTCATTTAGGATGATGTCCTTCCTCTCTCACTGGCAGGAAAAAGGAGACGATGATTTTGATGACCAAGCAGACACAAATAAAAGTCATAATTAGCAAGACAAATTTAAACATACAGCTTTAGGAAAATGCAGATTATTTCCAAAACACTACATTATCAAACAGGTGCAGAAAACACAGTCTCTCCAACAGCATCATCTTTATTGCACATTGACTTGTATAATTTAAGTAATCAGAAACTCTTGGGCTAAGAATGAAAAACAGAAATTGCTTCAGATTTATAATGTGTGAAGGATATGGTTTGAGTGAGTGGAAAGTAAATGCATGTCAAAAATTTTAAATGAGAGAAAATTAATAAAGGGCCCTTTCAGTGGCTGAAGCAAGAGCCTCTATAAAATGATTACCTATGTATTAAGTCTAAAAGGAACTGTTCATGATATAATTCCCCTGATTATGAGATAACTGCAAGCTGGTGCTTAGGAAAGTGCTGTTAGCTTCATTGCTTAGTCTGCCTGATTTAGACTATCTACATATACTTTCACGTGTGATTTTTAGAAGCATCAACAAAGGACTAATACTTATAATAAAAAACTCTTAATACCTTAAATTCCACAACACAATGTTAGTCAACTTGAAGTGAATTATAGCTGTACAGTTTAGAGTTTGGTAGTAATTTTCAATACTCTCCTTCCTTAAAAAAAATCTCAGTCATGAAAGGCCAGAAAATTGACTTTATCTGTATCTTGGTATACATTCGGATTCTTTTATCCTTTGATTGTGGGGGCTTTCCTGGTAGCTCATCAGTAAAAGAATTTGCCTCCCATATAGGGGACAAAGGAGACGTAGGTCCCATTCCTGGATGGGGAAGATCCCCTGGGGTAGGAAATGGCAACCCACTCCAGTATTCCAGCCACGAAAATATAGACAGGGGAGCCTGGCATGCTCTGGCCCATGGGGTCACAAAGAGTCAGACAGGACAGAAACAACTGAGCATGCACACATACTTTGATTTTATTCTTAGAAGCTGGTGCCCTCTTTTGGAGAGCTGTAACTGAGTCGTGCCGGCTGAGCCACTTTCTTCCTATCAACAGAAGAATTCTGTCAGCTACAAATCAGAATTTGCGTTACTTGCTTTAACAACAAAGAGTTTACCAACTGTTCATGAGCTTCTTTATCTGTTCCTGTCACTATTGCACAAATCCTTGCAATTAAGAACTTTTCTTCACAGAAAAATTATCCTACTCAACTCATTTAGGATGATGTCCTTCCTCTCTCACTGGCAGGAAAAAGGAGACGATGATTTTGATGACCAAGCAGACACAAATAAAAGTCATAATTAGCAAGACAAATTTAAACATACAGCTTTAGGAAAATGCAGATTATTTCCAAAACACTACATTATCAAACAGGTGCAGAAAACACAGTCTCTCCAACAGCATCATCTTTATTGCACATTGACTTGTATAATTTAAGTAATCAGAAACTCTTGGGCTAAGAATGAAAAACAGAAATTGCTTCAGATTTATAATGTGTGAAGGATATGGTTTGAGTGAGTGGAAAGTAAATGCATGTAAGAGTCAGATCTGCACCTCTAGGAGACTTCTGTTAAACCACTTCACTTCAACATACATCAGTTTCCCCATTGGTAAATTATGAAAAGCAAGCTTTGCCTCTTTCATCACCAGAATGTGGAAAGCGTGTTGTAATGAAATCCACCTTAACTTCCTTTGAGGGAAGAAAGTTTTAAAACATAAATTCATTCGGTGAAAAACCCCTTTCCATTAGAAAAGTTGGAGCAGGATGTAGTCCTGATTAAGCTGTAATTTCTGATAGCAGAGATCACCCATGTAGCCATAGGAAGTGTAAGTTAGTACCCTGAGAAACTACTTATTGTTTTTATATAGAACTGTTACCAGTAAAAGAACACATATGATTATACATAATAGGGTAAAAGTTTTTGATGAAAATCTCCTGCAATTCAGAACTAACCATGCTTAATGTACATAGTTTCTTCTATTAATACATCATAGAAATCATTCTCCAAAAAGTCTGAAATTATATATTTTCATTTACCTATTTTAAGAGTTGACATGGCACTGAGTGCTTTATTATATAAGTTGACATGCTACAGAAAAGAATAGTCTGTAAATTAACAAACAAATTGAAATGTTAATATGCTCTAGACACTTGATATAATTGTGCAAAATTAAACCTAGGCAGTCTATTCAATACTTTTAAACGATATATTTTTAAACAAGATAAGGAACAATTTAGGCCTTAAACACTAATGGCCACAGTGGGAATGATACCATGATCTTGGCCAGCGCTGCTCTTCAGGGACCCATGCTGCTAGGAGACATGAGAAACATGAAGATTTCCAACCATGTGGGATGACCATTCTAAACTTAGAAAAGCTCTCACTGGCAGGAAAAAGGAGACGATGATTTTGATGACCAAGCAGACACAAATAAAAGTCATAATTAGCAAGACAAATTTAAACATACAGCTTTAGGAAAATGCAGATTATTTCCAAAACACTACATTATCAAACAGGTGCAGAAAACACAGTCTCTCCAACAGCATCATCTTTATTGCACATTGACTTGTATAATTTAAGTAATCAGAAACTCTTGGGCTAAGAATGAAAAACAGAAATTGCTTCAGATTTATAATGTGTGAAGGATATGGTTTGAGTGAGTGGAAAGTAAATGCATGTAAGAGTCAGATCTGCACCTCTAGGAGACTTCTGTTAAACCACTTCACTTCAACATACATCAGTTTCCCCATTGGTAAATTATGAAAAGCAAGCTTTGCCTCTTTCATCACCAGAATGTGGAAAGCGTGTTGTAATGAAATCCACCTTAACTTCCTTTGAGGGAAGAAAGTTTTAAAACATAAATTCATTCGGTGAAAAACCCCTTTCCATTAGAAAAGTTGGAGCAGGATGTAGTCCTGATTAAGCTGTAATTTCTGATAGCAGAGATCACCCATGTAGCCATAGGAAGTGTAAGTTAGTACCCTGAGAAACTACTTATTGTTTTTATATAGAACTGTTACCAGTAAAAGAACACATATGATTATACATAATAGGGTAAAAGTTTTTGATGAAAATCTCCTGCAATTCAGAACTAACCATGCTTAATGTACATAGTTTCTTCTATTAATACATCATAGAAATCATTCTCCAAAAAGTCTGAAATTATATATTTTCATTTACCTATTTTAAGAGTTGACATGGCACTGAGTGCTTTATTATATAAGTTGACATGCTACAGAAAAGAATAGTCTGTAAATTAACAAACAAATTGAAATGTTAATATGCTCTAGACACTTGATATAATTGTGCAAAATTAAACCTAGGCAGTCTATTCAATACTTTTAAACGATATATTTTTAAACAAGATAAGGAACAATTTAGGCCTTAAACACTAATGGCCACAGTGGGAATGATACCATGATCTTGGCCAGCGCTGCTCTTCAGGGACCCATGCTGCTAGGAGACATGAGAAACATGAAGATTTCCAACCATGTGGGATGACCATTCTAAACTTAGAATAAAAAAAGCTCCAGTTGCAGCAAATCTTAGAAAAACAATAGAACAGCTGGCCACTGATAAAAACGTGCCCAGATTCAAGAATGTTATTCCAAAGATAATACATTAATGATTTTCTCTTTTACATCCAGTATTTATATGAGGAAATTTTGCATCCTGTTCCTCTTGGAAAGTACTTTATCCAGTTTATGAACTCTATTGAATATGGTTTTTTTTTAAATATTAAATGCATTCAGTTTTCAGAGATGAATATCTCCTAAAATGAATGTTTTATAACACAAACATAGAAGAAAAACAATGGCCTTGTATCTAATCTACAAACTCCTGATACTTTATTCAAGTGTTTCTCCCTTAACGTGTGTAATTGAGCATATCTAGCCATTTAAGAAAATATTCTCTGTTCATCGTATGGAAGAGTGCTTCATTAAACGAGTCAAAGAATTACATTGAAGTAACTGATATTTCTAGCTCTTAGCATCATTAGTTTAGAATAACTTAAAGCCTTTTAAAACAACTTTTTAAAAACATGGTCTTTTTACCCTAAAATTATATTCAGCTTCTTATACAAAAAAGTGCTTAGTGCTTTGCATGTTATATAGTAAATGTTGGTATTAAAAGTGGTTCTACTAAATTAATTGAAAACAATGGGTTCTCAAAGTAATTTAAGAATCTTGTAATAATGCAAAGAAAACTGTTATCGCTTTTCAGAATTAATAGAGGCTTTCATGTAATTATACATTTTAGATCAAACACAAATTTCATGTTTATTTACATGTTCACTTATTCATAAAATTTCAATTGTAAACTAATTTTTGAGAACCAGTATATCTATAATTATACTACTATTTGTTGAATGTGATTTTATCCTTCATGCATTTTATTTAGCTTTTTAAATTTTTATATACTGCTACTGTCAGTCCCAAGGGATCCTAGAAGATAAGAATATAATTGTGCAAAATTAAACCTAGGCAGTCTATTTAATACTTCTAAACGATATACTTTTAAACAAGATAAGGAACAATTTAGGCCTTAAACACTAATGGCCACAGTGGGAATGATACCATGATCTTGGCCAGCGCTGCTCTTCAGGGACCCATGCTGCTAGGAGACATGAGAAACATGAAGATTTCCAACCATGTGGGATGACCATTCTAAACTTAGAATAAAAAAAGCTCCAGTTGCAGCAAATCTTAGAAAAACAATAGAACAGCTGGCCACTGATAAAAACGTGCCCAGATTCAAGAATGTTATTCCAAAGATAATACATTAATGATTTTCTCTTTCACATCCAGTATTTATATGAGGAAATTTTGCATCCTGTTCCTCTTGGAAAGTACTTTATCCAGTTTATGAACTCTATTGAATATGGTTTTTTTTTAAATATTAAATGCATTCAGTTTTCAGAGATGAATATCTCCTAAAATGAATGTTTTATAACACAAACATAGAAGAAAAACAATGGCCTTGTATCTAATCTACAAACTCCTGATACTTTATTCAAGTGTTTCTCCCTTAACGTGTGTAATTGAGCATATCTAGCCATTTAAGAAAATATTCTCTGTTCATCGTATGGAAGAGTGCTTCATTAAACGAGTCAAAGAATTACATTGAAGTAACTGATATTTCTAGCTCTTAGCATCATTAGTTTAGAATAACTTAAAGCCTTTTAAAACAACTTTTTAAAAACATGGTCTTTTTACCCTAAAATTATATTCAGCTTCTTATACAAAAAAGTGCTTAGTGCTTTGCATGTTATATAGTAAATGTTGGTATTAAAAGTGGTTCTACTAAATTAATTGAAAACAATGGGTTCTCAAAGTAATTTAAGAATCTTGTAATAATGCAAAGAAAACTGTTATCGCTTTTCAGAATTAATAGAGGCTTTCATGTAATTATACATTTTAGATCAAACACAAATTTCATGTTTATTTACATGTTCACTTATTCATAAAATTTCAATTGTAAACTAATTTTTGAGAACCAGTATATCTATAATTATACTACTATTTGTTGAATGTGATTTTATCCTTCATGCATTTTATTTAGCTTTTTAAATTTTTATATACTGCTACTGTCAGTCCCAGGATATGGGTGATCCTAGAAGATAAGAATAAACCCTTATATTACTCTTTGCATTTGCCAATCCTCATATTGTGTCTGGCACATGTTAAATGCTGCATTAAGAATTGAAGAATAAATGAATAAATAAGTGAATAATGTAGTAAAATCAAAGAAACATATAACCATCTCCCCATGTATTTACTTAATATACTAATATGACTACTAAGATACAAAATATATTTTTTTAAATTTAAAAGCCTAAGAGTGGATTTCCTAGGTGACAAAGTGGATAAGAATCTGCCTGCCAGTATAGGGGACACAGGTTCAATTCTGGGAAGATTCCACATGCTGTGGAGCAACCAAGCCCCTGTACCACAACTACTAAGCCCACGTGCTACAATTACAGAAGCTGGTGTGCCTAAAGCCTGTGCTTCGAAAAAGAAGCCACAGAAATGAGAAGCATGGGTACTGCAAGGAAGAGTAGCTCTCACTTGCTGTAACTAGAGAAAACCCAAGTAAAGCAATAAAGACCCAACACAACCAAAAAAATTTTTTTAAATATAAAAAAAATAAGTCTAATAGTTTCTTGCTCTCCCATGCTCTATTCCAACTTAATTTACTTTTGAGGAAACAAGATTATTGCCTCTGGAATTTATCCCAAGTTATATAGCAGTTTCCCCCCCAACTCTTTCTTCTGTTAAGAAAATAGTATACGGCACCAAAAAGATGGCAATCATGTGACTTGACTGATATGGTACTAATGCCATGGATATAATCATTTTTGCAATATATAAATGTATCAAATAAACACATTATCACCTTAAATTTACATAATATGTCAATTTTATCTCCATAAAGTTGAAAAAATATTATTCTTCAGATTCATAGAGGCAGAAAATTGGACAGAAGTAACCAGGGGCTGAGGGAAAGAAGGGGTAGGGAGTAACCAGGAGCTGAGGGAAAGAAGGGGGGGTAGGGAGTTAATGTTTAATGGGTCCAGGTTTAAGCTGATGTAGAAAAGCTCTGGACATGGATAGTGATGATGGTTGCACATCGATAAGAATATATTTAATGCCACTAAACTGTACACTTAAAATGGCTAAACTTGTGAATTTTTAATTTTACCACAATGAAAAATATGTTTGGTGTATTTTTTCAAAAAGAAAATATGTGGAAATATTTTATATACTTGATTATCTTTGGGGTTTTCATACCTTGGGCTCCTAAACTACACCACAGAAATGATTCAAAATAAAATAAAAATGTCCAAATTTAAAAAAAAAAAGGATAACACTGATATGCTGAATTCTACATCAAATATAAATTTAGAGTTTATAAGCATTTCTTTCCACTAGGTGGAGCCATTTGCTTAAACTTGCTGTAGGAAAATGAACTGGAATAGTGTATGTTTAATTTTATGTTGCTGTTGTTTAGTCGCCAAGTTGTGTGCGGTAAGAAACTGCAAAACTGTTTTCCAAAGTAGCTCTACTACTATGCATTCCTTCCAGCAACATATGAATGTTCCAGTAGCTCCAAAGCACTTGGCCACTCCCTTGTAAGACATTTGGTCCTACATGTTTTTCTGCTTAACCGTATGTAATTTCATTCATATGACATTCTTGAAATGGAAGAATTCCAGAAACAGAAATTGGATTAGTGGTTGTCAGGAAATAGGAGTGGGAAGAAGGGACTAAATGCAAAGGGTCATTGATAAGCCTTTACTAGAGATTAAATGATTATCTTATTTGCAGTAGTGGTTACATGATTGTGGACATTTGTAAAAAAGTCTTTGAATATACACCCAAAAATGTTGACTTGTACTATTCAAATCTTTTGTCCATTTATTATTGAGGTTTTGTTTACATAATATTGAATGTTTTGATATTCAATTAGCGAGACACACCAAAAATTGCCTGTGAGAAAGCAATTATGGTTAAAAATACACTGAAAAATCTATCAAGTTTTTTAAGTCTCTGCTAACATAAAAATATTAACGTTTGTTTCTCTGCACATATTTTAAGGATGTGCATTAATACTTTCTGATAAATATGTATTTATCAAGAGGCTCAAAGACACTAATGTGATAGCAATGATGTTTGTTTCATAATGAAAAGTCCAAAATAAGCTGGGAAATAAATCTTGTGAGCTATACAAATCATGAATCACCACATATTACTCTTTTATAATTCGATACTCTCTTTCATATATATATATGCAAAAATCATCTTACTCTTAAAGATGAGAAATCAAATAAGTATTTTAGATAGAAGAGCATTCTGAGATATATTCATACACACAAACATATATGTTATATATTCTTCTATGTTATTTAAAAGTATCATCAACAGTGATGAAGTTGAAGTTATGTAATAAATAGTTTTAGCTTTACTACAATAGCCTAACACTTATGAGTAGAATAAATCTTATCTTTAAACACATTTTTAAGAAATCTCCATCTGTATTTCATTTGGAGCAACTGGACTTGAGTTTCAAAGAGGGAAGATATCTAGGAAATCTGAAAAAAATTGTGCTTTGTTGGCACTTTTTAAAATATAGTCAGTGAAATCTCATATTTAATTCATGTACTAAGAAAACACAGAATTTTGTAGCCTATGAGGTAGCTAAGAAAAGAGGTTGGCAGAAAAGCTTCAACAATGTGACAGCATACGAAAATATTTTTGAATGAACTGGCCTTGAGAATTATGATAGAATTATAGCCTTCAGCTCCACAGAAGAGTAAAACTAGACTATAAAGTAGGTTCATATCTATAAAGTAACAGAATACTAGCATGTTTATGAGTTCTTCTGGTAATCTTCTATTAGGGTGCTTTGTCTTCTTGGCTCAGTATTTTGAGAAGAATGCCTAGAGCATGAAAGATACCAGATTTCACATAAAAGACTTCAAAGAGACCATTAGAAATATGGTCGCAGAACCAATGGAAAACATAATTAAAGAAGTAAAGGAAGGCATGTTGACAATGTTCAGTCAAAAAGAAGGTATCAATAAGGTGGTACAAATGACAATATAAAGAAACAAAATGGAAATTTGGGGACTGAAAAGTATATATGAAATCTGTTATCTGATCAGTCTCAGAGAGTTTCTGTTGCTTGTTTTTATCTGGTTTCTTTGCAGGCCTTGTAATTGTTTTTTAAGAAGCTGAAAATTTTAAGTTATACAGTGTAAAAACTCTGGGTACTGCTTACCTCGGTTTTAGGGCTTGTTATTGTCATTTTTTAAATTTGTTTAGTAACTGACTGGGTGATTTTAATAGAGTCTATTCCCTAAACATACCTCCCACCCCCCATCCCCCACCACACACATTCAGTGTTAAAATTCTGTTGTTGCTTTTCAGAAAGGCACAGTTTCAGAGTGACTTAGGCCACAGTCACTTGCTGACCACAACCAGCTGTTAAATTCCATTAACTGCCTGCTGATAGCTCTATTGTTCTACAAACTAATCCAATTAAATGGTACTTCCTTTGAGGAAACAAATTCTTTGATCAGTATTTGACATTTGTTCTAACCTTGGAAGGCGTCTTCCAGGTATCTTTTTTTTTTTTTTTTTTGCCATTTTTTTCTAATTTTGCTTTTTTGCTTTCACAGAGTTTTGTTTCCCAGATATCTTATTCTCTAGTTCTCTCCTACAAACTTGTGAGGCCAACAGTCTAAGCTGTATTGTCATGAAATTCTAGAATCTCCTCCCAATTATCTTTCACCAAGATCTCTATTACTCTTTACAGCGTTTCTAGGCTTGAATTTCTTCATGCTGTTGCAAATGAAGTCAGTTCCTTTGGGAAGAGAATTAAGAGCTATGTTTTGTGGCTTGATTCTCCCCCAGGCCAACTCTCTTAGCCAGGGTTCTGGAGCTGAGGGTGGTAATAGGGATAAGCTTCTCACTGCATGACCACCCCACCCTAGCAGTTGAGTACTCAGTATGGGGGTGGAGGGTGGGCAGCAAGCTATTTTATCTTGGTAATCTTCTATTAGGGTGCTTTGTCTTCTTGGCTCAGTATTTTGAGAAGAATGCCTAGAGCATGAAAGATACCAGATTTCACATAAAAGACTTCAAAGAGACCATTAGAAATATGGTCGCAGAACCAATGGAAAACATAATTAAAGAAGTAAAGGAAGGCATGTTGACAATGTTCAGTCAAAAAGAAGGTATCAATAAGGTGGTACAAATGACAATATAAAGAAACAAAATGGAAATTTGGGGACTGAAAAGTATATATGAAATCTGTTATCTGATCAGTCTCAGAGAGTTTCTGTTGCTTGTTTTTATCTGGTTTCTTTGCAGGCCTTGTAATTGTTTTTAAGAAGCTGAAAATTTTAAGTTATACAGTGTAAAAACTCTGGGTACTGCTTACCTCGGTTTTAGGGCTTGTTATTGTCATTTTTTAAATTTGTTTAGTAACTGACTGGGTGATTTTAATAGAGTCTATTCCCTAAACATACCTCCCACCCCCCATCCCCCACCACACACATTCAGTGTTAAAATTCTGTTGTTGCTTTTCAGAAAGGCACAGTTTCAGAGTGACTTAGGCCACAGTCACTTGCTGACCACAACCAGCTGTTAAATTCCATTAACTGCCTGCTGATAGCTCTATTGTTCTACAAACTAATCCAATTAAATGGTACTTCCTTTGAGGAAACAAATTCTTTGATCAGTATTTGACATTTGTTCTAACCTTGGAAGGCGTCTTCCAGGTATCTTTTTTTTTTTTTTTTTTGCCATTTTTTTCTAATTTTGCTTTTTTGCTTTCACAGAGTTTTGTTTCCCAGATATCTTATTCTCTAGTTCTCTCCTACAAACTTGTGAGGCCAACAGTCTAAGCTGTATTGTCATGAAATTCTAGAATCTCCTCCCAATTATCTTTCACCAAGATCTCTATTACTCTTTACAGCGTTTCTAGGCTTGAATTTCTTCATGCTGTTGCAAATGAAGTCAGTTCCTTTGGGAAGAGAATTAAGAGCTATGTTTTGTGGCTTGATTCTCCCCCAGGCCAACTCTCTTAGCCAGGGTTCTGGAGCTGAGGGTGGTAATAGGGATAAGCTTCTCACTGCATGACCACCCCACCCTAGCAGTTGAGTACTCAGTATGGGGGTGGAGGGTGGGCAGCAGTTGAGGTACTCTCGGCTCACCTCTCTCCCCTTGCATACAACCACTACCTTATGAGCTAGGGTGTGTATGATCAGGATCCCAGCATTTTCAGTGCCTTGTACTGAGTGTAGAACCTCCATTCCGTAAGGCTGGGGCGGGAGGTGGGGGAGAAGTGTATAACATGGGAGTCCCACCTCTCATTAGCAACCATGTGGAGTTTAGCCTCAGAAACTGATAGCCAGGGGCAGGATGAGAAGAACTGAAGTTCTACGCACCCAGGGAGAAAAGCCTTCTGACTAGAAGATGGGATAAGAATTGGTCCTATCTTCTTGGACACAGGAGTCTGA
Source organism: Tragulus kanchil (assembly GCA_022376925.1). Lineage (NCBI taxonomy): Eukaryota > Metazoa > Chordata > Mammalia > Artiodactyla > Tragulidae > Tragulus > Tragulus kanchil. The sequence goes on from JAIOJX010000004.1 coordinate 58,275,795, forward strand.
AATGGACTCTTCATCTTGCTGAGCAGAGAGGGAGGAAAAGAGGAAGCAGTCTTGGTTTTTTACTGAATGTTGATAGATCTTGAATAGATGTTTATTCATTTGCTGTCTGACCTTAGGACCATTTCTAGTAGTTTTGAATGGTTGGTTTTTCTTTTTTCAAAAAAGTTTTCATCAATTTCACTGCAGAAGGAGTAAACAGAGCTTTAGACACTGTCATCCCAGAGACCGATTCACTGAGTATATTCTACGTGCCATGAATTTAAAAATGAATAGGATAAGATTCCTGCCCTTGAAAAGAAAATTTTCTAGTGGAAGGTATCAACAAATAATTACAACCCAAAGTGATAAGAGCTACAACAGAAAAGTATATTACGTGCAGTGGAAGAACAGAGAAGCAGGTGACAACTTTAGGATGGAAGTGAGAACAATACGGGCAATCACATGAAAAGAATTAGAACCAAAATATAATCTCCAGAAACTTTACCTCTGCTAGATCTACTATCCCTAAAAGTCATTCCAAATAAAAACAATGTTTATAATTATTACATTAATATTATTTGATATAAACAATGGACATTTCCTTAATCTTAAACCTGATAAAAGCATCTAAGAATTTTTGCTACATTTGTCTGCAATATGAAATATAAGTAAATCACATTGAGTAAGTGCAACTTTAATGCAAAGTTTCTAGCCTCCTACTCCTAATAATTCCAACTAGTTTGTGCCCCTAAGTCCTAAGCCCCCTTTTTATGGAAAGCTATAGCCTCCACTGTTTATGGAGAAGAGGATATAGTTCTATATTATTTTGGTTACTCTGAGGAACAAAGGAATAGGAAACAAGTGTTTTTGCTTTCTAACATAGCAAGCTAGATTAGATTTTGTCAACCAAAATAATGCAGGTTGCAAATAAAGCAGTTTATTTATGGTCTTGAAAGGGTTCTACCTCGATTTGAGACTTAAATCCAGGGCCAAGACCTAATCAAACCCTGTTTGGGACTTGAACCCACATGACTGGAGCTTGAATTGCAGCCAAAACCCTGTTTGAGACTTGAACCCACGTGGCTGAGGCTCAACCCCAGCCAAAACCCTACTTGGGACTTGAATCCACGTAGTCAGGACTCAATCCCGGCCAAAAACCCTGTCTGGGATTCGAACCCACGCAGCCGGGACTTAATCCAGTACTCACCCAATATCTGGACCCACTGAGGCTCAAGTTCTTCGTGCCTCAATGCAGAAGGAATTCAGCGAGCCAGAGTGATAGGCAAGAAGAGGATTTATTAAGATAGGGCCCTTGTAAGAGGTGCAAGCAGGCAAGCAGGAAAGCTCTGCTTCTCTTCTTTGGGTGGGCAGCAACATCTATATAGGAGGGTAGAAAATCACCTTCCTCAAGTAGATGCCCCGATGCCCCCCCCCACACAAGGCTTGCCCTTGAAAAGAAAATTTTCTAGTGGAAGGTATCAACAAATAATTACAACCCAAAGTGATAAGAGCTACAACAGAAAAGTATATTACGTGCAGTGGAAGAACAGAGAAGCAGGTGACAACTTTAGGATGGAAGTGAGAACAATACGGGCAATCACATGAAAAGAATTAGAACCAAAATATAATCTCCAGAAACTTTACCTCTGCTAGATCTACTATCCCTAAAAGTCATTCCAAATAAAAACAATGTTTATAATTATTACATTAATATTATTTGATATAAACAATGGACATTTCCTTAATCTTAAACCTGATAAAAGCATCTAAGAATTTTTGCTACATTTGTCTGCAATATGAAATATAAGTAAATCACATTGAGTAAGTGCAACTTTAATGCAAAGTTTCTAGCCTCCTACTCCTAATAATTCCAACTAGTTTGTGCCCCTAAGTCCTAAGCCCCTTTGTATGGAAAGCTATAGCCTCCACTGTTTATGGAGAAGAGGATATAGTTCTATATTATTTTGGTTACTCTGAGGAACAAAGGAATAGGAAACAAGTGTTTTTGCTTTCTAACATAGCAAGCTAGATTAGATTTTGTCAACCAAAATAATGCAGGTTGCAAATAAAGCAGTTTATTTATGGTCTTGAAAGGGTTCTACCTCGATTTGAGACTTAAATCCAGGGCCAAGACCTAATCAAACCCTGTTTGGGACTTGAACCCACATGACTGGAGCTTGAATTGCAGCCAAAACCCTGTTTGAGACTTGAACCCACGTGGCTGAGGCTCAACCCCAGCCAAAACCCTACTTGGGACTTGAATCCACGTAGTCAGGACTCAATCCCGGCCAAAAACCCTGTCTGGGATTCGAACCCACGCAGCCGGGACTTAATCCAGTACTCACCCAATATCTGGACCCACTGAGGCTCAAGTTCTTCGTGCCTCAATGCAGAAGGAATTCAGCGAGAGACAGAGTGATAGGCAAGAAGAGGATTTATTAAGATAGGGCCCTTGTAAGAGGTGCAAGCAGGCAAGCAGGAAAGCTCTGCTTCTCTTCTTTGGGTGGGCAGCAACATCTATATAGGAGGGTAGAAAATCACCTTCCTCAAGTAGATGCAGATGCACACACAAGGCATACATCATTAGCTCCTCCTTCCCCAGCTCTTCCTGCTTTATTGAATAAGGAGCAGCATTCTTGAGTTATCGTTAACTTAATCTACAACTACCTAACTATTCTACTCTGTCCCTGTGGATCTTAAGAACTTCAATTGAGGAGACACACATTTGGGTAAAAAAAAAAAAGTATGTTCCATGGAAGAGAGAGTCAGGAATTTATAAAGGCAAAAGTTACAAGGCTGTACTCTGACATTAAAAGAAAACATTTTTTTCTCAAAGGATGGTTGTCCCAGGTTGTTTAGGGTAATGTTCCAATAAGTATTGTGAGTTTCTAGCAGATTTTTTGGATACCTCCATTAGGACATTAAGTGGTCAAAAGGTCAGACTTGGTAAGTCACACCTACTCAGTGGCCTCCTGGTTCCATTTTAAAGAGCTCTCTTAGCAATATCAATTTTATTTTGATTTTCTTTCCACATTTTCCATGACCAGTTACTGTTCTTGTTTCCTTTCCTCATAAATATGCTCTCTATTGCAAAATCAATGCAAGAAAATAAGATCCTTCTAAAAATATATACAAATAAAATGATGACAATGACAACAACAAAATTATGATTTGACAAAGAAAAAAAAAATAAAACTGAATCATCTTCCTTGCCCCTATTCCCAGGGATAACACTTGAGTTTCTCATTCTGATGTACAAGAACAGCCTGTTGTTTTAGCTTAATCCACATAGGGCCCCAGTCAGACTGTTCCAGGGTTGAGCAGAAACATTTAAAAATTTATGACTTTGGGGCTTCCCTGGTAGTCTAGTGGGTAAGGACACCGCCTTGCACGGTTTGATCCCTGGCCTGGGAAGATCCCATGAGCCGCAGAGTGGCTGGACAGATGTCCAACTACCAAGACGGAGCTCTGGAGCGCATGCGCCCAGAGCTAGTGCTCTGCAGCAACAGAGGCCACTGCAATGGGAGGCCAACACAGGCCAAAGAACAAAGATGGATGAAAACAGATAAAGGTCAAAAAAAAAAAAATATGACTTTGGCTAAAGAGCTTGGGGCCATTGAGATTGTATCTGAAAGTGTAGGAATTGCTGAATGCCTAGGATACAGAACATAACCTGATTTTTAAGAGTAGGTATTCATTCTACCCTTAAAGAATCTAAACAATATTTTACTTAAACAGACTATGTCTACATTCATGACCAATAGTTTCACTGTTACAACTATGACTGTTCCAACTTCATACAAGTCTTCAACTTCAACTTTATACATGTGTCCTTTCTTCTGTTGTACTGGGCAAAGCATAAATCATGGGCAAGTCCCAGGTTGTTTCAGGGTAATTTTGGTTACAAGGCTGTACTCTGACATTAAAAGAAAACATTTTTTTCTCAAAGGATGGTTGTCCCAGGTTGTTTAGGGTAATGTTCCAATAAGTATTGTGAGTTTCTAGCAGATTTTTTGGATACCTCCATTAGGACATTAAGTGGTCAAAAGGTCAGACTTGGTAAGTCACACCTACTCAGTGGCCTCCTGGTTCCATTTTAAAGAGCTCTCTTAGCAATATCAATTTTATTTTGATTTTCTTTCCACATTTTCCATGACCAGTTACTGTTCTTGTTTCCTTTCCTCATAAATATGCTCTCTATTGCAAAATCAATGCAAGAAAATAAGATCCTTCTAAAAATATATACAAATAAAATGATGACAATGACAACAACAAAATTATGATTTGACAAAGAAAAAAAAAATAAAACTGAATCATCTTCCTTGCCCCTATTCCCAGGGATAACACTTGAGTTTCTCATTCTGATGTACAAGAACAGCCTGTTGTTTTAGCTTAATCCACATAGGGCCCCAGTCAGACTGTTCCAGGGTTGAGCAGAAACATTTAAAAATTTATGACTTTGGGGCTTCCCTGGTAGTCTAGTGGGTAAGGACACCGCCTTGCACGGTTTGATCCCTGGCCTGGGAAGATCCCATGAGCCGCAGAGTGGCTGGACAGATGTCCAACTACCAAGACGGAGCTCTGGAGCGCATGCGCCCAGAGCTAGTGCTCTGCAGCAACAGAGGCCACTGCAATGGGAGGCCAACACAGGCCAAAGAACAAAGATGGATGAAAACAGATAAAGGTCAAAAAAAAAAAAATATGACTTTGGCTAAAGAGCTTGGGGCCATTGAGATTGTATCTGAAAGTGTAGGAATTGCTGAATGCCTAGGATACAGAACATAACCTGATTTTTAAGAGTAGGTATTCATTCTACCCTTAAAGAATCTAAACAATATTTTACTTAAACAGACTATGTCTACATTCATGACCAATAGTTTCACTGTTACAACTATGACTGTTCCAACTTCATACAAGTCTTCAACTTCAACTTTATACATGTGTCCTTTCTTCTGTTGTACTGGGCAAAGCATAAATCATGGGCAACTAACTCTCTTAATTGATCCAGACAATATTACAAATACTGTTGTATTTCACACCTGATCTCTGACATGGACACCTCATACAGTAATAATGACACACATTAAGGATAAATAATGATTTTACCTCACTGTGTATACATTTGAATATAGACTGGAAATAAGTCAGAATGATAGAGGAGAATGATGTGAAGTTTTCATAGCATATCAGGGGTTTTTTTCTTTACTAAGATGTCATCATAGATCATAATACCCTTGAGATGAAGTGACTGACTCTAAATAATATTCTTGTCAGAAATAACTGAACAAATGTCAACCTCTCTTCTAGTGTAGTCTCTCTTTGTCTCACTGGACTCTCGATAATGTTGTTATAGTATCTTTTTTTTGAATTATGTCAGAGAGTCACTGAAATCTTCCAGTACCACGTTTTGAAAAAGACAACACGCTGAACAGTGAGAAATGGAAGAGAGATGTGATTAATTGTCGCAGGAGAGAAGCACAGAAGCATAATTCTTTCTCCTGACAGATGCTCCAACCCATGACACAGAGTCAAGTAATAGCACTGTTATAGAAATTTGGCCAACTGCTTTAGGCACCATCTGCTCATTTCCCCCCAAAAAGAGTAATCCTTTTCAAAGGTTGAAGGATGAGTTTAAAAAGCTGCTCAGGCACTTAACCAATTTCCATTGATTTCTAGAACCATGAGTCATTCAAATGTAACCCAAAGAAGAGTTAACCTCAAACAGAGCAGAGGCCATCAGAGCTGAACCAGATGAGAAACAAAAAATTATTTTAAATTGTAAATGAAATTTGTCATTATATCTATTGCACTTTCTTTCTGAAAAATGTGGTCTGAAAAGCACATTAACTGACTCAAGAAGAACTCATATTTTAAGCTCAACATTTGTCTTACCAAAATGAGTATCTCCAATATCTTCTCTTATTATTGAAGTATAGGAATGGAAAAAATAAAGTAAGTTTGAGAAGGGAGTAGTGGATAGGAAAAGAGCTATCTTCAGTGAATCTATATGGTCATCCTAATGGAAACTCAGTAAGATGGCACTGCTGTTTTTTCTACAACATCACCTACAATCTAAAAGACAAATTTTGTCTTTGTTATGGAGGAGGTTAGTGTAACAATTAAGAGTATGACTTTTGATGTCAGGTAGGTAGTGGTCAGTTTCCAATCCTACTACTTACAAGTAATCTGGGTGAATTACCAATCTTAATTTTCTCCATGAGTTATTGGAAGGTACTTCTCAGGGAAACTATGTCACACAACTCCAAGAAAGACCTATTCATAAGAATTCCATGTGAATTCCACGTGTTACCTGCAGTCATCTATGTGCCTTGCCCTGTTCCTGGCATATAGCAAGCATTTGAAAAGGCAGTGGCTAAATGTCCAATATTCAACTCAGTCCTCTCTTGTAAACAAGAATGAGGAAGTTCTGCAATGTCAGTGTAGCATAAGTGGTATTAATAAAAACTGGAACCACCACAGAAACCATACTATCAATATTCTAATATTAAGTTGTGTGACTTACTAGCCATGTATTCTTGGGCACTTTACCTCCTGGTGCTTCAGTTTCTCCTTTGGCCAAAAAGGGATAATACTCCTACTTACCTTTTCGGGTGACTATAAATCTTCCCAATCCAGGGATCAAACTTGTGTCTCTTGCATCTCCTATACTGGCAGGCAGAATCTGGGAATCTGCATCACCTGGGAAGCCCATGATGATTGAACAAGTTAACACATATAAAACATTGAGAACAAAATCTGGTACGTAATAAACAGTAAATAGGCATTAGTTATAATTATTTATATGTTATTTGGAAAGGTATCCCAAATATATTGTTAAGGTGAAAAAGCAAAGTAATGAATACCTTTAAAAAATGAATACCTTTAAAAATCAGGGTAATTAGAATGTCGGTTACCATAGGGGAAGAGAGTAGGGGAAAGAGCAATGAGCAAAGGGAGTCAACTGTACAGTGATGGGTGAAACTAGGTTTTTGGTGTTAAGTACACTGTAGTGTAATCAGAGGTGTCATATTACACACATGAAACTAATATAATTCTATAAACCAATGTTATCTCAATTCAAGAACATAGGCAGGAGGCAATGCTGTTCCAAAAAATAGTGATAATTATATATGTGTGTGTGTGTGTGTGTGTGTGTGTTAATGTATGTGTAGATAAAATTTCTCTGCAAAAATAGCTAAAAAATTTATCTGGAGGAGCATTGAGTGGTTGGAGGAAGAGGGAGCATTTCCATTGTACAGCTCTTCACACTTTTTGAATTTTGAACACTTTGAAATTATTAATTTTGAGAAATTTAAAATTTAAATATAGCTAATATTATTATTATTATATAATGAGTTTGATATTATTTACCTTATATTAATAGTTATTACTATCATTACTATGCCCAGTTGCTCAGTCATGTCCAACTCCTTGCAACACTGTGGACTGTAGCTTGCTATGCTCCTCTGCCTATGGGATTCTCCAGGGAAGAATCCTGGAGTCGGCAGCTTTTCCCTTCTCCAAGGGATCTTCCCAACCCAGGGACCAAACTCAGGTCTCCCAGATTGCAGGTGAATTCTTCACCCTCTGAGCCACCAGGGAAGCCCTCCATGTAAATAGAACAGCATTAATTGTTATCTTATAGAAGTCTGGGGCCTTTAAAAAAATGAGTTTGTGATTTCAATCAGTTAACAAAGCTTAAATAATCTTTATTGCAAATAATAGTTATGCTCCTAATATTTTCTTGAAGCTACCACCATTAGGATTTTCTGTGGTTTCCTCTAAGTTGCAAAAGCTAAAATCCAGCTCTAATCTTTTCTATTTATGTACTATCATATACAACAGTTTTTGAGTTAGAAAATGACAAAGGATTTGAATTTGACAAACATTTCCTTAAATGCCTAAAATGTGTTTTCACAAACATTATTTTGTAATCTTTACAACATTATGAGGTCATACTTAATTCCTACTTTGACAAACAGGCAATTGGGTCTTAGAGATTTACAAATCTAATAACTGCAGAGCTGGGATTAGAAGTCAGGTGAAGTAAGTATGTACAACTGGGAAACAGAATAAAGAAAAATAAGGACAAAACTCATTGGCAATTTTCACCACAGCAATATTGCCACAGAATCAAATTCTAGGCATATTGTAGTAGGAGGTGCCATGGTGAGAGGAATAGCAGACACATTTCCTTTAGTAAAAGAAAAAGCAAAATGATAATTCCCCTTTGTCAATTTATCTTCCAGCTAGTTTTGTGACAGTTATTAACTTATTGCCTTTCAGATCCAAACATACTCCCTCATGATCTGATCTGTGACAAAGACCATGAACCCTGTAAGCAATCCTCCTTTGCATGAACACAATGTTAAGACTTTTTTTTCCTTCTACAGAGAAAACTGGAAGGATATTAGAGAAGGAGGGAGATAGTTTTTCTTGTTTCTGTTTGGGTTCTTTTTATTTCTTCTTCTCCCCATCATGCCACAGCCAGAGGTGCTATCCGCAATCAGTGGACATCCTGCCCTTGGCCCATGTCCACATCGTGAAACCAGCTGATCAACTCACAGCTCCAAACTCACTTCACTGACCAATTTGCTGAGAACTTAATGATACAGACATCTCATGCCTCAAGATCTGTGCCACCCTGCAGGGCTTCCCTGGTGGTCCAGTGGGTAAGGACACTGCCTTGCAGTGCAAGGGGCGCCGGTTCGATCCCTGGCCTGGGAAGATCCCACGTGCCGCGGAGCGGCTGTACTGATGTGTCCAATTACCGAGCCAGAGCTCTCTGGAGCGCACGCACCCAGAGCCGGTGCTCTGCGACGACAACCACCGCGATGGAGGCCCACAGGTGCCAAAGAACAAAGACAGATGAAAATAGAGAAATGAAAGACCAATAGAAGTGGCCCACCCATCCCCCTCCCTCTCCACCCCACTCCCCAAAAAGATAAATAAATAAATAAATGTTAAAAAAAAAAAAAAAAAAAAAGATGTGTGCCACCCTGCTGACTCCAATACTCAACTGCTTTCAGTACTCACTCTCCCAGCCTCAGGCCGCCTACCCCTCCTACTTGCCTAGGGTATGTCAGCTCTGGTCCAGGCAACACCATGAACTTCTCTGTCAACCAGAGGGATAGAACTTCCCTTCTCTAATGACGTCTGAATCCTAGCCTAAGGGAGAGGCACCTCTTCAAGTTTTCCCCTTTTTGGTTCTCTTAGTTAGGCCTCAGATATTCTTTAGAGTTCTCTCACATCTTAATAATCAATCTTCTATTGTAATTAATAATTTATATATTAAACATTCCTGTTCAAATAATCATGTAGTCACAGTCTTCTGTTTGGACTCTGACTAATATAATCTCTAACTTTGTTATTTTTCACATAGCAGCGTTAGTCTCTCAGTCGTGTCCAACTCTTTGTGATCCCAGAGAACTTCTTTTTAATCTCAATTTTCTTCAATAGTAAGAAAAGTCACATTGAAATGTAACTAGGCAAGAAAGCATAGTTTAGAAAAACAACATACAACAGACAATCTAGTCATTTTGAACTACTCTCAGTTCTCAGAATGGGCCATGTTCTCTCGACCCTAGACCGATGCATGTGCTACTCTCCTTACCTGAGACCCCCTTCCCTTCAGCCTTCCCACTTCCCTTCTTAGTCAGCACCCATGTATCATTCAGCTCTCAGCTTAGAAATTCTTTCCTCAGAAAGCCTTCCCTTGACTGCACCACACAACACTCACATTTGATTGTACTGGATTTTTCTTTTGACATGCTTCAATTCCCAATACATAGTAAACTACTTGAAAACAGGAATGTTGTCTCGTTCATCTTGTCATTATAGGAAATCAACAAATATTCTTTGACTACTTTTAGTTTCTTGGATAAATCCTCGAACCTCAGTCACTCATTCTCACGTAACACCACTCTTAACACTAAAGAAAGGTAGCAAAGTTCACAAAGAGAATTTCTTTCAAGCTCACTTTTCATAACCTGAGAAAGGCGATTAAATCTTTGGAAGAGAAACACTTGCCAAATCACAGCTAGAAGTGGTTACCTCTACACAAAAATCTCTCAAATACATTTTTGGATCTTTCACAGATAATTTTTTTGAAAGCACTTTTTATTCTTTTTGTGCAGAATAAAGTGTTATAAATGAATCTTGAAACAGAGTCAGACTGTGAGGTTTTACATTCATGCTGAAATACTTAAGAGGAGACTGACGGTCTCTTAAAAACATTATTGACCTTACAAAGCTTTAAATACATTTTCTTGAGGCAATATTTACCTTTGGCAGCTGAAGATGAGTGATACAGTTTTTAAAATTTCTGTCCAATTTTGCATGATGTTCATAGACCAACGATTTTATGAAAGCCTTGCTAATAGTTCATCTAGAAGCTGCCATTCCTTTCAATCATTCTGATTTCATTTATTGCTTTAATTGTTCACAACATCAATACAAAGTTATCTGTTGATAAGCTGAAAGTTGTCAGCTGAAAGGAAGAAAAATTATCACTGACTGCATGCAGAGCATGATAATTCAAAGAGCTCATATGGGTCTGTCTGGGTGTAGGCATTTGTTTCTTTGCCTTAACAGGGGTTATGAAGTATGCATGCAGGAAAAGAGTGTTGCCCTTTGGAATGGTTTCTGAATATTCTAGAACCAATATAAATGAGCTACTTAAGCCAATTGCATCCAAAGTGTTCTAAATGGCTGCCAATTTATGAAATACTTGAAACAGTATGGAGGAGTCCCAGAAACTAGTCCTCAAATCACTTTAAAATATTTTTCTAAACTGTGCCACAAACAGATGGACACAAAAATATGTTCCATTTTCTCCATTCATAGTTGTTCTGGGAAATAAAAACACTTTCTTAATATAGAATCACTTACAGCTGGTGTTACTTGTTGGGATTTTGACCATCTCTGCTTTTCAGCAGCAGTGGCAATGTAATAAGCATCTTCACACTTGCCATTATGGCAGCAATATTAAGGGTAGTTACAACTAAATTGTCCCAATCCTTTACAAGCATAGAATTGTAAATGTGTAATATACATAGAAACTAGCTGGCTATGCACTGATCACACTACAAGAGCCAAACTTTGATTATGGGCTGAAGAACTTGGAATCACTTATGACAAACCTTTTAATCCAGAGTGAAAGATTATTAGGATAATAAGTATCAGTAAGGTGCATGGCTGTCCAATGCATACCATCTTTTGACAGGTGCAAATGAACCAAGAAGTGATTGGGAAAGACATATAAGTGTGTTCATTGGGTCACAGAGTTTCCAGACATTCAAAATTAGTTGTAGATGAATAACCCAAGAAAATACATCTATAAGAAAAAAAATGGTATCCATAAATCACATATGGAAAAGTCAAAGCTTCACATTAACATAGTCAAAAAATAGTGATTTCTAAACTGTCCATCTTTTCCAGAAGGTTTTCAGTGATAGATTTCAAAGCCTTATATGATGTGGTCCCTTCTCTCACCACATGTCCTTCAACACTACACCTAGTTACACAAACTTTTTTACTTTCTCTTCCTCTTTTTGCTTGGAGAGAAGGATGGTAGTTATAGAAAATACCTTGCCTGGGGTCTTTGGTCCACCTTTTTTAGGTACTTAATTCCACATACTTAACCTCTTGTCATTCATATTTTAGCTTAATTTTTACTTCCTCAACTAGTATATACCTTCTAGAGAAATCACTTTGAAATCCTACTCTATTTTATTTTGTATTATGATTCTAATTGCTACATTAATTTCTTTGTTCCTATTCTTGCTTGCTTGTGTACTTTTTTCTTTTCCATCTCTTGTTAATAGAACATAAGCTCAATGAGAGCAAAAATCTCTTACTCATTTATTCTTATCCACCATATAAAGCAGTTCTTACCACAAAGAATACTTGGAAGAACCAATGCTGAAGCTGAAGCTCCAGTATTTTGGTCATGTGATGATGTGAACAGACGACTCATTGGAAAAGTCCCTGATGTTGGGAAAGATGGAGGGCAAAAGGAGACCAGAGCATCAGAGGATGAGATGACTGGATGGCATCACCTACACAATGGACATGGACTTGGGCAAGCTCCAGGAGATGGTGAGGGACGGGGAGGCCCAGTGTGCTGCAGTCCATGGGGCCGCAAAGAGTTGGATATGACTGGGCGACTGAACAACAACCATAAAGTGGGCACTCAGTAAGTGCTAGTAGAATTAATGGGTTTTGTTTATGTATTCTTACATCAGAAGGAAAAAAAGGAAAAAAAAAGACTAATGACAGGCTCAATGAATTCAAAATGCATTGGCATAATCTTATACCTGATATTAGTTACTTCAAATACTTTAGGGAGTAGATAGAAATAAGGAAATAAATATGTTATAGTATTTTTATATAATAGCATGTGCCAAAGAAAAATATGTTGATTGTCTTTAGAGTCAAAGAAATCTTATGTTTTTTAATAGGTAAACATTAATAATATATTTCACATAATGAGTACAAAAATGCTTGAACTGAGATATCCACTTTTGGCCATGATAGAGCAACAATATCTAATTATTTTCCTACAATAAAAAACTAGAAAACTCGAAATGTGTATATATATATACACACATATATACAAATATATATACACACATATAAGGATTTTTAGACATTGGACTATAGGCAACATAAAAATACCTCTAAGAAAAAGAAAATTCCTATAATTGACCAGCTTCTTTTCACAGGGACATTCTGAACACTGGAATAGAAAGAGGGATACCAGCAAGGTATCATTTTGCCAATTCAAGAAACCAAAAATCAGCTGGAAATTGCAGGGCAGAGTTTCAGAGAAGAAAGATCGACACAGAAAACCCAAGAAATCTGTGGAGGCTGAGAAGGAGAAGCTGCAGAAATATGAGTTAAATTATGCCAAAGCTCACTCAAAACATGGAGATGTTTGAGTCCTAACTGCCTGGACTGTAGATCCTTGGAGCATTTAGTAAAGATTCAGAAGGTCAGTTCCCTTGTGGTGGGACTAAATCATTTGAGGACCAAAAAAAATGCTGTATCTGCCTATGTGTGCATGTGTGCTCAGTCGCTTCAGTTGTGTCCAACTCTTTGCAATCCTACGGATTGTAGCTGGCCAGGTTCCCCTGCCCATGGGATTCTCCAGGCAAGAATACTGGAGTGTGTTTCCATGCCCTCCTCCAGGGGATCTTTCCCATCCATCAAACCTGCATCCCTCGCTGAGACACTGGGGAAGCCCCATAGCCATCTAAACAAAACGTAAAAACAAGTCATGAATGGGTGAAACTAAGCTGAACTAAATTAACCACCTATAAAACAAAAGTCCAACTTTCTTCGAAGGAAGACAACAAAATCTAAACATTTGATAATGAAACGCTCAAAATTTTCGGCCTCCAACCAAAAATTATGAGATATTCAAAGCTGCAGGGAAATGTGACCCATACCCAAGAGAAAAATCAGTCAATAGAAACAGTTATACAAGCAACAGAGATGATAAAATTTGAAGGAAAAGATGTTAAAATAATTGTTATTAACTATCTTCAAGTGTCTGAAGAATACCATCAATATAATGAGATAAATGGAAAATTTGTTGAGCCATATGGAATTCTAGAGGTAAAAGCTTAATGACTAAAGGAAAATTTAACTGAAAAGGATTAAGAGCAGTTTAGCTACAGTAGCAAGATAAGTAAACAAAAAGTAGTAACAGAAAATATTAATGAATATGAAGGAAAGAAAAAGATGAGAAAAAACTACAGTATCAAGGACCTATGGGATAATACTAAGCAGTCTAATGCACATAAAATGATAGCCCTGGAAGCAGAGAAAATAGAGGCAGAGAAATATAATTTGAAGCAAACCAAAATGCTTAGATTAATGAAAACTATAAATTTACAGGCCCAAGCAGTTCAAGAAACCCGAAACAGGATACAACACGAAAAATAACACCAGAGACTACCATAGTCAAATTCTTGAAAACTAGTCAAGCAAAAAATAATCTTTAAAAAATAGCCAGGCAGAAGACATATTAAATACAGGAAAACAAAAATAAGAATAACAGAGATAAAAACCTGTAAAAAACATGGAGATGTTTGAGTCCTAACTGCCTGGACTGTAGATCCTTGGAGCATTTAGTAAAGATTCAGAAGGTTCCCTTGTGGTGGGACTAAATCATTTGAGGACCAAAAAATGCTGTATCTGCCTATGTGTGCATGTGTGCTCAGTCGCTTCAGTTGTGTCCAACTCTTTGCAATCCTACGGATTGTAGCTGGCCAGGTTCCCCTGCCCATGGGATTCTCCAGGCAAGAATACTGGAGTGTGTTTCCATGCCCTCCTCCAGGGGATCTTTCCCATCCATCAAACCTGCATCCCTCGCTGAGACACTGGGGAAGCCCCATAGCCATCTAAACAAAACGTAAAAACAAGTCATGAATGGGTGAAACTAAGCTGAACTAAATTAACCACCTATAAAAACAAAAGTCCAACTTTCTTCGAAGGAAGACAACAAAATCTAAACATTTGATAATGAAACGCTCAAAATTTTCGGCCTCCAACCAAAAATTATGAGATATTCAAAGCTGCAGGGAAATGTGACCCATACCCAAGAGAAAAATCAGTCAATAGAAACAGTTATACAAGCAACAGAGATGATAAAATTTGAAGGAAAAGATGTTAAAATAATTGTTATTAACTATCTTCAAGTGTCTGAAGAATACCATCAATATAATGAGATAAATGGAAAATTTGTTGAGCCATATGGAATTCTAGAGGTAAAAGCTTAATGACTAAAGGAAAATTTAACTGAAAAGGATTAAGAGCAGTTTAGCTACAGTAGCAAGATAAGTAAACAAAAAGTAGTAACAGAAAATATTAATGAATATGAAGGAAAGAAAAAGATGAGAAAAAACTACAGTATCAAGGACCTATGGGATAATACTAAGCAGTCTAATGCACATAAAATGATAGCCCTGGAAGCAGAGAAAATAGAGGCAGAGAAATATAATTTGAAGCAAACCAAAATGCTTAGATTAATGAAAACTATAAATTTACAGGCCCAAGCAGTTCAAGAAACCCGAAACAGGATACAACACGAAAAATAACACCAGAGACTACCATAGTCAAATTCTTGAAAACTAGTCAAGCAAAAAATAATCTTTAAAAAATAGCCAGGCAGAAGACATATTAAATACAGGAAAACAAAAATAAGAATAACAGAGATAAAAACCTGTAAAAGAAAACACTCACCAATAAAAAAAAAAAAAAAAAATCTGTAGACATCACTGTAATTATAGGCTATTAGTGTCTACCTAAAAAACAAAAACAAAGAAACCTAATATTTGTGAAAAGCTAAACAGGTTTAAGGCAATTGGCATTATACTTAGATCAATTAGATCGATTCAGGCTAGTTAGTGAGCAGAACCCAGGTAGATGGCTAGAACTTTTTCTCTCTTTTTATTGAGTCCACAGCTAGCCTATTCCTGTATACAACTGAATTTTGGCCAGTGGAATGTGATTCATGCAACATCCATATCTGGCCCAGTAAAACCTCCAGTATGATTCCTTATGCTTACTCTGACCAGTCTCTCAGCCAGCAGAGGACTCTAAGGCACTAGGGGATGGCAGAACCAATAGATGTCCCCCTAATACAATGCCTTGTCTGTGCCAAAAGTGAGACATAAGCTTATATTAAGTCATTGAATTTTTTTTTTTCCAATTTGTATCAATTGAAAAAATAACAGTTTTTTTGAAACTATGAATAACATAGTTTTGCAATGACTGAGATTCATTGTCCTTCCCAGATCTAATTTATAAATAAAGCTCTCATTTATAAACATTTATAAATACTAATATGGAGAAGAAAATGCTATTTCTTCTGGTATTCTTGGCCGGAGAATTTCGTAGACAGAGGAGCGGAGTGGGCTATAGTCCATGGGCTCACAAGGAGGTGGACATGACTGAGTGACTAACATACATAAATACAAAAGTATACAAATGAGGCATTTTACACGTGACATTGACCAAATTTACAAACTTAATAAATACCAGGTTCAAATTTTAAACTCAAGTCTTTCTGATTCTAAACTCGTGGGTTCTTTTTGCTGCCTCACATCACACAACTCCCATACTTATTTCAATGGAATAAGAGTTGGAAAGTGGTAAGTACTGGTTTATGTCAAATTAAGACAATAAGAAAGATTTTCTAGTTTATCAGCATTGAGCTATGAATAATTAAGGGCAACTACATTCTAAGACAGTAAAACACAGCAAAAACTAAAGTGCAGTGTGTAAGAGAGAGCTGCACATGTGAAAATTAATATACTAATTTTGCTATTCTCTTCCCATTAACACAATCTAGTATTTATAGTCTCATCTCTGGTTTATTCCCCTCATACAGAACCAGATAATAACCGCTGATGAAATTTCTTCATTTTCATAGCTCTGAAGTAAACAGCAAATCTCTGGTTTTTTCAATGTATTATGTTTATAATACTAGCAGAGCTTATTTCATCCATTAAAAGGTACTCATGTGTACATAAAACAAAGTAAGGGGTAGCAACTCCATAGTCTAGTGCTCTCCTTTATTGAGTCCAAAATTCCTGTATACAACTGAATTTTGGCCAGTGGAATGTGATTCATGCAACATCCATATCTGGCCCAGTAAAACCTCAGTATGATTCCTTATGCTTACTCTGACCAGTCTCTCAGCCAGCAGAGGACTCTAAGGCACTAGGGGATGGCAGAACCAATAGATGTCCCCCTAATACAATGCCTTGTCTGTGCCAAAAGTGAGACATAAGCTTATATTAAGTCATTGAATTTTTTTTTTTCCAATTTGTATCAATTGAAAAAATAACAGTTTTTTTGAAACTATGAATAACATAGTTTTGCAATGACTGAGATTCATTGTCCTTCCCAGATCTAATTTATAAATAAAGCTCTCATTTATAAACATTTATAAATACTAATATGGAGAAGAAAATGCTATTTCTTCTGGTATTCTTGGCCGGAGAATTTCGTAGACAGAGGAGCGGAGTGGGCTATAGTCCATGGGCTCACAAGGAGGTGGACATGACTGAGTGACTAACATACATAAATACAAAAGTATACAAATGAGGCATTTTACACGTGACATTGACCAAATTTACAAACTTAATAAATACCAGGTTCAAATTTTAAACTCAAGTCTTTCTGATTCTAAACTCGTGGGTTCTTTTTGCTGCCTCACATCACACAACTCCCATACTTATTTCAATGGAATAAGAGTTGGAAAGTGGTAAGTACTGGTTTATGTCAAATTAAGACAATAAGAAAGATTTTCTAGTTTATCAGCATTGAGCTATGAATAATTAAGGGCAACTACATTCTAAGACAGTAAAACACAGCAAAAACTAAAGTGCAGTGTGTAAGAGAGAGCTGCACATGTGAAAATTAATATACTAATTTTGCTATTCTCTTCCCATTAACACAATCTAGTATTTATAGTCTCATCTCTGGTTTATTCCCCTCATACAGAACCAGATAATAACCGCTGATGAAATTTCTTCATTTTCATAGCTCTGAAGTAAACAGCAAATCTCTGGTTTTTTCAATGTATTATGTTTATAATACTAGCAGAGCTTATTTCATCCATTAAAAGGTACTCATGTGTACATAAAACAAAGTAAGGGGTACTATTATCTCTTCGAATGTGGATATATTATAATGCAAATCTATTTCAAATGTGTGATATTTTTCTCTTCTTTAGCTTCATATAAATCCTTTATAGTCATTAGCATACCCTATGAATGAACTGCATACTTTTCAACACATCTCTTTTCCTCACAGTGCAATGCATTATTAATAATGGGAAAACACTGCATCTATTTTAAAGTGCTACTATTTTTCTTTTTATATATTGTCCAGATACAAATAAAGACATTCAAAAAAATGTCCACCCTTTATCCAAGGAAATAGTTATCTCATACAATGCAGAGAAACATAAAATGACTAAAGTTTGAGGAAACATGCTTCATTCATTTGTATTCATTTACTAAAATATACATAATTCTGCTTCTAAAATTTATTCTAAGAAAATTATTATGGTATATCCAAACATTTAGCCTTATCTAGTGAACAAAATTATGTTTTAATTGTATGTAACTCTCCTGTCATTAAAAAAGAGCTTATTAATAAAAAAAGAACAACTAAAAATATCTAAATGCTTTCTTTGTAGGAGATTAGAATGTCATATATAAATTCTGTCTCCTTCTTTGGGTTTAGAACTTAAATTTTGTCTTGGCATAGGCATTCTTAACTGATAATAAATTAATTCCCCATGTACTCAGTGGCTCAGTCGTGTCTGACTCTTTGTGACCCACGAATATGGCTTGCTAAGGATTTTGTCCATGGGATTTCCCAGGCAAAAATACCCAGATTTCTAGTTTATCAGCATTGAGCTATGAATAATTAAGGGCAACTACATTCTAAGACAGTAAAACACAGCAAAAACTAAAGTGCAGTGTGTAAGAGAGAGCTGCACATGTGAAAATTAATATACTAATTTTGCTATTCTCTTCCCATTAACACAATCTAGTATTTATAGTCTCATCTCTGGTTTATTCCCCTCATACAGAACCAGATAATAACCGCTGATGAAATTTCTTCATTTTCATAGCTCTGAAGTAAACAGCAAATCTCTGGTTTTTTCAATGTATTATGTTTATAATACTAGCAGAGCTTATTTCATCCATTAAAAGGTACTCATGTGTACATAAAACAAAGTAAGGGGTACTATTATCTCTTCGAATGTGGATATATTATAATGCAAATCTATTTCAAATGTGTGATATTTTTCTCTTCTTTAGCTTCATATAAATCCTTTATAGTCATTAGCATACCCTATGAATGAACTGCATACTTTTCAACACATCTCTTTTCCTCACAGTGCAATGCATTATTAATAATGGGAAAACACTGCATCTATTTTAAAGTGCTACTATTTTTCTTTTTATATATTGTCCAGATACAAATAAAGACATTCAAAAAAATGTCCACCCTTTATCCAAGGAAATAGTTATCTCATACAATGCAGAGAAAACATAAAATGACTAAAGTTTGAGGAAACATGCTTCATTCATTTGTATTCATTTACTAAAATATACATAATTCTGCTTCTAAAATTTATTCTAAGAAAATTATTATGGTATATCCAAACATTTAGCCTTATCTAGTGAACAAAATTATGTTTTAATTGTATGTAACTCTCCTGTCATTAAAAAAGAGCTTATTAATAAAAAAAGAACAACTAAAAATATCTAAATGCTTTCTTTGTAGGAGATTAGAATGTCATATATAAATTCTGTCTCCTTCTTTGGGTTTAGAACTTAAATTTTGTCTTGGCATAGGCATTCTTAACTGATAATAAATTAATTCCCCATGTACTCAGTGGCTCAGTCGTGTCTGACTCTTTGTGACCCACGAATATGGCTTGCTAAGGATTTTGTCCATGGGATTTCCCAGGCAAAAATACTAGAGTAGTGGCTTCCCTGGTGGTCCAGTGGATAGAGTCCTCCTTGTAGTCCAAGGGGCACCAGTTCGATCCCTGGCCTGGAAAGATCCCACGTGCCACGAAGCGGCTGGACCGGTGTGCTCAATCGTGAGCCAGCACACTGGAGCACATGTGCCCAGAGCTGGTGCTCTGCGACGAGAGAGGCCATTGCAATGAGAGGCCCACACATGGCAAGGAATAAAAATGAATGAAAATAAATAAATAAAAAACAATAAAACAGGCCAAAAATAGTAATAATAAAAAAATACTGGAGTGGGTCGCCATTTCCTCCTCTAAGGGGTCTTTCCAAGCCAGGGATTGAGCCTGCATATCCTGCAACAGCAGGCAGATTCTTTACCACTGCACAACCTGCAAAGCCCCAAATTAATTACTAATAACATATAGATGTATATTTGTTGTGTTTCAACTCATTATTGCACCTTCTTTGACCAGTGGAACCTTATTCAGATGAATTTCTTTGTTTTTCAGATATCAGACGAGTCCCTTATATCATTTTCCTATCAAATGTAGCAGAAAAATACAAAATCAACTTGTATGTCCCCTGACCCAGACCTGGAATTTGCCATTTCTCCTAGGTGCTTTATTTCCTTTTGATGGAAAACCATATTTAGAAAACCACCATCTGGGGCACCAGAAAAATTTGTTACTGGGCTGCATTTTGTTTGTGTAAGTGTGCAAAGGCCAAAACTAGAAGTATTTTCTTAATAATGTATCTCAGCGGGTCACACTGACCTTTCCATTTTAAAATTCTAGACTAAACGACCTTAAATCTAAATGTTGCTTTTCTCATGCCAAAAGCCCTAGTTCTCAAAGTAAAAATTCTGATACTACACACTAAATAATCTCAGAATAAAAGCATATATAAATGTTTTTGTTTTTTTCCTTCTTTGGGTTTAGAACTTAAATTTTGTCTTGGCATAGGCATTCTTAACTGATAATAAATTAATTCCCCATGTACTCAGTGGCTCAGTCGTGTCTGACTCTTTGTGACCCACGAATATGGCTTGCTAAGGATTTTGTCCATGGGATTTCCCAGGCAAAAATACTAGAGTAGTGGCTTCCCTGGTGGTCCAGTGGATAGAGTCCTCCTTGTAGTCCAAGGGGCACCAGTTCGATCCCTGGCCTGGAAAGATCCCACGTGCCACGAAGCGGCTGGACCGGTGTGCTCAATCGTGAGCCAGCACACTGGAGCACATGTGCCCAGAGCTGGTGCTCTGCGACGAGAGAGGCCATTGCAATGAGAGGCCCACACATGGCAAGGAATAAAAATGAATGAAAATAAATAAATAAAAAACAATAAAACAGGCCAAAAATAGTAATAATAAAAAAATACTGGAGTGGGTCGCCATTTCCTCCTCTAAGGGGTCTTTCCAAGCCAGGGATTGAGCCTGCATATCCTGCAACAGCAGGCAGATTCTTTACCACTGCACAACCTGCAAAGCCCCAAATTAATTACTAATAACATATAGATGTATATTTGTTGTGTTTCAACTCATTATTGCACCTTCTTTGACCAGTGGAACCTTATTCAGATGAATTTCTTTGTTTTTCAGATATCAGACGAGTCCCTTATATCATTTTCCTATCAAATGTAGCAGAAAAATACAAAATCAACTTGTATGTCCCCTGACCCAGACCTGGAATTTGCCATTTCTCCTAGGTGCTTTATTTCCTTTTGATGGAAAACCATATTTAGAAAACCACCATCTGGGGCACCAGAAAAATTTGTTACTGGGCTGCATTTTGTTTGTGTAAGTGTGCAAAGGCCAAAACTAGAAGTATTTTCTTAATAATGTATCTCAGCGGGTCACACTGACCTTTCCATTTTAAAATTCTAGACTAAACGACCTTAAATCTAAATGTTGCTTTTCTCATGCCAAAAGCCCTAGTTCTCAAAGTAAAAATTCTGATACTACACACTAAATAATCTCAGAATAACCACCAAAATAACCTTAAAAGCATCTGAACTTTTTTTCTATATTATTTTATTCTCAGTGTATCCTCTGATGCTCTATAAAAAGATCACTGTCTTACAATTTTTTGGACTAGCAGGATCCTACTTGTATGGTTATCCCATCAACTACACAACATTTTTTTTTATTTAATTATTTTGTAAATACATAAAATATGCATTTCCCTACAGAAATTTCTCCAAATGTACAGGGTACAGCTTAAGAAATCTACCTTCTATCCAGTTGTGTCTACCTAACGCTATCCTTATCCATATAAAAATTTGAAATTTTATGATTCATCCTTCTGTTTTACTTTCGCATAGGCAAATGTGTTTGTGCATATAAGTGATAGCATACAATGCATATTTTACTTCATTTTGCTTCTTTCACTTAATGTATCTTAAAGGCAATTTCATACGTCTATTTATATTTATTGATATGATCAATATTTTGGCCTCAGGCAGTGCAGTGGTAAAGAATCTACCTACCAAAGCAGGATACACAAGAGTCACAGACTCGATCCCTGGGTCAGAAAAATTCCCTGGAGTAGGAAGTGGCAACCTAGTCCAGTATTCTTGCCTCAAAACACCATGGACAGAGGAACCTGGTGAGCTATAGTCCACAGGGTCCCAAAGAGTTGGACATAACTGGGCAACTGAGCAAACATACACTCTGTCATAATATTTTATAAATATATGTCCTCATCTGAATAATTGTCTTTTATATGAATATTTTTCATTATGTGACCTATTCTACTCCACTCTTTCTCAGAATATTTTTGGTATGTAGAAATTTTGTAATTTTGTTCTAACAGCTTATTAGTTTGGGTTTATTTATTGAAATCATATTTAATTCACAGTTCAATCTGAAGAGGATTAATTTATTTATATTACAGAGTCTTCCAGTCTTTACAGTCACTTTATACTTATTTATTCATCTTCTTTAAAGGCTTTCAGCAAAATTTTATATTTTCTGTAAGTTCATAATATTAAACATCACTTAAGTTTCTTCTATAGCATTTTATTTTTACTGATGTTATTATATATGAGCTATTTCTCTTTTTTATTTCTAATTGGATACTTCTGGAAAGGTAAACCATAGACTTTTCCTTTGATTATTTTGTATTTTATCTTACTGGATTCTCTCATTAGTGCCAAGTTTAATTAAATGTTTAATTTTGAGGTAACTTTTTTTTTGGCTTCATGAGCTCTTTCTTAGTTATTTCTTATTTTCATCCATCTTTATTCTCTGGCATGTGTGGCCCTACCATTGCAGCGGCCCCTCTTGTTGCAGAGCACTCGTTCTGGGCACATGTGCTCCAGAGCACTGGCCCATAACTGGACACACTGGCCCAGCCTCTCCGCAGCATATGGGATTCTCCTGGGCCAAGGATCAAATCAGTGCCCCCTGCACTGCAAGGCGGACTGTTCACCCACTGGACCATCAGGGAAGCCCAATTTTGAGGTAATTTTAAGTACACAGGCAATTGATACTTGTATTATTCTTTTACTCAATATGCTACAACGAAAACATCTAACATTTTAAAAATTTATTTTAAAAAAGGTGTTCACAGTTTAACAACACCTTTGCAAAATCTATTTTCATTGTAATTCCTTATCACTTTCCAGATATGTATTTTGCAATCTAAAACAAATCTAAAAAGCCTATTATTAAAAATTTTCTATATATTCTCTTGTATCACTGGCTAGGAATTCCAAATTTTACAATGTATATACTAAAATATAAATAGTCAAAAATTTTGCACATACCTAAGCTGTTCTTTGAAATAACAAACGCAAAACAAAACATTTAGTCTTGGCCAGAACCCGCCGCCGCGAGGAGCCGCAGCGCTGGTAAGTTCAGCCACTCCAACTAGAGGGCTTGCTGAGCGGAGAGGGGAAGTCGTCCACGGGTTGCTGACCAGGGACCGGGCACGAGCTGGACAGGAAAGCTCCCGCCCGCCTTTGGGACTTAGACACATAACTGGCAGTGCGCATGTGCCAGCGGCGGAGGAGCCCGCGCACCCCTAGAGCTGCTGCAGCAGCAGCGGAGGAAGCCGGGGGAAGAGCAGGAATTGGAGACTGGTGGGTGCGCGGTAGAGCCGGGGCGCCCCCCTCCAACACGGGACTGCACGCACCGCTGCCTCCACCCAACTGACTGGGATCAGCCCACCATCCCGGCCAGCACCCAGTATGGCAACAAAGCCCTCATTTTGCTGAACACAAAAACAGAAACCATAGCAACCGGCGCCATAAGGGAAAGACTACGCCCTCAAGACACCACCACCAAGAGCAGATTGGTTTTCAACAGGCAGATGAGAAGATAAAAACCAGGGACAGTATTTAACATTTTTTTTTTCCTTCTGCTTGTTTATTTGTGGTGGTCTGTTTTGCTTATTCAATTGATTGGTCTGCTTTGGGGTTTATTAGTTGGTTTGTTTATTCTGTTTTTTGTTGTTGTTGATCTTTGCTTTTTGTTGTTGTTGCTTTCATTTGTTTTCTTTTTGTGTTTTTTGTTTGTTTTTTGGTCTCATTAATTTTTTTTGCCCCTTTTTAATTTTTAATTACTTTTTTGACTTTTATTTTATTGTATTTTTTTAATTTTAATTTTAATTCTTGAAAACCTCTAATTCTCTTTCCTCTTTCCCACTGCTTTCTTCCTCTAAGTTCTAAATGTAAAACATTCTCCTATCTACCAATATCCTCTAGATAAATTATTTCCTATCTTCCTGTCTCCACTATTCTCTTCCAAATACACTAAATAATACACACACTAATCTTTGCTACTTAATCCTATAAAATCCTTCCAAGACGAATCTTTTCCTTTTTATTACCTATAGACTCTCCTCCTCATCACCCCCAACAGATGTCCTAATTAAAAATTGCTCTCATTGTAATTATCCAAGCCAGGACCTTGTGCTGGATCCATTTATTCAGGCACTATTTTAATTAATTCAAAGCTTAATGGGCAAGTATCATCTATGACTGCATGAATTGCCAGAAAGATTTCCTGTGCCTTATCTCTGTAAAACTGGTCAATTGTGGGGATTGCTGTGTATGTATGTATGTATATCTTACGATTATGTTAGAAAACATCTGCATGCTTTAATGACTGTCATCCATCAGGGATGCACCTCTTGTTCCTCACATGCTAGTATGTGAACTAATATCACGGAACACCATAGCAAACCAGACATAGATCCTACACCCCTTGACCAGCCATCAAACCAAGGATCCTCGGAGCGGAAGCCCTGATTCCAAGACCCCACACTATCAAAGAACATACAACACTAGAGACTATTCACTTGTAAACAAGGCCTAGCATCACCCAAGACACAAATCACTGAACCCTTCTCCAAGGACAGAAACCCAAAGGAAGGGAGAATTCAACCAAGAAGCCTGGTGGGAAAAAGAACTCCATACACACAGACACACACAAAGAAACAAAAATAAACTTAATAATGAAACGACAGAGAAACAATGCACAAATGAAGGACCAAGCTAGAGAAACACTGCTTCAAATGACAAAGGAGGATATAGACAAACTATCTGAAAGAGAATTCAGAAAAGCTATACTAATGAGGATGCAAAACACCCAAAGCAGAATATTACAGGAAATTAGTGCATTGAGAAGAGACATGCAAGAAATGAAAAATAAGCAAATGGAGACAACTAACTCAATTGCTGAACTGAAAAATACTATAGAAGGTCTCAACAGTAGAGTATCAGAGGCTGAAGAACGAATAAGTGAGCTGGAAGACAGAATGGTGGAAATAAGTGCTGAAGAACAGAACAAAGCCCAAAGAATTAAAAGAAGTGAGGACAGCCTCAGAGACCTATGGGACAATATCAAACGCACCAACATTAGAATTATAGGCATTCCAGAAGAAGAAGAGGGGAAGAGAGACTATGAAAAAATTCTTGAAGAGGTTATAGTTGAAAACTTCCCCAGCATGGGAAAGGAAATAGTTGACCAAGTCCAAGAAGCACAAACAGTTCCATACAGGAGAAACCCCAGAAGAAACACACCAAGGCACATTCTAATCAAACTAATGCAGACTAAATATAAAGACAGATTACTAAAAGCAGTGAGGAGCAAACAACAAATAGCATATAAAGGAAACCCCATACGTCTAACTGCGGATCTTTCAACAAAAACCCTGCAGGCCAGAAGAGAATGGCAAGACACATTTAAACGGCTAAAAGAGAATAACCTCCAACCAAGAATTCTCTACCCAGCAAGAATCTCATTCAAAATCGATGGTGAAGTCAAAAGCTTCACAGACAAGCAAAAACTAAAAGAATTCTGTACCACAAAACCAACCCTACAACAAGTGTTACAGGGGCTGATATAGCCAATAAATAGAGTAGGAGAAGCCTTACAAATCAAACCCCAAATTTCTAAGAAGATGACAATAGGAACATTCGTATCAATAATTACTTTGAACATAAACGGACTAAATGCTCCAACCAAACGACACAGGTTGGCTGAATGGATCCAGAAGCAAGACCCATATATATGCTGTTTACAAGAGACCCACTTCAGACCTAGAGACACTCACAGACTGAAAATGAAAGGCTGGAAAAGATATTTCATGCAAATGGAAATCAAAAGAAAGCTGGAGTAGCAATCCTCATATCAGACAAAATAGACTTTAAAGTAAAGAAGATTCTAAGAGACAAGGCAGGTCACTACATCATGATTAAGGGATGAACAGAAAATATTACAGGAAATTAGTGCATTGAGAAGAGACATGCAAGAAATGAAAAATAAGCAAATGGAGACAACTAACTCAATTGCTGAACTGAAAAATACTATAGAAGGTCTCAACAGTAGAGTATCAGAGGCTGAAGAACGAATAAGTGAGCTGGAAGACAGAATGGTGGAAATAAGTGCTGAAGAACAGAACAAAGCCCAAAGAATTAAAAGAAGTGAGGACAGCCTCAGAGACCTATGGGACAATATCAAACGCACCAACATTAGAATTATAGGCATTCCAGAAGAAGAAGAGGGGAAGAGAGACTATGAAAAAATTCTTGAAGAGGTTATAGTTGAAAACTTCCCCAGCATGGGAAAGGAAATAGTTGACCAAGTCCAAGAAGCACAAACAGTTCCATACAGGAGAAACCCCAGAAGAAACACACCAAGGCACATTCTAATCAAACTAATGCAGACTAAATATAAAGACAGATTACTAAAAGCAGTGAGGAGCAAACAACAAATAGCATATAAAGGAAACCCCATACGTCTAACTGCGGATCTTTCAACAAAAACCCTGCAGGCCAGAAGAGAATGGCAAGACACATTTAAACGGCTAAAAGAGAATAACCTCCAACCAAGAATTCTCTACCCAGCAAGAATCTCATTCAAAATCGATGGTGAAGTCAAAAGCTTCACAGACAAGCAAAAACTAAAAGAATTCTGTACCACAAAACCAACCCTACAACAAGTGTTACAGGGGCTGATATAGCCAATAAATAGAGTAGGAGAAGCCTTACAAATCAAACCCCAAATTTCTAAGAAGATGACAATAGGAACATTCGTATCAATAATTACTTTGAACATAAACGGACTAAATGCTCCAACCAAACGACACAGGTTGGCTGAATGGATCCAGAAGCAAGACCCATATATATGCTGTTTACAAGAGACCCACTTCAGACCTAGAGACACTCACAGACTGAAAATGAAAGGCTGGAAAAAGATATTCCATGCAAATGGAAATCAAAAGAAAGCTGAAGTAGCAATCCTCATATCAGACAAAATAGACTTTAAAGTAAAGAAGATTCTAAGAGACAAGGCAGGTCACTACATCATGATTAAGGGATCTATCCAAGAGGAAGACATAACAGTCATGAATATCTACGCACCCAACACAGGGGCACCTCAATACATAAGACAGGTACTTTCAGACATAAAAGAAGAAATCAACAATAACACAGTAATAGTAGGAGACTTTAACACGCCTCTCGCACCAATGGACAGATCATCAAAACACAAAATTAATAAAGAAACACAAGCCTTAAATGCCACACTGGAAAAGATAGACCTCATCGATATCTTTAGGATGTTCCATCCAAAAGCAGAAGAATACACTTTCTTCTCAAGTGCTCACGGGACATTCTCCAGGATAGACCACATCTTGGGCCACAAATCTAACCTCAGTCAGTTCAAGAAAACCGAAATTATATCAACAATCTTCTCGGACCACAATGTAATGAGATTAGAGATCAACTACCAGAAAAAAAACCCTAAAAACACAAACACATGGAGATTAAACAATACATACCTAAAAAACCAACTGATCATTGAGGAAATCAAAGGAGAAATTTTAAAATTCCTAGAAGAAAATGACAATGAACACACGACAGGGCAAAACCTATGGGAAACCACAAAAGCAGTTCTAAGAGGGAAATTTATAGCAATACAATCCCACCTCAAGAAACTACGAAAATGTGAAGCAGATGGCTTAACCCTCCACTTAAAACAATTGGAGAAAGAAGAACAAAAACACCCCAAAGCCAGCAGAAGAAGAGAAATCCTAAAGATCAGAGCAGAAATAAATGAGAAAGAAACAAAAGAAGCAATAGTAAAGATAAATAAAACAAAAAGCTGGTTCTTTGAAAAGGTAAACAAAATTGACAAGCCACTAGCCAGACTCATTAAGAAAAAGAGAGAGAAGAACCAGATCAACAAAATCAAAAACGAAAAAGGAGAGATTACAACAGATAACGCAGAAATCCAAAGGATTCTAAGAGACTATTATGAACAGCTATATGGCAACAAACTGGACAACCTGGAAGAAATGGACAGTTTCTTGGAGAGGATTAATCTCCCAAGATTGAGCTAGGAAGAAATAGAAACTTTGAACAACCCAATCACTAGCTCAGAAATCGAATCTGTGATTAAAAATCTACCCAAAAATAAAAGCCCAGGGCCAGATGGCTTCACAGCCAAATTCTACCAAACATTTAAAGAAGAGCTAATGCCTGTCCTTCTAAAACTCTTCCAAAAAATTGCACAGGAAGGAAAACCTCCAAACACATTCTACGAGGCCACCATCACCCTGATACCCAAACAAGGCAAAGACAACACAAAAAAGGAAAACTATAGGCCAATTTCCCTGATGAACTTAGATGCCAAGATCCTCAGCAAAATCCTAGCAAACAGAATTCAACGACACGTCAAAAAACTCATACATTCGATCAAGTCGGGTTCATCCCAGGCATGCAAGGTTTCTTCAACATCCGCAAATCAGTCAATGTGATACACCATATCAACAAATTGAAAGACAAAAATCACATGATCATCTCAATAGATGCAGAAAAAGCCTTTGACAAAGTACAACATCCATTTATGATAAAAACTCCTCAGAAAATGGTCATAGAAGGAACCTATCTCAACATAGTGAAAGCCATATATGAGAAGCCCACAGTGAACATTATCCTTAACGGTGAAAAACTGAAAGCATTTCCTCTAAGATCAGGAAGAAGACAGGGGTGCCCACTTTCACCACTACTATTCAACATAGTCCTGGAAGTCCTACCAACAGCAATAAGAGAAGAGAAAGAAATCAAAGGAATCCAGATTGGAAAGGAAGAAGTCAAGCTCTCTTTTTGCAGACGACATGATATTATACATAGAAAATCCCAAAGACACGGTTACAAAGCTACTAGAGCTAATCAACGAATTCAGTGAATTCTCAGGATACAAAGTCAACACACAGAAATCTCTGGCATTGCCATA
This sequence comes from Tragulus kanchil, assembly GCA_022376925.1. Taxonomy (NCBI): domain Eukaryota; kingdom Metazoa; phylum Chordata; class Mammalia; order Artiodactyla; family Tragulidae; genus Tragulus; species Tragulus kanchil. Next base: position 58,305,024 of record JAIOJX010000004.1, read on the forward strand.
CACAAACAATGAAAAATCAGAAAATGAAATCAAAGAGGCAATCCCCTTCACCAATGCAACCAAAAAAATCAAATATCTAGGAATAAACCTACCCAAAGAAACAAAAGAACTGTACACAGAAAATTACAAGACACTCATGAGAGACATTAAAAAAGACTTAAACAGATGGAGAGATATCCCATGTTCCTGGATCGGAAGAATCAATATTGTGAAAATGACCATACTACCAAATATCATCTACAGATTCAATGCAATACCTATCCAACTACCATTGACATTTTTCACAGAACTAGACCAAATAGTAACACAGTTCATATGGAAACACAAAAGACCTCGAATAGCCAAAGCAATCCTGAGGAAGAAGAATGGAGCTGGAGGGATCAGCCTCCCTAACTTCAGACTCTACTACAAAGCAACAGTCATCAAGACAGTATGGTACTGGCACAAAACAGAACTATAGACCAATGGAACAAGATAGAGAACCCAGAGATAAACCCACACACCTATGGGTACCTTATTTTTGACAAAGGAGGCGAAACTTTAAAATGGGACAAAGACAGCCTCTTCAACAAGTGGTGCTGGGAACAAGATATGAGAACCCAGCAGATAACCCACACCGCTATCTCAACATAGTGAAAAAAGAACAAATCACATGATCATCTCAATAGATGCAGAAAAAGCCTTTGACAAAGTACAACATCCATTTATGATAAAAACTCCTCAGAAAATGGTCATAGAAGGAACCTATCTCAACATAGTGAAAGCCATATATGAGAAGCCCACAGTGAACATTATCCTTAACGGTGAAAAACTGAAAGCATTTCCTCTAAGATCAGGAAGAAGACAGGGGTGCCCACTTTCACCACTACTATTCAACATAGTCCTGGAAGTCCTACCAACAGCAATAAGAGAAGAGAAAGAAATCAAAGGAATCCAGATTGGAAAGGAAGAAGTCAAGCTCTCTTTTTGCAGACGACATGATATTATACATAGAAAATCCCAAAGACACGGTTACAAAGCTACTAGAGCTAATCAACGAATTCAGTGAATTCTCAGGATACAAAGTCAACACACAGAAATCTCTGGCATTGCCATACACAAACAATGAAAAATCAGAAAATGAAATCAAAGAGGCAATCCCCTTCACCAATGCAACCAAAAAAATCAAATATCTAGGAATAAACCTACCCAAAGAAACAAAAGAACTGTACACAGAAAATTACAAGACACTCATGAGAGACATTAAAAAAGACTTAAACAGATGGAGAGATATCCCATGTTCCTGGATCGGAAGAATCAATATTGTGAAAATGACCATACTACCAAATATCATCTACAGATTCAATGCAATACCTATCCAACTACCATTGACATTTTTCACAGAACTAGACCAAATAGTAACACAGTTCATATGGAAACACAAAAGACCTCGAATAGCCAAAGCAATCCTGAGGAAGAAGAATGGAGCTGGAGGGATCAGCCTCCCTAACTTCAGACTCTACTACAAAGCAACAGTCATCAAGACAGTATGGTACTGGCACAAAAACAGAACTATAGACCAATGGAACAAGATAGAGAACCCAGAGATAAACCCACGCACCTATGGGTACCTTATTTTTGACAAAGGAGGCGAAACTTTAAAATGGGACAAAGACAGCCTCTTCAACAAGTGGTGCTGGGAAAATTGGACAGCTACGTGCAAAAAAATGAAGCTGGAACATTCCCTGACACCATACACTAAGATCAACTCAAAATGGATTAAAGACCTCAATGTAAGACCAGAAACCATCAAACTCTTAGAGGAGAATATAGGCAAAACCCTCAAGGACATCAATCAAAGCAAGATCTTCTCAGACCCACCTACTAAAATAGTGGAACTGAAAAGAAAAATGAACACGTGGGACCTCATGAAACTTAAAAGCTTTTGTACAGCAAAAGAAATCACCAAAAAGCTGAACAGACACCCCACAGAGTGGGAGAAAATCATAGCAAATGAAACAACAGACAAAGAATTAATCTCCAAGATCTACAAGCAACTCAGACAACTCAGCACAGGAAAAACGAACAACCCAATCCAAAAATGGGAAAAAGATCTAAAGAGACGCCTCTCCAAAGAGGACATACAAATGGCCCAAAAGCACATGAAACGATGCTCAACCTCGCTTATCATTAGAGAAATGCAAATTAAAACCACAATGAGATACCACCTCACACCCGTTAGAATGGCCATCATCAACAAATCTGCAGACAATAAATGCTGGAGAGGGTGCGGAGAAAAGGGAACCCTCTTGCATTGCTGGTGGGAATGTAAATTGATACAACCTCTATGGAAGACAATATGGAGATTCCTTAAAAAACTAAAACTAGAAGCACCCTATGACCCAGCAATCCCACTATTAGGCCTATATCCTGATGAAATCAAAACTGAAAGAGGCACCTGTACCCCAATGTTCATTGCAGCTCTCTATACAATAGCCAGAACATGGAAGCAACCTAGATGTCCATCGACAAATGAATGGATACAGAAGCCCTGGTACATATATACAATGGAATACTACTCAGCAGTTAAAAGAAATGCAGAAGACTCAGTCCCAATGAGGTGGCTGGCTCTAGAACCTATCATAAAAAGTGAAGTAAGTCAAAAAGAGAAAGACAAGTACAGTATACTAACTCATATATATGGGATCTAGTAAGATGGTCATGATAACACATGCATGAAAAACAGAGAATAGACATAAAGACATTGTGGAGACCGAACAGTGGGAGGGAGGCATGGAGAGTAACATAAAGACAGCCTCTTCAACAAGTGGTGCTGGGAAAATTGGACAGCTACGTGCAAAAAAATGAAGCTGGAACATTCCCTGACACCATACACTAAGATCAACTCAAAATGGATTAAAGACCTCAATGTAAGACCAGAAACCATCAAACTCTTAGAGGAGAATATAGGCAAAACCCTCAAGGACATCAATCAAAGCAAGATCTTCTCAGACCCACCTACTAAAATAGTGGAACTGAAAAGAAAAATGAACACGTGGGACCTCATGAAACTTAAAAGCTTTTGTACAGCAAAAGAAATCACCAAAAAGCTGAACAGACACCCCACAGAGTGGGAGAAAATCATAGCAAATGAAACAACAGACAAAGAATTAATCTCCAAGATCTACAAACAACTCAGATAACTCAGCACAGGGAAAACGAACAACCCAATCAAAAAATGGGAAAAAGATCTAAAGAGACGCCTCTCCAAAGAGAACATACAGATGGCCCAAAAGCACATGAAACGATGCTCAGCCTCGCTTACTATTAGAGAAATGCAAATTAAAACCACAATGAGATATCACCTCACACCCGTCAGAATGGCCATCATCAACAAATCTGCAGACAATAGATGCTGGAGAGGGTGCGGAGAAAAGAAAACCCTCTTGCATTGCTGGTGGGAATGTAAATTGATACAATCTCTATGGAAGACAATATGGAGATTCCTTAAAAAACTAAAAATAGAAGCACCCTATGACCCAGCAATCCCACTATTAGGCCTATATCCTGATGAAATCAAAACTGAAAGAGGCACCTGTACCCCAATGTTCATTGCAGCTCTCTATACAATAGCCAGAACATGGAAGCAACCTAGATGTCCATCGACAAATGAATGGATACAGAAGCCCTGGTACATATATACAATGGAATACTACTCAGCAGTTAAAAGAAATGCAGAAGACTCAGTCCCAATGAGGTGGCTGGCTCTAGAACCTATCATAAAAAGTGAAGTAAGTCAAAAAGAGAAAGACAAGTACAGTATACTAACTCATATATATGGGATCTAGTAAGATGGTCATGATAACACATGCAGTGAACTCATGAAAAACAGAGAATAGACATAAAGACATTGTGGAGACCGAACAGTGGGAGGGAGGCATGGAGGGGGTAACATGGAAACCTATACTGTCATGTGTGGAAAAGATAAGTATTGTCATTGTGCTAGGGGAATAGGAGTACCTACAACCACTTGGGGCGATGGTCTGGAGGGGTGGGAGGGGGGGAACTTAGTGGGGGGAGGGTCCAGGGATATGCATATGAATGATCTGGGAACATATATATTGGTGAACAACAAAACTCTGTAAAATCTTTAAAATAAAGAGAAAAAAAATCTAAAAAAAAAAAAAAAAACATTTAGTCTTCATTTAACCAGGGATCTATTAATGTCTCAAGTATATAGACTGTGTTATGAGCCTATTTTTACACTATTAAGTAAAATACATTGTATAATCTATGTGTTATCTATTCGCCGAAAGGTCATGGTACACAGGTATGATTGGCAAAATATCTAATTACTGTTGGATTTCTGTTCGTGTCTAATAAGAAAACACCTTTTGTAGCCACAGAGGTTAAATGGAAGCTAAAAATACTGCTTTCACACTGAGATGGTAAGCTGAAGTAAACAGAGTTTGAGGCCATACTCTTTCATATCCTAACAGCTAACTTCCTTTCTCAGAAATGACACACTGACAAAATACATGCTAAATCTGTTCATATGTTAATGCAGTATATAAAATGTATACTGAACTCATTAGCCTTTCTACACTACTGAAAGAAGCACCCTATGACCCAGCAATCCCACTATTAGGCCTATATCCTGATGAAATCAAAACTGAAAGAGGCACCTGTACCCCAATGTTCATTGCAGCTCTCTATACAATAGCCAGAACATGGAAGCAACCTAGATGTCCATCGACAAATGAATGGATACAGAAGCCCTGGTACATATATACAATGGAATACTACTCAGCAGTTAAAAGAAATGCAGAAGACTCAGTCCCAATGAGGTGGCTGGCTCTAGAACCTATCATAAAAAGTGAAGTAAGTCAAAAAGAGAAAGACAAGTACAGTATACTAACTCATATATATGGGATCTAGTAAGATGGTCATGATAACACATGCAGTGAACTCATGAAAAAACAGAGAATAGACATAAAGACATTGTGGAGACTGAACAGTGGGAGGGAGGCATGGAGGGAGTAACATGGAAACCTATACTGTCATGTGTGAAAAAGATAAGTATTGTCATTGTGCTAGGGGAATAGGAGTACCTACAACCACTTGGGGCGATGGTCTGGAGGGGTGGGAGGGGGGGAACTTAGTGGGGGGAGGGTCCAGGGATATGCATATGAATGATCTGGGAACATATATATTGGTGAACAACAAAACTCTGTAAAATCTTTAAAATAAAGAGAAAAAAAATCTAAAAAAAAAAAAAAAAACATTTAGTCTTCATTTAACCAGGGATCTATTAATGTCTCAAGTATATAGACTGTGTTATGAGCCTATTTTTACACTATTAAGTAAAATACATTGTATAATCTATGTGTTATCTATTCGCCGAAAGGTCATGGTACACAGGTATGATTGGCAAAATATCTAATTACTGTTGGATTTCTGTTCGTGTCTAATAAGAAAACACCTTTTGTAGCCACAGAGGTTAAATGGAAGCTAAAAATACTGCTTTCACACTGAGATGGTAAGCTGAAGTAAACAGAGTTTGAGGCCATACTCTTTCATATCCTAACAGCTAACTTCCTTTCTCAGAAATGACACACTGACAAAATACATGCTAAATCTGTTCATATGTTAATGCAGTATATAAAATGTATACTGAACTCATTAGCCTTTCTACACTACTGCTTTCATTTAGAAGTAAAGGGGCAGGTGCATCACCATTAACTTCAGGGATATTTGGTACATTTAAATTAAAAATAGGAAAAACAATTTTGGGGGGGCCACTTCTGTTGGCCTTTCATTTATCTATTTTTATCCAACTTTGTTCTTTGGCCTGTGTGGGCCTCCCATCAAAGCGGTCCCTGTCGCTGCAGACCACCGTCTCTGGGTGCATGCGCGCCAGAGCTCCGGCTCAGTAATTGAACACATCGGTCCAGCCACTCCACAGCATGTGGGATCTTCCCAGGCCAGGGATCGAACGGGTGCCTCTTGCACTGCAAGGTGGTGTCCTTACCCACTGGACCACCAGGGAAGCCCAAAAATAGAAATTAACAGAAATTAATCTAAGTAATCTAGAAGAGAGCCATTTGGTTGGAATCTTTGAACAGCTTCTATTTCAACCATAATGCCCATTTTAAAGATACCAACTTAGTATGACAACACATCACATAAATAAGAAGGAAAAGTCATGTAAGAAACTTCAGAGAACAAAGTGTGAGGAAATAGATGAAGTAAAAAGTTAATTTCAATCATACAATGTTCAGACATTTGTACATATCTACACTTAATTGAATAAAAAATAGAATTTTTTTAAAGAATCTAACCAACATTCTCTATGCTCCTATATGCCCTCTGCATAGATTTTTTAAAATTTGAGTTTGAAGAATAAGAAGCTATTAGTATCTAATGATTAATCCTACATACATAATGTTTTATCATGGATTCACAGTTAATCAATGTGATAAAAAAGTTACAGTTGACTTCTGGACAATATAAGTTTGAACTTCATTGGTATACTTGTACATGAATTTTTTTCCAATAAAAACACTGGAAATTTTTGTGGATATTTTTTATGACAATTTAAGAACTCTCAGATGAAGTCCATAGCCTAGAAATGTTCAAAAATTAAGGAAAAGTTAGATATATCATGAATACCTAAAATATCTGTATATACTAGTCTATTTTATCACTTAAACTACTATAAAAAAAAAATCATGTGAGCCACAAATGTAAATCTAAGTTTTTAGTAGCCATTTTTTAAAGTTTGAAATAAATAAAAAATAGTTTCAATAATATATTTTTGTTAATTCAGTATACCTAAAATATTATCATTTCAACTTTGATAAATATTAAAGTTATCATTTGGCTTCCCATGTGATGCTAGTGGTAAAGAACCCATCTGATAATGCAGGAGATGTGAGGGACACAGGTTTGATCCCTCAGATGTGAAGGTCCCCTGGAGGAGAGCACAGCAATCCACTGCAGTATTCTTGCCTGGAGAATCTCATGGACAGAAGAGTCTGGTGGAATCCAATCCATAGGGTTTCAAACAGTCAGACATGACTAAAGCAACTTAGCACACACACAGTTATCACTGAAGAAGTTTGCATTCCTTTTTACGAACGGGTGCCTCGTGCACTGCAAGGTGGTGTCCTTACCCACTGGACCACCAGGGAAGCCCAAAAATAGAAATTAACAGAAATTAATCTAAGTAATCTAGAAGAGAGCCATTTGGTTGGAATCTTTGAACAGCTTCTATTTCAACCATAATGCCCATTTTAAAGATACCAACTTAGTATGACAACACATCACATAAATAAGAAGGAAAAGTCATGTAAGAAACTTCAGAGAACAAAGTGTGAGGAAATAGATGAAGTAAAAAGTTAATTTCAATCATACAATGTTCAGACATTTGTACATATCTACACTTAATTGAATAAAAAATAGAATTTTTTTAAAGAATCTAACCAACATTCTCTATGCTCCTATATGCCCTCTGCATAGATTTTTTAAAATTTGAGTTTGAAGAATAAGAAGCTATTAGTATCTAATGATTAATCCTACATACATAATGTTTTATCATGGATTCACAGTTAATCAATGTGATAAAAAAGTTACAGTTGACTTCTGGACAATATAAGTTTGAACTTCATTGGTATACTTGTACATGAATTTTTTTCCAATAAAAACACTGGAAATTTTTGTGGATATTTTTTATGACAATTTAAGAACTCTCAGATGAAGTCCATAGCCTAGAAATGTTCAAAAATTAAGGAAAAGTTAGATATATCATGAATACCTAAAATATCTGTATATACTAGTCTATTTTATCACTTAAACTACTATAAAAAAAAAATCATGTGAGCCACAAATGTAAATCTAAGTTTTTAGTAGCCATTTTTTAAAGTTTGAAATAAATAAAAAATAGTTTCAATAATATATTTTTGTTAATTCAGTATACCTAAAATATTATCATTTCAACTTTGATAAATATTAAAGTTATCATTTGGCTTCCCATGTGATGCTAGTGGTAAAGAACCCATCTGATAATGCAGGAGATGTGAGGGACACAGGTTTGATCCCTCAGATGTGAAGGTCCCCTGGAGGAGAGCACAGCAATCCACTGCAGTATTCTTGCCTGGAGAATCTCATGGACAGAAGAGTCTGGTGGAATCCAATCCATAGGGTTTCAAACAGTCAGACATGACTAAAGCAACTTAGCACACACACACAGTTATCACTGAAGAAGTTTGCATTCCTTTTTTACATTTTTAAACTCCAAAATCAGTCATGCATTTTGCACTTAGCATATTTTGATTTAGACTGGCTTATTTCAAGTGTCAGTAGTTACCAGTCAATGGTATCCACCATACCAGACAACCTTGTGCATTATACAAGTTATAAATAGATTTTACAAATTATAAGTTTCAGAAAGTGCTAATATCACCGCAAAAATAAACTGTTTCTCTAGTACATATCTCGTTATAATGTATAGAACTCTTAAGGCATACCTAACTTGACTATACCCAAAGCAAATGGATAAAAGTCACTTTGAAATCAACAAAGCAAATCAAGCATAAAACTACAGTACAAAATTTGCCTTCTATTTGGGACTACATTTGCAGCTTCAAGTCATCATTTGCTTTTTCTTTTGTTCCCTTCACAAAAGACATGGTGTTTATGGAAAAAGAAAAAAAGTTCTATTTGAAAATTGTTCAAAAAGGAAAAGTTCCTTTAAGGAAGTCTACTATAAGAGCCAACAAAGTTGGCAAACTTTTGCTATAAAGGGTCATGTAGTAAATATTTTAGGCTCTGTGGGGCAAACGTCATCTGTCACAACTACTTGACTCTGCTATTGTAGTGAGAAAGAAACCATGGATAATAAGTAAACAAATGGATGTACTTATGTTCCAGTAAAACTATTTACAAAAAACAGATGGTCGGATCATAGTCTACAACCCATGTTCTAGACAAGTTTTTTGCAAAGAAAAGAAGATTAGATCTAATTTGTTGGATATTTATCGACAGGAATAGCAAACAATATTAGTTTAAGTGTTCAAAAAATGTTATGAGGTATCCATTCTCCATTACTAGCCATTACCATCTCCAGATTTCAACGCTTTTTGCTGCTCATTATCTCAAAAGAAGGGAGGGAAAAATCTCTGTCCCTTCTAGAAACTACTAATAAATATATCAGTCCCTGAAAAGATATTGGGGCCTTGCTTAAGCCATTTTCCCATTCTTGGATCAACTGAAGTTACCAGTGAAAGGAGACTGCAGTTCGCCTGGAGAATCTCATGGACAGAAGAGTCTGGTGGAATCCAATCCATAGGGTTTCAAACAGTCAGACATGACTAAAGCAACTTAGCACACACACACAGTTATCACTGAAGAAGTTTGCATTCCTTTTTTACATTTTTAAACTCCAAAATCAGTCATGCATTTTGCACTTAGCATATTTTGATTTAGACTGGCTTATTTCAAGTGTCAGTAGTTACCAGTCAATGGTATCCACCATACCAGACAACCTTGTGCATTATACAAGTTATAAATAGATTTTACAAATTATAAGTTTCAGAAAGTGCTAATATCACCGCAAAAATAAACTGTTTCTCTAGTACATATCTCGTTATAATGTATAGAACTCTTAAGGCATACCTAACTTGACTATACCCAAAGCAAATGGATAAAAGTCACTTTGAAATCAACAAAGCAAATCAAGCATAAAACTACAGTACAAAATTTGCCTTCTATTTGGGACTACATTTGCAGCTTCAAGTCATCATTTGCTTTTTCTTTTGTTCCCTTCACAAAAGACATGGTGTTTATGGAAAAAGAAAAAAAGTTCTATTTGAAAATTGTTCAAAAAGGAAAAGTTCCTTTAAGGAAGTCTACTATAAGAGCCAACAAAGTTGGCAAACTTTTGCTATAAAGGGTCATGTAGTAAATATTTTAGGCTCTGTGGGGCAAACGTCATCTGTCACAACTACTTGACTCTGCTATTGTAGTGAGAAAGAAACCATGGATAATAAGTAAACAAATGGATGTACTTATGTTCCAGTAAAACTATTTACAAAAAACAGATGGTCGGATCATAGTCTACAACCCATGTTCTAGACAAGTTTTTTGCAAAGAAAAGAAGATTAGATCTAATTTGTTGGATATTTATCGACAGGAATAGCAAACAATATTAGTTTAAGTGTTCAAAAAATGTTATGAGGTATCCATTCTCCATTACTAGCCATTACCATCTCCAGATTTCAACGCTTTTTGCTGCTCATTATCTCAAAAGAAGGGAGGGAAAAATCTCTGTCCCTTCTAGAAACTACTAATAAATATATCAGTCCCTGAAAAGATATTGGGGCCTTGCTTAAGCCATTTTCCCATTCTTGGATCAACTGAAGTTACCAGTGAAAGGAGACCTCTTAGTAGTCAGCACAGTTCATAAGCTCACCCTAATGAAGACAAAAGGAGTGAGAAAAGAGATTGCTAGCTTTACTGAATGTAAGAGAAGCTGGTTATAAAATGGGGAGGAGTAAAATACGATAAAAAAAAAAGGCAAATAATACATGACAAAATTAAAGCAATTCACCAATGGCATCATATCACAGGACATAATCACAAGTGATCTATTAACTCCAGTGAACAAAGAAATACTAAAACAAGGACTTTTTCATTTGAGAGCATCAGGCACTGGGGTGGAATAGGAGACAAAAACCAGACCATAGGTATAATGATTTTCATGATGAGCAAAAGATGATATGTACAATTGTCTATAACAATACATTGTTACAACTATATACAATTGTCTATAACAATAGACATGTATTAATTCTTACTAGAGAAAAATCATAAAAGAGTGGGGATTTCTAATAAGCAGGTCAAGCACTAAGTCATATGATCTGGGTCAAGGGATAGTATCCTAACAGAGGTCACTGGTATTTGCGAGGAAGGAACTTCAGTCTTACAGATTTCGGGTTACCATTCAGTTTTCTAAAACATGATTGTAGATATCAGAAATAGAAAGAAGGATGCTTATTGAGTCTTCAGAACAAACAGTACACAAATCTGAATTGGTGCTGAGTCTTGGGCTGGCATTCCTTCAACTGTCTTCTTACCTAAGGTCAAGATTTTCCTAGAACATGAGATAAGGTTGAGCCTGAAACTGATGTTCCTAAGCCTGGAAAGAAGATGCAGAAGTTGAGAGTAGCCTAGAGTCTTTTTAAAGATTAAAGGAAAAGTTTCTATTCTCTCAGATAGCTGTTATTTTTTTTAATTTTTGCTTTTCTTTTCGATTATGATTTGTGTTTAACAGGCAATGGATGGTAATGTTGGATTTGAGAAATTTGATACAATCTTGAAGCTCATCATTAAAAGTTTTTTCAATCTCAGGTAAAAAAATATATCAGTCCCTGAAAAGATATTGGGGCCTTGCTTAAGCCATTTTCCCATTCTTGGATCAACTGAAGTTACCAGTGAAAGGAGACCTCTTAGTAGTCAGCACAGTTCATAAGCTCACCCTAATGAAGACAAAAGGAGTGAGAAAAGAGATTGCTAGCTTTACTGAATGTAAGAGAAGCTGGTTATAAAATGGGGAGGAGTAAAATACGATAAAAAAAAAAGGCAAATAATACATGACAAAATTAAAGCAATTCACCAATGGCATCATATCACAGGACATAATCACAAGTGATCTATTAACTCCAGTGAACAAAGAAATACTAAAACAAGGACTTTTTCATTTGAGAGCATCAGGCACTGGGGTGGAATAGGAGACAAAAACCAGACCATAGGTATAATGATTTTCATGATGAGCAAAAGATGATATGTACAATTGTCTATAACAATACATTGTTACAACTATATACAATTGTCTATAACAATAGACATGTATTAATTCTTACTAGAGAAAAATCATAAAAGAGTGGGGATTTCTAATAAGCAGGTCAAGCACTAAGTCATATGATCTGGGTCAAGGGATAGTATCCTAACAGAGGTCACTGGTATTTGCGAGGAAGGAACTTCAGTCTTACAGATTTCGGGTTACCATTCAGTTTTCTAAAACATGATTGTAGATATCAGAAATAGAAAGAAGGATGCTTATTGAGTCTTCAGAACAAACAGTACACAAATCTGAATTGGTGCTGAGTCTTGGGCTGGCATTCCTTCAACTGTCTTCTTACCTAAGGTCAAGATTTTCCTAGAACATGAGATAAGGTTGAGCCTGAAACTGATGTTCCTAAGCCTGGAAAGAAGATGCAGAAGTTGAGAGTAGCCTAGAGTCTTTTTAAAGATTAAAGGAAAAGTTTCTATTCTCTCAGATAGCTGTTATTTTTTTTAATTTTTGCTTTTCTTTTCGATTATGATTTGTGTTTAACAGGCAATGGATGGTAATGTTGGATTTGAGAAATTTGATACAATCTTGAAGCTCATCATTAAAAGTAATATTTAACGGTTTCTCATAATATACTTTCAGCTTGTAACCTAATATAAAATTAAAATAAACTATTTTTTTTAAAAGATCTAGAGAAGTGTTGAAAGTTTGGGGATTTTTTTTTTCTTTGAATTTTTGGCTATTCTGGGTTTTCACTGCTGCTGCAGGCTCTTCTCTAGTTGCAGGGAGTGGGAGGCCACTCTCTAGTTGAGGTGAATAGGCTTCTTGTCGTGGTGACTTCTCTTGTTTGGATCTTGGGCGCTAGGGCACACAGGCTTCAGTAGCTGTGGCACATGAACTCAACAGCTGTGGCTCCGTGGCTCTAGAGCACAGGCTCAATACTTGTGGTTCACGGGCTTAGCTGCCCCGCAGAATGTGGGATCTTCCTGGATCAGGGAGCAAATCCATGTCTCCTGCATCGGCAGGCGAACTCTTCACCACTGAGCTACCAGGGGAAGCCCCCCCAACTTACCCTCCCCCCACCAAAAGAAACTATTTTTTATGATACAAAACTAAAGAAAATAAAGCTTTAGCATCATAGAAAATAGTTTCCATTTTAACCATAGTACTGTGGGTAAAACCTGAGTTGTTCTAACAAAGAGAACCAAAGATAATATGGCTTAAATACGGCAGAAAGTTTATTTTCCTGTAATATGACAACCCAGAGCAGGATGGTCCGGTAGCTCACGTAGGTTATGTAGGTTCCCAGGCTACCAGAGAAGCTTAGTCAACCTAAACACAAGTTTCCATCTCGGGGTTCAAGGCTGCTCAACTGCCACCATTTCCCAGTTAGTGAGAAGCAGAAAAGACAAAGGAAATGAAGAGCAAGCAGTATCCTAACAATGAAGTAGCAAGGAAATGTCACATATCTTTCTCATTCATATTTTATAGATAAGAACTTAGTGGTATGACCATACCTACCTGAATAGCTATGAAGAGCTATTCAGTGAGTTGTTCTATTAAATAAAAGACATTGGGTATTGGAGCATGATTTTTTTGCCGATATCATATGTGTCTTTAACAAGCATTTAATAAGTGCTTGATGGGGAATTTTCGAAAATTAGTATAGCTACTGCTCTTGAAGCTCATCATTAAAAGTAATATTTAACGGTTTCTCATAATATACTTTCAGCTTGTAACCTAATATAAAATTAAAATAAACTATTTTTTTTAAAAGATCTAGAGAAGTGTTGAAAGTTTGGGGATTTTTGTTCTTTGAATTTTTGTCTATTCTGGGTTTTTATTTCTGCTGCTGCCTCTTCTCTAGTTGCAGGGAGTGGGAGGCCACTCTCTAGTTGAGGTGAATAGGCTTCTTGTCGTGGTGACTTCTCTTGTTTGGATCTTGGGCGCTAGGGCACACAGGCTTCAGTAGCTGTGGCACATGAACTCAACAGCTGTGGCTCCGTGGCTCTAGAGCACAGGCTCAATACTTGTGGTTCACGGGCTTAGCTGCCCCGCAGAATGTGGGATCTTCCTGGATCAGGGAGCAAATCCATGTCTCCTGCATCGGCAGGCGAACTCTTCACCACTGAGCTACCAGGGGAAGCCCCCCCAACTTACCCTCCCCCCACCAAAAGAAACTATTTTTTATGATACAAAACTAAAGAAAATAAAGCTTTAGCATCATAGAAAATAGTTTCCATTTTAACCATAGTACTGTGGGTAAAACCTGAGTTGTTCTAACAAAGAGAACCAAAGATAATATGGCTTAAATACGGCAGAAAGTTTATTTTCCTGTAATATGACAACCCAGAGCAGGATGGTCCGGTAGCTCACGTAGGTTATGTAGGTTCCCAGGCTACCAGAGAAGCTTAGTCAACCTAAACACAAGTTTCCATCTCGGGGTTCAAGGCTGCTCAACTGCCACCATTTCCCAGTTAGTGAGAAGCAGAAAAGACAAAGGAAATGAAGAGCAAGCAGTATCCTAACAATGAAGTAGCAAGGAAATGTCACATATCTTTCTCATTCATATTTTATAGATAAGAACTTAGTGGTATGACCATACCTACCTGAATAGCTATGAAGAGCTATTCAGTGAGTTGTTCTATTAAATAAAAGACATTGGGTATTGGAGCATGATTTTTTTTGCCGTATATCATATGTGTCTTTAACAAGCATTTAATAAGTGCTTGATGGGGTCCATTACCATTCAAAACAGCAAATACGATTTAAAAAATAGAATATAGCTACTGCTCTTGAGAAACACAGTACAGTGAATAAGATGTCCATGGGAACAGTTTTAGCAGAGGAACTGCATTATTTTTGAGTGTGTTATGAGGTCTTTTGAGCATAAATTAAAGAACACTATTATCCACAAGGAAAATTCAAGAAAATTCTCATAGCAGAGATAGTGGTTGAGCTAAATATTTTTAAATGATTAAGAGTTCATCAGGTAAACTAAAAAAGGGTTCTTTGGTGAGGAAAGGCTTGGCAGAATGTAGAAGCCTTGGGGAATGACAAGTAGTCTCGTATGAGTAGATCTATTCAGTGTGTGTGTGTGGATGTGGATGCACAAGCCTGCATATGGATATATAGCTGCATTAGGACAGAAAAATGAAGTGAGGGAGTGAAGAGTGAGAGTAGATAAGTCAAAAAAAAAGTGCACAGAGGGATTTCCCTGGTGGTCTAGTGGTTAAGACTCTGCCTTTCAAAGCAGGGGCTGCAGGTTCAATTTCTTCTTCTTTTTTTTCTTCAATTGGTCTTTCATTTATTTATTTTCACCCATCTTTTGTTCTTTGGCCTGTGTGGGCCTCCCATCGCAGTGGCCTCGCTCACTGCAGAGCACTAGCTCTGAGCACATGCGCTCCAGAGCTCCAACTCGGTAGTTGGCCACATTAGTCTGGCCGCTCTGCAGCACGTGGGATCCTCCCAGGCCAGGGATTGAACCAGCGCCCCTTGCACTGCAAGGTGGTGTCCTTACCCACTGGACCACCAGGGGAAGCCCCTGCATGTTCAATTTCTAGTCAGGGAACTAAGATCCCACATGCTATAAGGTGAGGACAAAAGTAAAAACTATGCATATGTATGCACAAGGATTAGATTGCAAATGACTCTGTAGGTGTTTGATCTTAATTATGAAGCCATTTAAGAATTTTTAAGCAGGGAAGTAATGTAATAGATGGGGTATTAGAAATTTAATTTTGGTTCAAGTCTCCTCTTATGAGGCCTGCAAGGGAAAAAGGATTCTTCATTTTGATTTAACAATCATTTATTGAACACTGTCTTTGTGTCAGATCTAAGCCAGGTTTCAGTAAAATCAAAAGACAGAGGAATCAACTTTGTTGCCTGGAAACAGTTCCCATTTTGACAAGTTCTCTCTTAGGACATACTTTAGTTGTTAAAAGTTAGAAAAGATGAGTGAAATACAGTTCATTTGCATTGGCCTTCAGGTTCGTTATCATCCCCACTGGGTCAAAACAGCAGGCTCCTTGGTCTCTCATGCAAAGAAAATAAAACAAAAACACCTTCCAGCAAGTCTACCCTACTAAGTTTCAGATATAACTAGATTGCAGGAAGTGAGCAAAATTTAGAGGCAATCAGTAAAACATAATCTCTGATCAGGCAGTTGGCCCATCACCCACAAGAACAGCCGTGAATTTCACAGGTGGATCTCATTTTTTAAAATGTGTGCCCAGAGGGGAAATGATAAACCAGATACCAGGAAATTACCACTCTAGTTATTTAATATGACAACCACTTCACAGCTTTACACAATCATCTCAACTTCTCGTCACTCTTTATGGGTGGAAAGAATTTTTGAGTTGGGAATTTTGTCACTGTACATTCATATCTGGCTAACTATATTCCAAACTTTTATTGATATCTGATGTGTTAAATCTTCATTTTTACTTCTGAAAGATCTCATTCAACTCATTAAAAATTATTAGAGCAATAAAGCTATCAGAATACAGAAAGGAAATTTTAAAATTCTAGAAATTTCATCCAGATAATAAGGTATTTATTTTCACCACCAGATGGCATTAGTTTTTTGAAAGTTACCAAAAAAAAAAAAAAAAACTTATGAACATAATCTGCTGGGTGTGTGCTCGGTCATGTTCAACTCATTGCGATAGCAAGGACTGTAGCCTGCCAGGCTTCTCTGTCTATAGAATTTTCCAGGCAAGAATAGTGGAGTGGGTTGCCATGCCCTCCTCCAGGGGATCTTTCCAGCTGAAGGATCAAACCCCTATCTTTTGCATCTCCTGAATTGCCTGATGGATTCTTTACCACTAGTGCCATCTAGGAAGCCCACTGACATACCAGTAGCCAAGTGTTTAAAGCAGTTTAATATATGAGTGAATAATTTGAAACAAAAGAATCATTAAAGAAAGGCATTATGCTTTTCCTCTGCTCCAGCACCATCCATCTCAACAAGATGCTGCTTCTTTTGAAATCAGGTGGAGATTAAATATTCATAAAGGACACACTGGGTGGCACAAAGAGAAGAGAATCAGATCACAAGAGCTCACATTTGGAAACAGATGGTTTCAAAATGAATTAAAGTAATTAATAACAATGATGTCTTGACAGCATGGAGCAGCTGTCCTCCTCAGAGCTCAAAGAGCTTCCTTCGTTGTTTTTTTTTTTTTTTTTTTTTTGCAGTAAGTTGTTTTTTTTTTTTTTTTTAAAGATTTGTTTATTTATTTTTTTTTTTTGGTGGGGGTGGGGGGGGGAGGGAGGGGAGCAGGCAGGCCACTTCCATTGTTCTTTCACTTCTCCATTTTCATCCATCTTTGTTCTTTGGCCCATGTGGGCCTCCCATCACAGTGGCCTCCGTTGTCACAGAGCACTGGCTCTGGGCATATGCGCCCCAGAGCTCTGGCTCGGTAGTTGGACACATCAGTCCAGCCGCTCCACAGCACGTGGAATCTTCCCAGGCCAGGGATCGAACCGGCGCCCCTTGCACTGCAAGGCGGTGTCCTTACCCACTGGACCACCAGGGAAGCCCTTCCTTTGTTTTTCTCCTTTATTCTCCTTGCATCTAATCATGACACCAAGAAAGCAATAGGCACTCTCATTGGCTTGGTTTTCTTTTTCTTTTTTTTTTTTTTTTTAAACTTTTATTTATTTTTGGTTGTGCTGGGTCCTTGTTGATGTGTGGGTTT
Organism: Tragulus kanchil; assembly: GCA_022376925.1. Lineage (NCBI taxonomy): Eukaryota > Metazoa > Chordata > Mammalia > Artiodactyla > Tragulidae > Tragulus > Tragulus kanchil. Next base: position 58,322,559 of record JAIOJX010000004.1, read on the forward strand.
AGCTGCTCTGCGGTATGCGGGATCTTCCCGAATCAGGGCTCGAACCTGTGTCTCCTGCATTGGCAGACGGGTTCTTATCCACTGAGCCACAAGGGAAGCCCTGGCTTGGTTTTCATTTGTTCTGGTGGACTCTAGAGAGTAATAATCTCTCCTGAAGGATCAAACCCCTATCTTTTGCATCTCCTGAATTGCCTGATGGATTCTTTACCACTAGTGCCATCTAGGAAGCCCACTGACATACCAGTAGCCAAGTGTTTAAAGCAGTTTAATATATGAGTGAATAATTTGAAACAAAAGAATCATTAAAGAAAGGCATTATGCTTTTCCTCTGCTCCAGCACCATCCATCTCAACAAGATGCTGCTTCTTTTGAAATCAGGTGGAGATTAAATATTCATAAAGGACACACTGGGTGGCACAAAGAGAAGAGAATCAGATCACAAGAGCTCACATTTGGAAACAGATGGTTTCAAAATGAATTAAAGTAATTAATAACAATGATGTCTTGACAGCATGGAGCAGCTGTCCTCCTCAGAGCTCAAAGAGCTTCCTTCGTTGTTTTTTTTTTTTTTTTTTTTTGCAGTAAGTTGTTTTTTTTTTTTTTTTTAAAGATTTGTTTATTTATTTATTTATTTTGGTTGGGGGTGGGGGGGGGAGGGGAGCAGGCAGGCCACTTCCATTGTTCTTTCACTTCTCCATTTTCATCCATCTTTGTTCTTTGGCCCATGTGGGCCTCCCATCACAGTGGCCTCCGTTGTCACAGAGCACTGGCTCTGGGCATATGCGCCCCAGAGCTCTGGCTCGGTAGTTGGACACATCAGTCCAGCCGCTCCACAGCACGTGGAATCTTCCCAGGCCAGGGATCGAACCGGCGCCCCTTGCACTGCAAGGCGGTGTCCTTACCCACTGGACCACCAGGGAAGCCCTTCCTTTGTTTTTCTCCTTTATTCTCCTTGCATCTAATCATGACACCAAGAAAGCAATAGGCACTCTCATTGGCTTGGTTTTCTTTTTTTTTTTTTTTTTAAACTTTTATTTATTTTTGGTTGTGCTGGGTCCTTGTTGATGTGTGGGTTTAGCTGCTCTGCGGTATGCGGGATCTTCCCGAATCAGGGCTCGAACCTGTGTCTCCTGCATTGGCAGACGGGTTCTTATCCACTGAGCCACAAGGGAAGCCCTGGCTTGGTTTTCATTTGTTCTGGTGGACTCTAGAGAGTAATAATCTCTCCTGATACAATAAATTTCCATTCAGGGTTACAACAGAAACATATGTAAACACACAGTAGGTTTTCTTTTTAAATAATGGAACAAAAACATTAAAATCACAAATATATAGAATTGCTTGAGCTGATGGGAAGGACGGTGGAGGAACTTGAAAACATTTGTTATGCAAGTTCAGCTTCAAGAATAGTTTGCTGTATATCAGATAGTTTTTAAAATGTGTATTGAGGGGCTTCCCTGGTGGTCTAGTGGGTGAGGACACTCCCTTGCATTGCAAGGGGCTCCAGTTCGATCCCTGGCCTGGGAAGATTCCACATGCCATGGAGTGGCTGGACCGATGTGTCCAACTACGAGTCAGAGCTCTAGAGCGCATGTGCCCAGAGCCAGTGCTCTGCAACAAGAGGCCACTGCGATGGCAGGCCTACACAGGCCAAAGAGCGAAGATGGATGAAAATAGATAAATGAAGGACCAATAGAAGTGGCCAAAAAATATAAAATAAAATAAAATAAATTAAAATAAAACAAAATGTGTATTGAGATTGAGATGGCTTTTTCTATTATCCAAACCAGGATACAAGCTGATTACAAAATTAAAGAATACTGTGGGGCTTTTTTCCCCACTGAAACTATGCCACCTTCTTCATAGAATCCTGAGTCTTATGAATATTAAATAGACTTAAAATATGCCTTTTTTCCCCCTAAGAAACTTTGGCACTTAAAAACATTAGCTAACATGTTATTCTAATAAGAGATTCTAATTTGTTAAACCTCTTTACTGAGAAATTATAATCTGATAAGAACATGCCATCTTGGGAAGTAAAAAAAAAAAAAGAAGTTTTAAAATGTGAGTACTCTAGAAGAAATTAGCTTAAAATTTGTGTTCTACACTTATACTAGAACAGTACCTCAAAAGTAGAAACTATGAGTGTTAGAGACCTACCAGAAATTAGTGAATCAGACCTGAAAATCCTTCTTTTTAAATTTCTGGAAGGATTTCTTTATCCATCCTCTCTTCCCTTATCTAACAGGTGCAGTTTATTTGCTTCAGTTGTGTCCAACTCTGCGACCGTATGGACTGTACTGGGGGGGGGCCCCCCCCTTTTTTTCTTGAACCAATAAATTTCCATTCAGGGTTACAACAGAAACATATGTAAACACACAGTAGGTTTTCTTTTTAAATAATGGAACAAAAACATTAAAATCACAAATATATAGAATTGCTTGAGCTGATGGGAAGGACGGTGGAGGAACTTGAAAACATTTGTTATGCAAGTTCAGCTTCAAGAATAGTTTGCTGTATATCAGATAGTTTTTAAAATGTGTATTGAGGGGCTTCCCTGGTGGTCTAGTGGGTGAGGACACTCCCTTGCATTGCAAGGGGCTCCAGTTCGATCCCTGGCCTGGGAAGATTCCACATGCCATGGAGTGGCTGGACCGATGTGTCCAACTACGAGTCAGAGCTCTAGAGCGCATGTGCCCAGAGCCAGTGCTCTGCAACAAGAGGCCACTGCGATGGCAGGCCTACACAGGCCAAAGAGCGAAGATGGATGAAAATAGATAAATGAAGGACCAATAGAAGTGGCCAAAAAATATAAAATAAAATAAAATAAATTAAAATAAAACAAAATGTGTATTGAGATTGAGATGGCTTTTTCTATTATCCAAACCAGGATACAAGCTGATTACAAAATTAAAGAATACTGTGGGGCTTTTTTCCCCACTGAAACTATGCCACCTTCTTCATAGAATCCTGAGTCTTATGAATATTAAATAGACTTAAAATATGCCTTTTTTCCCCCTAAGAAACTTTGGCACTTAAAAACATTAGCTAACATGTTATTCTAATAAGAGATTCTAATTTGTTAAACCTCTTTACTGAGAAATTATAATCTGATAAGAACATGCCATCTTGGGAAGTAAAAAAAAAAAAAGAAGTTTTAAAATGTGAGTACTCTAGAAGAAATTAGCTTAAAATTTGTGTTCTACACTTATACTAGAACAGTACCTCAAAAGTAGAAACTATGAGTGTTAGAGACCTACCAGAAATTAGTGAATCAGACCTGAAAATCCTTCTTTTTAAATTTCTGGAAGGATTTCTTTATCCATCCTCTCTTCCCTTATCTAACAGGTGCAGTTTATTTGCTTCAGTTGTGTCCAACTCTGCGACCGTATGGACTGTAGCTCATCAGGCTCCTTTGTCCACGGGATTCTCCAAGCAAGAATACTGGAGTGGGTTCCCATTTACTCTTCTAGGGGCTCCTCCCAGCTCAGGAATCAAACCTGCGTCTGCTGGTGTCTCCTATATTACCGATTATTTTTACCTACCAAACCGAGGCACCTGTGAAGCTCTCACTATCTAGTGACTGCTTCCAACTTTTCACTCCAGCCCTATTTTCTCCTTCTCCCAAACCTACCTTTTAGGTATGTTCCAGCTGGTAAGAACGGTCATCAAATTATCTTTATATGTTTTTTTTTACCTTTATTGGACTAAGATCTTAAGATGTCTCAAGGGGGAAAAGGTTAACAATTTTCAGAATCAACGTTCAAGAGAAGAGCCCTTTTCTCATAAAACCGTTAATGGGTGGTGTTGGGAAAATTGGACAGCTACATGTAAAAAAATGAAATCGGAACACTCCCTAACAGCTTACACAAAGATAAACTCAGAATGGATTAAAGATTTAAATGTAAGACCAGAAACCATAAAACTCAGAGGAAAACATAGGTTGAACACTTGATGACATAAATCAAAGTAAGACCTTCTATGACCTACCCTTTAGAGTATTGGAAATAAAAACAAAAATAAACAAGTATGACCTAATTAAACTTAAAAGCTTTTGCACAGCAAAAGAAACTATAAAACAAGGTGAAAAGACAACCCTCAGAATGGGAGAAAATAATCGCAAATGAAACAACCGACAAAGAATTAATTACCAAAATGTACAAGCAGCTCATACAACTCAACACTGAAAAAACAAACAACCCAATCAAAAAATGGGAAAAACACCTAAACAGACATCTCTCCAAAGAAGACATACAAACGGTCAAAAAACACATGAAAAGATGCTCAATGTTGCTCATTGCTAGAGAAATGCAAATCAAAACTACAATGAGCTATCACCTCACACCAGTCAGAATGGCCATCATCAAAATCTCTACAGACAGTAAATGCTGGAGAGGGTGTGCAGAAAAAGGGACACTCTTGCACTGTTGGTGGGAATGTAAATTAATACAGCCACTGTGGAAGACAGTAAGGAGATTTCTAAAGAAATCTAGGCATAGAAGCACCATACAACCCAGCAATCCCACTATTAGGCATATACCCAGAGGAAATCAAAATTGAAAAAGACACATGTACCCCAGGGGCTTCCCTGGTGGTCCAGTGGGTAAAGAATCCACCTTGCAAGGGGCACTGGTTCGGTCCCTGGCCTGGGAAGATACCACATGCCATGGAGTGGTTGGACCGATGTGTCCAACTACCAAGCCAGCACTCTGGAGCGCATGCGCCCAGAGCCGGCGCTCTGCAATGAGAGAGACCACTGCAGTGGGAGGTCCACACAGGCCAAAGAATTAAGATGGATGAAAATAAACAAATGAAGGCCCAATAAAAGAGGCCAAAGGTTTTTTTAAAAATGGAAAAAAAGAGACACATGTACTCCAATGTTCATTGCGGCACTTTTTACAATAGGTAGAACATGGAAACAACCTAGATGTCCATCAACAAATGAATGGATAAAGAAGCTATGGTATATATATACAATGGAATATTTCTCAGCCATAAAAAGAAATGCATTTGGATCAGTCCTAATGAGGTGGATGAATCTAGAACCTATTATACAAAGTGAAGTAAGTCAAAAAGAGAAAGACAAATATAGTATACTAACACATATATATCGAATATAGAAAGATGGTACTGATAAATGCATATGCAGAGCAATAATGGAGAAACAGACATAGAGAATAGACTTATGGTCATTGCTGGGAGAGAAGATTGGATGGGAAGTTTGGAAAAAGTACCATGGAAACCTACACTACCATATGTAAAAGAGACAACCATTGTGGACATGCTGTAAGACTGAGGGAACTTACATAGGGGCTATGCAACAGCCTGGAGGGCTGGGATGGGGAGGAATCGGGAGGGGCGTTCAGGTGGGAGGGGTCAAGGGTATACCTAAGACTGATTTGGATTTATGTATAGCAGTAAACAAGAAAACTCTGTAAAAGTAAAGTAAAAATAATTATATAATTAAAAAAAAAAAAAACCCTTGAGGAAGTTACTACCAGTTTCCATAAGCATTTATCCCAGTGTTCTGAAAGGTTATTATGATTAATTTTTCAAAGTCTACAGATCTCCTGCTGCAATGGGATTTCAAGAGAAAAAACATTCTTCATAAATCATCTGTTCCTTCCATTTTATTCTGAAATAGCTGCAATTCCAAGTGCATCTGCGTGGCTCATACATAGCATTATTGGCCTGGGACTGACTGGTACCACGGAAACACTACTCTGTACTAGTAAAGAGACATTACTATCTTGACATCAGTGCCAGTTTGACAAGGAATATCAAAGAAACCCAAATTATCTCAAGATTCATTTCAGTTTGGGGCTAGTTTCCAGGCTAATTTCTGGTTTAAGTAACCTTTGGAGTGACCTAGCATAAGTCCAGAATTTGCTTTTAAGTTCCTACTAATTCTGAGAGCTGTGTTTGAACCCATTCCTCATTCTTCATCTCTTAAGCATCTCTCCCTTCTCCCTCCATGCAACCCCCACAGTCTGCACATGAAATCAGCAATCATTCAAAAATCTTTTATTGAAGTTTTACTATAAACCAGGCACTGTGCTTGATACATTACTAACAACAACAAAGATTAAAAGAGGTCCTTAAGAAATTTATATTCTAATGACTCTTGGGGAACTAACAGGTAACAAGAGTCAAGTAAGAGAAGGGTCAATTAACCTGGATATGGGGACAGTAGTCCAGTAGAGCTCCAGTCTGTTCTTTTTTATATCTCTTTAACTATAGATTTCATATTCATAGCCAATGCAGACTAAAGGAAAGAATGTGTTGTTAGATGAGTTCAAATCGCAGGATTCTTCTCCACTGTTGGGTGACTTGCACCCATTATCCAATTCTCTCAGCTTTCATTTCCTCATCAGAGTCCTGGGGCTAAAGAAAGGCTCCTTTACCATATGGCAGGTATGATTAAATGGGATGGTATCTGGGCAGCACTGAGCACAATGACTGGCCTCTATCAGTGGCTCACTAAGAACATGACAGGTTTACTATTTATTGAGCAGCTTTTTTTTGGACCAGGATCATTGCCAAGTTATTGCTCATCTACAATCTCATTATTTCTCTAGAGCAGCCTGAGGATAAATCTTACTATTCTCATTTTATAAGGAAACTCAGAAAGGCAACTGGCCTAATTTTACACAGCTAGCAAGTTGTGGGATTATATTCAAAGTCATGTGTTTTCATTTCAAACCGAAGGTTTTTCCTTTATACACTCTTTGAGGCACACTCATTGTCTTGGAAAAGACATCTCCCAAAGAACTCTCACAAGGTACTCGTTATTCAGTCCAGTTCTGCAACCCACGGGTCAAAGCTGTTCTGCTAAAACATGCCCTTGTCAGGTTCATGTAGGCAGGGGAGAATTAGGCTCCTCCCACAGGATGAGACAGTGAGCTTTTATGCTTTCCCCAGAGAGGACATGTTGCGGCAGTCTGCAGTATGAGAAGGGAAGAAGTGAGCTGATTGTTCTTTGTACAGTAATGAGATGGGTGAATTCCCAAAGTTAATGGTACCCCAAATGTGATGGGGCAATTGGCATAGCTAGATATGTGGAAATGTTTCCCTCTGTCTGCTCCTTAGAACCAACCCTCAAAGGAGACAACAGCTTCAGCATGAAAGGCAAGAGAGTAAGTGGTCAGCAACGCCAAGGCTATCCAACTGAGAAGCCTTGGAGATCAGTGCTTAGCGCTCCTTTATAAACTGTTCTGTGAACTGAGGCCAGGATTTTACCTGTATTTGCCTTTGGAGCTGAGTCACATAATGAACGGCAGATGTGTCTGTTTAACATTCATGAACTCAGAGTCTGGCACTTGTAACAATATCAGTAAATTTCTTGATTCAGAAGTGTATTAGAGGACTTCCCTGGTCACTCAGTGATCAGGAATTTGCCTGCCAAAGGAAGAGACACAGATTCAATCCCTGTGTCTTGTGCTAGATGATCCAACATGCCACAGAGCAATTAAGCTCCTGTGCCACAACTATTGAATCTGTCCTCTAGCACCCAGGAGTCACAACCACTGAAACCCACGTGCTTTAGAGGCCACATTCTGCAACAAGAGAAGCTACTGCAATGAGAAGTCCGTGGACCACAACTGGAGATTAGGCCCCACTCATTCCAACTAGTCCAAGCAGCAACAGAGATCCAGCATAGTCAAAAATAAAATAAATAAATAAGATAAAATAATATTATCTTAAAAAAAGATAAACAAGAAAGGATCTTGGAAGCAGGATCTCTAGCTAAGTAAATTATCATTTGGCTGTATTTCAGCACTGTGAATCACCATCAATCATTCATGTGCAGATAGCAAGCTGGCAGTGTTTTGGGTCCATTTACCATAATAGGATGGAGATTACTAATTGCTCTACTTTCTTTTCAGTTTTACTCTGCATCTTATTTTCCAAGTCTTATCTATCACTGACAACATTTTTAATCCACAGTACAGGAAATTTTATTCTAACGGCTGTGTAATACTTTGTACATATTTTAGCATTAAATAACAATGCTCTTTAGAACTCTTTTTAACAAAGATTCAAATTTTAAAAATATTCTGTATGCAAGTATTATTTGAAATCAATGTCCTTTAATATTAGCAAATAAACAATGATACATTCTGCTGTTTTTCAAGTGATTTTCCCAAAGTTAATGGTACCCCAAATGTGATGGGGCAATTGGCATAGCTAGATATGTGGAAATGTTTCCCTCTGTCTGCTCCTTAGAACCAACCCTCAAAGGAGACAACAGCTTCAGCATGAAAGGCAAGAGAGTAAGTGGTCAGCAACGCCAAGGCTATCCAACTGAGAAGCCTTGGAGATCAGTGCTTAGCGCTCCTTTATAAACTGTTCTGTGAACTGAGGCCAGGATTTTACCTGTATTTGCCTTTGGAGCTGAGTCACATAATGAACGGCAGATGTGTCTGTTTAACATTCATGAACTCAGAGTCTGGCACTTGTAACAATATCAGTAAATTTCTTGATTCAGAAGTGTATTAGAGGACTTCCCTGGTCACTCAGTGATCAGGAATTTGCCTGCCAAAGGAAGAGACACAGATTCAATCCCTGTGTCTTGTGCTAGATGATCCAACATGCCACAGAGCAATTAAGCTCCTGTGCCACAACTATTGAATCTGTCCTCTAGCACCCAGGAGTCACAACCACTGAAACCCACGTGCTTTAGAGGCCACATTCTGCAACAAGAGAAGCTACTGCAATGAGAAGTCCGTGGACCACAACTGGAGATTAGGCCCCACTCATTCCAACTAGTCCAAGCAGCAACAGAGATCCAGCATAGTCAAAAATAAAATAAATAAATAAGATAAAATAATATTATCTTAAAAAAAGATAAACAAGAAAGGATCTTGGAAGCAGGATCTCTAGCTAAGTAAATTATCATTTGGCTGTATTTCAGCACTGTGAATCACCATCAATCATTCATGTGCAGATAGCAAGCTGGCAGTGTTTTGGGTCCATTTACCATAATAGGATGGAGATTACTAATTGCTCTACTTTCTTTTCAGTTTTACTCTGCATCTTATTTTCCAAGTCTTATCTATCACTGACAACATTTTTAATCCACAGTACAGGAAATTTTATTCTAACGGCTGTGTAATACTTTGTACATATTTTAGCATTAAATAACAATGCTCTTTAGAACTCTTTTTAACAAAGATTCAAATTTTAAAAATATTCTGTATGCAAGTATTATTTGAAATCAATGTCCTTTAATATTAGCAAATAAACAATGATACATTCTGCTGTTTTTCATAATTTTAACTTTACTCTTACATTTTTAATGGAATTTGAAGCATTGCTGACGAGTAGGTGTGTATGTTTGGGTGGGTGTGTGTCTAATAGGAGAAAGCATTAAATCCCTCAGTGTATCTGGGAAGATGACTGTGTCTTTCATACATGATCTTTGTTATTCCCAATGTATGGTTTTTGAAATGCTATTCTCCAAGCCAGCTAGTCTTAATCCAGACTTTTTGCTCAGTTGTACCCTTTGAACATTCAACCCACTCAGGGCACACATATTTGACTTTAGTCCTGTTTCTTCCAAGCCAGCCCTTGAACTGACATAATTTTCCACTCTGGATGCCATTTAAGAATTAAAAAAGAACACCTCTGAGCTTCTTGTCCTTTTTTTTTGGCCACTGCTATTGGTCTTTCATTTATTTATTTTCATCCATCTTTGTTCTTTGGCTTGTGTGGGCCTCCCATTGCAGTGGCCTCTCCCGTTGCAGAGCACCCGCTCTGGGCTCATGTGTTCCAGAGTGCTGGCTTGGTAGTTGGACACATTGTTCCAGCTGCTTCGTGGTACATGGGATCTTCCCAGGTCAGGGATCAAACCGGTGCCCCTTGCACTGCAAGGCAGTATCTTTACCCTCTGGACCACCAGGGATGAGCTTCTTTTTTTTTTTTTTAATTATTTATTTATTTGGCTGCTCTGGGTCTTAGTTGTGGCATGTGGGATCTAGTTCCCTGACCAGGGCTCGAACCCAGGCCCCATTGTATTGGGAACACAGAGTTATAACCATTGGACCACCAGGGAAGTCCCTTGGGATGAGCTTCTTATTTGTGAAAGTCTTAATGCCTTCTGAAAAACTTTGCTTTTTCTATCACCTTGATAAACATCTGTCAATTATGTTAATACTGACAATGCTGCTTTCATGTATAATTTTCATGAACTTGTCCCACCTTTTCTAGGTAACATGGCACTTGGCTCACAGTTTTTCTCACAACCCATATTCTCTGTCATCATCCCAAGTAACATATGATGTATGCATGAATTATGGGCCACCTGAATTTCATATTCTTGCTCTTCTTCACATCAGTGATATACTTCTCCCTCTACCTCAGGACATACACACTTTAAGGGGAATAACATTGTCAAAAGGTACTACTCTATGATCAAAGTGTCTAGTTCACTGCCTTTTATCCAACAATAGCCTTTTTTTAATGCTTTGTATTATTCTAATTTGTACTTTGTTAGTAATTTATTTGTTTATTATTTTTGGCTATTCTGGGTTTTCACTGCTGCCACAGGCTCTTCTCTAGTTACAGGGAGTAGGGGCCCCTCTCTAGTTGAGGTGAGCAGGCCTCCTGTGGTGGTGACTTCTTTGGCACATGGGCTCAACAGTTGTAGCTCCAAGGCTCTAGAGCACAGGCTCAATAGTTGTGGCTCACAGGCTTAGTTGCTCCACAGCATGTGGGATCCTCCTAGACCAGGGATCAAACCCATGTCTCCTGAATTGGCAGGCAAACCCTCCACTGCTGAGCCACTAGAGAAGCCCTCCAAACATCTTTTATTCCACCACCACTCACAGTACCTGACTCCCTCCCTCACTAGTCCTATAATCACTCAATTTCCTACAATTTACTCTGCCCTGGATGTCCTTTTGGCTTTACTCAGTCAGTCTTTGTTGGCCTTACAGAATCTATGGGTTAACTTTTTCAGAGATCCACTCTTCCATTTAAACTATCCAAAAATATGCTGGATTTATGAGGTACAAGGAAAAGTGATATGTAATCCCTGTCCATGTGCAGTTTACAAGTTAATATGGAAGGCAAGAAATTTACATGGAGAGGCTTATTTCTTCTTTCGGAGAAATGACAATAACTTTTGTTATTTACCTCATGTTGATGTTTAACATTATAGTTATATCACTTCTTAATTTCAAACTGCATCTCCACATTAGAAAACACTGTGCCTGAAGTGGGAAGACTGGGGGAAAATGGCCTCAGTCTGGCCTCTTTCCTTACATGGGATCTTATAACATTTCCTTATGCCCATTCTAGAAAGTTATTCTTTAATTATTTTGAGTGTGCTCAATTTGTTACTAGTATTCTCTGTCATCATCCCAAGTAACATATGATGTATGCATGAATTATGGGCCACCTGAATTTCATATTCTTGCTCTTCTTCACATCAGTGATATACTTCTCCCTCTACCTCAGGACATACACACTTTAAGGGGAATAACATTGTCAAAAGGTACTACTCTATGATCAAAGTGTCTAGTTCACTGCCTTTTATCCAACAATAGCCTTTTTAATGCTTTGTATTATTCTAATTTGTACTTTGTTTGTAATTTATTTGTTTATTATTTTTGGCTATTCTGGGTTTTCACTGCTGCCACAGGCTTTTCTCTAGTTACTGGGAGTAGGGGCCCCTCTCTAGTTGAGGTGAGCAGGCCTCCTGTGGTGGTGACTTCTTTGGCACATGGGCTCAACAGTTGTAGCTCCAAGGCTCTAGAGCACAGGCTCAATAGTTGTGGCTCACAGGCTTAGTTGCTCCACAGCATGTGGGATCCTCCTAGACCAGGGATCAAACCCATGTCTCCTGAATTGGCAGGCAAACCCTCCACTGCTGAGCCACTAGAGAAGCCCTCCAAACATCTTTTATTCCACCACCACTCACAGTACCTGACTCCCTCCCTCACTAGTCCTATAATCACTCAATTTCCTACAATTTACTCTGCCCTGGATGTCCTTTTGGCTTTACTCAGTCAGTCTTTGTTGGCCTTACAGAATCTATGGGTTAACTTTTTCAGAGATCCACTCTTCCATTTAAACTATCCAAAAATATGCTGGATTTATGAGGTACAAGGAAAAGTGATATGTAATCCCTGTCCATGTGCAGTTTACAAGTTAATATGGAAGGCAAGAAATTTACATGGAGAGGCTTATTTCTTCTTTCGGAGAAATGACAATAACTTTTGTTATTTACCTCATGTTGATGTTTAACATTATAGTTATATCACTTCTTAATTTCAAACTGCATCTCCACATTAGAAAACACTGTGCCTGAAGTGGGAAGACTGGGGGAAAATGGCCTCAGTCTGGCCTCTTTCCTTACATGGGATCTTATAACATTTCCTTATGCCCATTCTAGAAAGTTATTCTTTAATTATTTTGAGTGTGCTCAAGTTACTTCAGTCATGTCTGATTCTTTGTGACTCTATGCACTGTAGCCTGCCAGGCTCCTCTGTCCATATGGATTCTCCAGGCAAGAATACTGGAGTAGGTTGCCATTTACTTCTCCAATTATTCTGAGTACTGTTTTTAAATTCTGTGCTGAATTTTGAGATAACTGAGAACCAGGTAAAAATCACAGCCACTTGTGATGGTTAATTTTATGTGTCAACTAGACAAAACTATAATGGTCAGATGGTTGGTCAAACACCAATCCAGATGTTGCTATTTAAGTCATTTTTAGATGTGATTAACATTTAAACCAGTAGTGAGCCTCATTTAGTCAACAGAAGACCTTTAGAGGAAAACACTAAGGTCTCCAAAGGAAGAAGAAATTCTGTCTCTAGACTGTACTTCTTGATTTGATAGTATGTTAACAACACAATTTTCATTTTTAAATTACACTTAAAAAAGGCTAATTGCAGCATCAATAACCAAATATTTTGCAAAATTCAAGATGCTGCTTTCACTTAAATACACTGAATTTACTGTTCCTTCTTCTTGAGTAGTGGCATTATTAAGGTAAGTAGATATCTTCAAATATTACAGAAAGTAATTTAAATAAAAATACAATTCAAAAATTCATATCAAGACTCACTTATACATTCATTCACTAGTAAGTTACCAATACCTATTTTTTTTCAACACATTATGGGGCTTCTGTCTTGTTTTTGTGGGGAAACAAGTGTCAGAAAATTAGTAACATACAAAGCAGAGAAGACATTTCAACTTTTAGTCATTGCCAATCATCTGAAGAATAAAAAGAGAAGGATTTGTTATCTCATAGGAAAACATGACTTTGACTCAATATGAGTCATATCTCACAATAGGGATGACAAAGGGGTACATTGCTTTTTCTCTAATAGTGCAATGAAGATCTGATCAAAGGAAACACTAAAATATCATTTTAGTAAAATAAACTATAATTGTATACAGAACAGATTTCACCAAAAATATAAGAGCAAAAAATTAAGCCACAATAGGAGGACTCATGGGAGTAAATAAATGGGTTCAAGACTGAAGTGCCTGATTATTTTCATGATGAGTTGTTTATGAAATTATCAGGGTCCTTATGGGTCAGCTAGCTGTTCTTTTTGAGTATGTGAACAAGATAGAACAGATTTCAGAAGACAAGAAAAGTGAATCTATTTTAAAAAGGAAAAATTGGATAATCAGAGCAAAAACTTATTAGCTTAGCTAAAAGAATACTGAGAGGAAATACAAGCCAAAATGATTTCCAAGATCCTTACTGATAACAACTCAATGGATATTAACCTTTTTGGTCTTTTAATAATAAATTTTTAAAAAATAATTTAATCTATGTTCAGGTAAATAGGCCTAGTATTTTAGGGCAGAGCTACAGACTTTAATCGCACAAATAATCACTTAAGATTCTGCATGATGTTCTTCAGAAATATTATAGAAAATTTATACACACATGACAGGTATAGTATCTGCTAATTTATCAAACTTAGTTGGAAAATGAGATCTACCCCCCATTTTGACAAAGTAAAGGTAATTGCAGCATCAATAACCAAATATTTTGCAAAATTCAAGATGCTGCTTTCACTTAAATACACTGAATTTACTGTTCCTTCTTCTTGAGTAGTGGCATTATTAAGGTAAGTAGATATCTTCAAATATTACAGAAAGTAATTTAAATAAAAATACAATTCAAAAATTCATATCAAGACTCACTTATACATTCATTCACTAGTAAGTTACCAATACCTATTTTTTTTCAACACATTATGGGGCTTCTGTCTTGTTTTTGTGGGGAAACAAGTGTCAGAAAATTAGTAACATACAAAGCAGAGAAGACATTTCAACTTTTAGTCATTGCCAATCATCTGAAGAATAAAAAGAGAAGGATTTGTTATCTCATAGGAAAACATGACTTTGACTCAATATGAGTCATATCTCACAATAGGGATGACAAAGGGGTACATTGCTTTTTCTCTAATAGTGCAATGAAGATCTGATCAAAGGAAACACTAAAATATCATTTTAGTAAAATAAACTATAATTGTATACAGAACAGATTTCACCAAAAATATAAGAGCAAAAAATTAAGCCACAATAGGAGGACTCATGGGAGTAAATAAATGGGTTCAAGACTGAAGTGCCTGATTATTTTCATGATGAGTTGTTTATGAAATTATCAGGGTCCTTATGGGTCAGCTAGCTGTTCTTTTTGAGTATGTGAACAAGATAGAACAGATTTCAGAAGACAAGAAAAGTGAATCTATTTTAAAAAGGAAAAATTGGATAATCAGAGCAAAAACTTATTAGCTTAGCTAAAAGAATACTGAGAGGAAATACAAGCCAAAATGATTTCCAAGATCCTTACTGATAACAACTCAATGGATATTAACCTTTTTGGTCTTTTAATAATAAATTTTTAAAAAATAATTTAATCTATGTTCAGGTAAATAGGCCTAGTATTTTAGGGCAGAGCTACAGACTTTAATCGCTTACAAATAATCACTTAAGATTCTGCATGATGTTCTTCAGAAATATTATAGAAAATTTATACACACATGACAGGTATAGTATCTGCTAATTTATCAAACTTAGTTGGAAAATGAGATCTACTCTTCTCCCAACAGTGAATTTTCTGGATAACTTAGGAAAGGAGATAAGGAAGAAACTCAAATGTCCAAAGACAGAAAACAGGGCACAGTTATTTGTGCAGAGTTGGTATTGAAACATCTTAAGTTTAAATTCTCATTTTGTTTCTTACAAGTAATGGGATCTTGGACAATTTACACAATCTCCCCACGATTCACTTTTCTTATCTGTGAAATGGAAATAATAATGCTGTCACTGAATGAAAAGTAAATGAGACTATAAAAGACTTATCAGAGAGATTGTTCAATTAATACCAGCTCTAGGTAATTTAATAATTCATTGATTCATCTATATTTGCCACTAAATTCTGAGTTTCTCAAGGGTGAGTATTACACATTGCTCTTCTATGTGTCCACTGTATATAATAAGAAGAAGCCTCAAGTATTTCATAGTTAGGTTGCATATTTCACAGATAATGATTACATGAGGATAGATATCTCAAGTAAGGGTAAAGAAGAGGAAACAGGACAATTTGTGTTGAGACAGCCTGGAGGAGTAAGAAAGGGAAGGGAAGTGCCTATTCTGATAGGAAAAAAGGGCAATCAATTCTCCATTGGTCAAGGCAAGTAAGAATCAGACACCAGGGAAGCTGGAATTATAAAATGACACCAGAGGCAGGAATATAGTCAGGAGCTTTGTTCTTGACACAAGTGTCTTTGACTCCAGCCTCTTTTATACTTCCAGTCAGAATCAAAGATGTTTGCAAGTGGAAACTATAACCAGCTGGTAGAAGAAGTACTATAGTTGTATGTGCTTTTTTCTTCTTTTACTAAGGAAAAATACAACAGGTATGGTTGCATGAGTGTTTTTCTAACTCAGAAGAATGGAAGGTGAAATCAGATTTCATTCCCTCAACATTGTGGAATGCTTATTATATACAAGTGCTAAGGATACAAATATATATAAAACATAGTTCCTGCCTTTGATCTGTTCACTGGAAAGGACTAACAGGGAGATGGAAAAACAAAAAAGTGCAGCAATGTTAGGTTGGAGAAATACATGCAAGTCCCTGTTGGTACACTGAGAATGAAGGGCTCAGAGTGGACTTGATAGAGGAAGTGGTGTTTCAGAGGTCAGTGTATAGTGTATAGTAGTGTACAGGGTGGGCTATTCGGGGATAGAAGAATGGCATCAGTTTCAGCCTGAGCCTACACACAACACTGTCTTTACACTGTGACCTAGTGCAGCTCCACATTCCGGCCTGGTATTTAAAACCATGGGCAGCTTTTTATGATAGCCCTCATCCAGTGCTCCCAGAGGTGTTTTTACCTTTTTTTTTTTTTTTTTACTTTCAGGTTTAAGCTATATTAGATAGTTGAGGTTGTGGGAATCTTCCCTTATTGCATTATATGGGTTAATAAATGGTTGGAGTATCTAAGGGAGCAATTATCTGTAGGTCATTATCAACCCTGGAGGAGCTATCCAGGAATATTTCACTGTGACTGATACTACATTCAAATATCATTGCATTTTTCTTTGACTTAGATAATAGAGACAGTTACGCTTACTGAATTTAGAGGTGAAAGAAACCCCAGAAGACTGAATTAGAACTTTTACAATCAAGATAAAATTTGACAGGTGATTAGAATAAACATGGCTATACAAGTTGGAGTAGGTACTAACATACTCAGGAAGAAATTCAAATTAAGGAAAAAGACAGTAGACCTGATTTTATATTAAAAGATATAGTGGACGATCTAGAATGTCATACTAAGTGAAGTAAGTTAGAGAATGACAAATATGATATCGCTTTTAGGTGGATTCTTTTTAAAAGGGGCACACATGAACTTACTTACAAAGCAGAAATAATCACAGAGTTGTAGAAAGCAAACTTATGGTTACCAAGGGGGAAAAGGGCGGATGAGGGGGAGGGATAAATTGGGAGCTTGGAATTGACATGTACACACTACTATATTTAAAACAGATAATCCTCAAGGACCTACTGTATAGCACAGAGAACTCTACTCAATACATGAATAAATTATAAAAAGAATGGATATATGCATATGTAAAACAGATTCACTTTGTTATACAGCAGAAACTAAACAAAAAAAAGTGCAGCAATGTTAGGTTGGAGAAATACATGCAAGTCCCTGTTGGTACACTGAGAATGAAGGGCTCAGAGTGGACTTGATAGAGGAAGTGGTGTTTCAGAGGTCAGTGTATAGTGTATAGTAGTGTACAGGGTGGGCTATTCGGGGATAGAAGAATGGCATCAGTTTCAGCCTGAGCCTACACACAACACTGTCTTTACACTGTGACCTAGTGCAGCTCCACATTCCGGCCTGGTATTTAAAACCATGGGCAGCTTTTTATGATAGCCCTCATCCAGTGCTCCCAGAGGTGTTTTTACCTTTTTTTTTTTTTTTTACTTTCAGGTTTAAGCTATATTAGATAGTTGAGGTTGTGGGAATCTTCCCTTATTGCATTATATGGGTTAATAAATGGTTGGAGTATCTAAGGGAGCAATTATCTGTAGGTCATTATCAACCCTGGAGGAGCTATCCAGGAATATTTCACTGTGACTGATACTACATTCAAATATCATTGCATTTTTCTTTGACTTAGATAATAGAGACAGTTACGCTTACTGAATTTAGAGGTGAAAGAAACCCCAGAAGACTGAATTAGAACTTTTACAATCAAGATAAAATTTGACAGGTGATTAGAATAAACATGGCTATACAAGTTGGAGTAGGTACTAACATACTCAGGAAGAAATTCAAATTAAGGAAAAAGACAGTAGACCTGATTTTATATTAAAAGATATAGTGGACGATCTAGAATGTCATACTAAGTGAAGTAAGTTAGAGAATGACAAATATGATATCGCTTTTAGGTGGATTCTTTTTAAAAGGGGCACACATGAACTTACTTACAAAGCAGAAATAATCACAGAGTTGTAGAAAGCAAACTTATGGTTACCAAGGGGGAAAAGGGCGGATGAGGGGGAGGGATAAATTGGGAGCTTGGAATTGACATGTACACACTACTATATTTAAAACAGATAATCCTCAAGGACCTACTGTATAGCACAGAGAACTCTACTCAATACATGAATAAATTATAAAAAGAATGGATATATGCATATGTAAAACAGATTCACTTTGTTATACAGCAGAAACTAAACACTGTAAATCAACTATATTTCAATAAAAATTAATTTAAAAAATATAGTAGAAAATGTATTGGAGTCATGGTATGTAATAATTATCCCATAGTCTATAAATTTTTAGAAGATTTTTTGGCCTTTGTCAAAAAAAATAACATTTCTAGAAGACCTTGCAATAATGGAGAGTTACTATAACAGTGCCATGAAAATGTGTCATGTAGCTCAGTGCTCTCCAGCCTTTTCTGTCTTATTTACCACAAACTACTCAAACCATAATAGAAGTACTAAACTCACATCTTGAATTTACTTTTATAAGTTTATAAGTATCTCATTCATTAATGTCCTGTTATTCATTAGAAAAACCCAGTGACCAGTGCTTCTCAATCTATCTGTAGTGACAGACTGATTTTTATTTGTAATCCATGGAAGAACAGTGCTTTTAGAAGATACTCTAAAAATAAATTATAAGATAAACAAAACTATAAAACCAGACAAAAACAAGTCCAAATGTTTATTATTACATCCAACAGACATAAACTATTCTGTCAAATTGTGTATACACATTTCCAAATGCTTACTTTCAATTTCTTGTCTCATCACGAACCAGTCACAAACATTCCTGAATCAACACAGGTCCATAAAGACCACTTGGCCTGGCACTGGTATACATATATCTCTCATTGAAAACCCCTAGTAGAGCTGAAGAAGCAGAGCAGTATAAAGATGTGGTGGTAAAAGCCCAAAATCAAAGATTAGGAACCAGTATTCTATACTAGCTCTTTTGCTAGTAGGTGATTTTAGCACTTGTATCCAACTCTAAGACTTCATGTTCGAGGTTATGACTAAACATTTAAAAATAAAGACTTCTGGGGGAAAATGAGCCATGGTATTTAACATGGAGAAAAGTTGAAAAATGTGTTACTATGCTGTTACTATATTCACTCGGATGCAGCTCCATGACCTACATAAAATTATATATGGCCACAGACATAATGATTCTGCCTGAGAAATGACTGCCTTAACCATCCACGAGTAATTGGAAAGACTGTAGTCAACTTTAGACACGTCTACATATCCTGTTGATATCTCCCTAATAATTGGAGCTGTGGTGCTGTATCAGGTGTCAGGTATGGGAAGTTTGAACCAGGATCACTAGCTCCATGTCTATCAAGAATAGACCAGAAGGGTATAGTCTTTCATTTTATTGTCAGTTATTTATATACGCGATGTCCTTCCCTGTTTAGAGTGTGTGTTGCTCAACTCTGGAATAGTTTACCAAGACAGGTTATATACATTTCTTCTTTTGAAGACCACTTTCTCCTAAAAAGATTTCTTTTCCAAAGGAATACAACACTAAACATAATAGAAGTACTAAACTCACATCTTGAATTTACTTTTATAAGTTTATAAGTATCTCATTCATTAATGTCCTGTTATTCATTAGAAAAACCCAGTGACCAGTGCTTCTCAATCTATCTGTAGTGACAGACTGATTTTTATTTGTAATCCATGGAAGAACAGTGCTTTTAGAAGATACTCTAAAAATAAATTATAAGATAAACAAAACTATAAAACCAGACAAAAACAAGTCCAAATGTTTATTATTACATCCAACAGACATAAACTATTCTGTCAAATTGTGTATACACATTTCCAAATGCTTACTTTCAATTTCTTGTCTCATCACGAACCAGTCACAAACATTCCTGAATCAACACAGGTCCATAAAGACCACTTGGCCTGGCACTGGTATACATATATCTCTCATTGAAAACCCCTAGTAGAGCTGAAGAAGCAGAGCAGTATAAAGATGTGGTGGTAAAAGCCCAAAATCAAAGATTAGGAACCAGTATTCTATACTAGCTCTTTTGCTAGTAGGTGATTTTAGCACTTGTATCCAACTCTAAGACTTCATGTTCGAGGTTATGACTAAACATTTAAAAATAAAGACTTCTGGGGGAAAATGAGCCATGGTATTTAACATGGAGAAAAGTTGAAAAATGTGTTACTATGCTGTTACTATATTCACTCGGATGCAGCTCCATGACCTACATAAAATTATATATGGCCACAGACATAATGATTCTGCCTGAGAAATGACTGCCTTAACCATCCACGAGTAATTGGAAAGACTGTAGTCAACTTTAGACACGTCTACATATCCTGTTGATATCTCCCTAATAATTGGAGCTGTGGTGCTGTATCAGGTGTCAGGTATGGGAAGTTTGAACCAGGATCACTAGCTCCATGTCTATCAAGAATAGACCAGAAGGGTATAGTCTTTCATTTTATTGTCAGTTATTTATATACGCGATGTCCTTCCCTGTTTAGAGTGTGTGTTGCTCAACTCTGGAATAGTTTACCAAGACAGGTTATATACATTTCTTCTTTGAAGATCATTACAAAGAAGACCCACTTTCTCTTTTCCTAAAAAGATTTGGCAATGACCAACAGAAAAAAGGTGAACAAAATAGACTGTAGCATTATGATCTGTTGTAATTGTTTAAGTCTTAACTTAGGAAAAAAATATCTACTAACCATATTTAATTTAATTCTCCTGAGCTTCTATTCTTCAGCTTCACTGCCTTTCTTTAAGCCCAGGTTAGCTTCTCAAGTTCTTTGTTCCAGTAAGTAGGTACCAGAAGTTTCTCTCTTACTCCACTTCTGGTTCTAAGTATAGATCACTTCCTCTTTTCGTGTGCCTTCTAGTTACAATTAGTTCTGAAGCTACAAGACAAGGTATCAAAGCAGGGAATTGCTTTACCACATCGCTGAGTATTCTGCCCTGTGGAATAATTATTTCAGGTCAGACTTTCTTAACAATAACACATAACAACCTTCAGGACTCAGAGGTGAAAGCAGTCTACCTCAGCTTGTCTTCAAGAACCTCTGAAAAGTTGAACTCTTCTTCAGCTACAGACAAAAAACTGAAACAATATTGCTTAAATAATTCATCCTGCCAAGTTCCACCCAGTGAAAATAAAATATCTGCCTTTGTTTGCACAAGATGAAAATATTACATGGGGGAGCTCTACAAAAGGATTTAAGTTCACTAAGCCTGACACCAAGTTTCTTTCCTCTCAAGGTTCCACAGACCTTTAGAATCAGTTTCCAATTACTGACTCTGTACCTGAACACAGGGTGTAGGGAATTATTGCTATCTGACTTAGATGAAAATGTGTTCCTAAGGTTCATTCAGTTCAGTTGAACAAAATGTGTCCTAGCACCTATTGAGAGCAATCCACTTTCATTGAGTAATACGAATCACTACACTCCAAGGCCTCCAATCTAGTTGAGGAGAAAGACGCTTATGCACAGATTACTCTAGCAAAGGTCAAACTCTGATAAGAGTGATGAAAGAGGCTCAGAAACCTAAGGGAGTCAAGGGAGAAAGTGATTCAATATTTAGGATCACTAGCTCCATGTCTATCAAGAATAGACCAGAAGGGTATAGTCTTTCATTTTATTGTCAGTTATTTATATACGCGATGTCCTTCCCTGTTTAGAGTGTGTGTTGCTCAACTCTGGAATAGTTTACCAAGACAGGTTATATACATTTCTTCTTTGAAGATCATTACAAAGAAGACCCACTTTCTCTTTTCCTAAAAAGATTTGGCAATGACCAACAGAAAAAAGGTGAACAAAATAGACTGTAGCATTATGATCTGTTGTAATTGTTTAAGTCTTAACTTAGGAAAAAAATATCTACTAACCATATTTAATTTAATTCTCCTGAGCTTCTATTCTTCAGCTTCACTGCCTTTCTTTAAGCCCAGGTTAGCTTCTCAAGTTCTTTGTTCCAGTAAGTAGGTACCAGAAGTTTCTCTCTCTTACTCCACTTCTGGTTCTAAGTATAGATCACTTCCTCTTTTCGTGTGCCTTCTAGTTACAATTAGTTCTGAAGCTACAAGACAAGGTATCAAAGCAGGGAATTGCTTTACCACATCGCTGAGTATTCTGCCCTGTGGAATAATTATTTCAGGTCAGACTTTCTTAACAATAACACATAACAACCTTCAGGACTCAGAGGTGAAAGCAGTCTACCTCAGCTTGTCTTCAAGAACCTCTGAAAAGTTGAACTCTTCTTCAGCTACAGACAAAAAACTGAAACAATATTGCTTAAATAATTCATCCTGCCAAGTTCCACCCAGTGAAAATAAAATATCTGCCTTTGTTTGCACAAGATGAAAATATTACATGGGGGAGCTCTACAAAAGGATTTAAGTTCACTAAGCCTGACACCAAGTTTCTTTCCTCTCAAGGTTCCACAGACCTTTAGAATCAGTTTCCAATTACTGACTCTGTACCTGAACACAGGGTGTAGGGAATTATTGCTATCTGACTTAGATGAAAATGTGTTCCTAAGGTTCATTCAGTTCAGTTGAACAAAATGTGTCCTAGCACCTATTGAGAGCAATCCACTTTCATTGAGTAATACGAATCACTACACTCCAAGGCCTCCAATCTAGTTGAGGAGAAAGACGCTTATGCACAGATTACTCTAGCAAAGGTCAAACTCTGATAAGAGTGATGAAAGAGGCTCAGAAACCTAAGGGAGTCAAGGGAGAAATTGATTCAATATTTGGAAGGATTCTTAGAATCTGGGGCTTTAAAAAAAAGAGTAAAACTCTTTTATCTCTCTTACTTCACTGTGGAAAATAAAAGTCAAAATATAAAAATCATACAGAATTCCATCACCTAAAATAATCACCTTTAACATTCAGCATTTTCATCTATGCGAATATAAGCATGACTACTCCTTAAAGAAAATTTAATCAAATTAAATTTGCATACTCCTCAGTAGATTACCTTTATCCTTTAACAATACACAATGAACATTTTTCTATGTCATTAGTTATTACTTTACAATAGGTATGGCTCATAAATTTCCTGCTTCCTTTTATTTCTGGCTCTGATAAAGCCTGTTTAGAGTTTGATAGTAAGAAGATTCTGAGACCAGTTCTGAGTGAGAAGTGCTTTGATCCATTTAACTATATCTCCACAAGTTCAGGGGCGTCTCCAATGGCGCTATCAGTAAAGAACCCACATGCCAATGCAAGAGACATAAGGGGCATGGGTTTGATCCCTGGGTCAGAAAGATCCCCTGAAGGAGGGCATGGCAACGCACTCCTGGGGAATCCCATGGACACAGGAGCCTGGTGGGCTATGATCCACAGGGTTGCAAAGAGTTGGACATAACTGAAGTAACTAAGCATGCATGCACACACAGGCAGTTGATGACTCTATGGCATGAAGGGATGCTCCAGGTGCCATAGGCCCACTCAACGATCAGAAGATGATAAAGGTTATATATTAGCACACTGATAACCCAATGGGCACACAAAAGTTCTGCTATACACCCTTATTAATTTTTGGTTTATGGTGTCATGCTACCCACTTCTTTAAAATCTCATATGATTGAGGATCTAACCAACTGTTTTCCTAATTCTGTCAATTTAGATTTTATATGTCCTGAGGCTGTGCTGTGAATAAAAAAGTTATGAATATTACATCTTCCTGACAGAATACTCATTGTATTATTATGTAGAACCATGATGTCTATTTATGCTTTCTGCCTTAAATTATATTTTTGCTACACTGCTGTTTATTTGTAAGTAGCGTGCAGTTAGATTTTTAAAAATCTAATCTGACCACTTTCCCTTAATAGATTAGTTAACCCAATTTTATTCTTATGATTCCAGATAAATTTGGACTTATGTCTGACTTTTGTTTTATGTTTTCTGTTAACTCCCTGCATCTTTTCTTCTTAATAGTTTGTCTTTGGTTAATTTGATAAAGTATTATATATTTTCTGCACAAAACTCTGCTGGTTTCTAATCTGAGATCTTTATGTTAAATTTTGTTCATTAGCGAATATAAGCATGACTACTCCTTAAAGAAAATTTAATCAAATTAAATTTGCATACTCCTCAGTAGATTACCTTTATCCTTTAACAATACACAATGAACATTTTTCTATGTCATTAGTTATTACTTTACAATAGGTATGGCTCATAAATTTCCTGCTTCCTTTTATTTCTGGCTCTGATAAAGCCTGTTTAGAGTTTGATAGTAAGAAGATTCTGAGACCAGTTCTGAGTGAGAAGTGCTTTGATCCATTTAACTATATCTCCACAAGTTCAGGGGCGTCTCCAATGGCGCTATCAGTAAAGAACCCACATGCCAATGCAAGAGACATAAGGGGCATGGGTTTGATCCCTGGGTCAGAAAGACCCCCTGAAGGAGGGCATGGCAACGCACTCCTGGGGAATCCCATGGACACAGGAGCCTGGTGGGCTATGATCCACAGGGTTGCAAAGAGTTGGACATAACTGAAGTAACTAAGCATGCATGCACACACAGGCAGTTGATGACTCTATGGCATGAAGGGATGCTCCAGGTGCCATAGGCCCACTCAACGATCAGAAGATGATAAAGGTTATATATTAGCACACTGATAACCCAATGGGCACACAAAAGTTCTGCTATACACCCTTATTAATTTTTGGTTTATGGTGTCATGCTACCCACTTCTTTAAAATCTCATATGATTGAGGATCTAACCAACTGTTTTCCTAATTCTGTCAATTTAGATTTTATATGTCCTGAGGCTGTGCTGTGAATAAAAAAGTTATGAATATTACATCTTCCTGACAGAATACTCATTGTATTATTATGTAGAACCATGATGTCTATTTATGCTTTCTGCCTTAAATTATATTTTTGCTACACTGCTGTTTATTTGTAAGTAGCGTGCAGTTAGATTTTTAAAAATCTAATCTGACCACTTTCCCTTAATAGATTAGTTAACCCAATTTTATTCTTATGATTCCAGATAAATTTGGACTTATGTCTGACTTTTGTTTTATGTTTTCTGTTAACTCCCTGCATCTTTTCTTCTTAATAGTTTGTCTTTGGTTAATTTGATAAAGTATTATATATTTTCTGCACAAAACTCTGCTGGTTTCTAATCTGAGATCTTTATGTTAAATTTTAGCATATGCAATTAACCATGATTTTTTTTTTTTTTAGGTAAGAAATAAGATTTATTCAGATTCAGAGAAAGCACACTCCACAGACAGAGTGTGGGCCATTGTAGAGTGAATCCAGCAGCCACCATGAATTGTTTTAACAAAACCTACAGTTATTCCACATTTTGATTCTCCTGACAATGACAAGAACCTTGGCATTCTTTTGCAACAGTACTCCTATCTTATTATTTTGTTTAAAATTTTAGTATCAACAGTTTTCAGAACACAACAGTATAATTATTTAACTATCCATAATTAAATTTACCAACATATATTATCAATTTCTGTGATTTTCATTATATTGTTTATCCTTTGCTTTCAATTCATTTTTTATCTTGCGAAGTTAACTGGAATCTGTAGATCATAAACTCTTTAAGGCTAACAATGACTGAAAATACGTTTGCCAGCATTCTTGATTTGTAGTTAGTTAGATTTAAATTTTGGGGCTTTCTTGGAGGCTCCATGCAGTAAAGAATTTGCCTGCAAGGCAGGAGCCTTGGGAGATGCAGGCTCAATCCCTAGGTGGGAAAGATTCCTTGGAGGAGGAAATGGCAAGCCATTCCAATATCCTTGCCTGGAGAATTCCATGGACAGAGGAGACTGAAGAGCTACCGCTCAAAGAGGATAGCAAAAGGTCAGACACCACTGAAACAACTTAGCACAACACACAGATATAAATTATAGACTGAAGATTATTCTCTCTCAGTACACTGAATACATTCCATTGAATTCTAGAATGTAACAGTTTGTTTCATTTTTCCTTCATTGTAGAGCTCTCCAAAAGCTTTAACTTTTTCTCTGACATTTTGTAGTTTAATTATGGTATTTCTAAGATTAAGATTGATCACCATTTATTTTGCCTGCTATCCAGTTTATTTTTTATTTTTTACAGAGTGTTGTTGTTTACTGCCACACATCATTCTGGATCAGCCATATATTCAGTTTATTTTCACCTTATTTCTCACTATTTTTTCAGTTTTGGAAAAATTTTAGCAGGTATCTCAGAAAATATTAATTTATTTGGCTGCACTTGGTCTTAGTTGCAGCATGAGGAATTTTTTAGTTGTTTCATGCAGAATCTTTATTTTCCATATGTGGGATCTAATTCCCTGACTGGGGATAGAAGTGGGGCCCCCCCTGATTTGAAGTGTAGAGTTTTAGTCACTGCACCACCAGAGAATTTGTCCACTCCTGCCCTTGGCCATCCTTCTTTCTGTATTCCATTGTTGCAATATGTTTGGATCACAGGGAATGAACAAATCCACATTAACTATGCAACCCAGGCTAGAAGTCCAATATGTCATTGATTGAAATGTCTTTATCACACATCAAGATGTTTCATATTCTTGAGTCTTTGGCAGGACCTTCTGGTCTATTGATCCTTGCTTTACAGAGCTCATGTGATTATGTTGGACCCACACAGACAATCCAACATAGTCTCCCTATATTAAGGTCTAAAATCTTAATTACAATCATAAATTTCCTTCATAAAAGTGATTGAGTGACCAGAGGATGGTAATCTTGAGGGGACATTTTAGGATTCTATCTATCATAGTAATGGATGACTTAAAGTCATGTGTTGCAGGATTAAAAAAAAAAAGTTTAAAACTAGAATTGAACATGAGAACTTCTATCTTCTAAAGAAGGTAGGGGTAAGGAAACAGGCATGAGGAAATGTTATTTATATCAGAGTAAAAATTTATCTACGTACCATCCTATTTTACTTTAAGAAAATAGTAAGAGAAGACTCCTGCTGAAATGTGCCAAAAGTAATGGGAATATAAATTACTTACTAAATTAATTGCCCTCATACTACTATGAGAATAATTAAAGTGTGAGAAGTATTTTGTGGACAAGAGAAGGCTTAGGTATATGGCTGGAGATTGGAGTCCACATAGACCTTGCCTATATGTATTTGCTTTAATGTAAAGCCCTTACACTAATTCAAACCTTTAGTAAATCTGCTACCATAAAACTGTCTTCAACTAATGTATATATATGTGGAATTTAGTAAGATGGTACCAATAAGTGCATATGCAGAGCAGTGATGGAGAAATAGAGAACAGACCTATGGACATTGGGAGAAGGGAAGCTCCGGGGGGCAAGATTCCCCCGGTATCTCAGAAAATATTAATTTATTTGGCTGCACTTGGTCTTAGTTGCAGCATGAGGAATTTTTTAGTTGTTTCATGCAGAATCTTTATTTTCCATATGTGGGATCTAATTCCCTGACTGGGGATAGAAGTGGGGCCCCCCCTGATTTGAAGTGTAGAGTTTTAGTCACTGCACCACCAGAGAATTTGTCCACTCCTGCCCTTGGCCATCCTTCTTTCTGTATTCCATTGTTGCAATATGTTTGGATCACAGGGAATGAACAAATCCACATTAACTATGCAACCCAGGCTAGAAGTCCAATATGTCATTGATTGAAATGTCTTTATCACACATCAAGATGTTTCATATTCTTGAGTCTTTGGCAGGACCTTCTGGTCTATTGATCCTTGCTTTACAGAGCTCATGTGATTATGTTGGACCCACACAGACAATCCAACATAGTCTCCCTATATTAAGGTCTAAAATCTTAATTACAATCATAAATTTCCTTCATAAAAGTGATTGAGTGACCAGAGGATGGTAATCTTGAGGGGACATTTTAGGATTCTATCTATCATAGTAATGGATGACTTAAAGTCATGTGTTGCAGGATTAAAAAAAGTTTAAAACTAGAATTGAACATGAGAACTTCTATCTTCTAAAGAAGGTAGGGGTAAGGAAACAGGCATGAGGAAATGTTATTTATATCAGAGTAAAAATTTATCTACGTACCATCCTATTTTACTTTAAGAAAATAGTAAGAGAAGACTCCTGCTGAAATGTGCCAAAAGTAATGGGAATATAAATTACTTACTAAATTAATTGCCCTCATACTACTATGAGAATAATTAAAGTGTGAGAAGTATTTTGTGGACAAGAGAAGGCTTAGGTATATGGCTGGAGATTGGAGTCCACATAGACCTTGCCTATATGTATTTGCTTTAATGTAAAGCCCTTACACTAATTCAAACCTTTAGTAAATCTGCTACCATAAAACTGTCTTCAACTAATGTATATATATGTGGAATTTAGTAAGATGGTACCAATAAGTGCATATGCAGAGCAGTGATGGAGAAATAGAGAACAGACCTATGGACATTGGGAGAAGGGAAGCTCGGGCAAGAGGTATGGAAAGAGCAACAAAGAAACCTACGCTATCATATGTAATAGAGATAACCACTGTGATTAAGCTATAAGACTAAAGGAACCTACATGGGGACTAAGCATCAATCTGGGGGTGGGCGGGGAAGGAAGAAAAGGGAGGGAGGGCTTAGGTGGGAGGGGTCAGGGATATACCTATGATGGTTTGGGGATTATGTATACCTGTAAACAAGAAAACTCTGTACAAACATATAACAACAACTTTGCTGCACACCTGAAGCTAACGCAATATTGTAAAACAAATATAACCCAATAAAAAAAAAAAGACAACTGTCTTCAGTGTGTGAATTATGGAGATAGCAAAGAAAGGAGGCTGAGTTCTACATCATGACTTGTGTAGAACCAGAGGCAAGAAGGCCATTTGATTTAGAAGCTGGGATGTAAATGATATCAAATGTTCAGAAGGTTAGGAACTTGGAACCAGAAGACCATGAGAATGTTAGCCCTCAGGATTCACAGTTATATTAAAGAGGTCCTGGCCTTCCCATGGGATGGAAACTTGAGTCAATTTTGTTTGAACCTCAAAGAGATTGAGTCTCCCCTGAAATCTGAGTTACACTTTAAAACGGTTCTCAGTCCTAGAAGAATGTTAGAAATGCCAAGGGAACTGTTAATAACAACTCCTTATGTAGGCTACACCCCAGAACAACTGAATCAGAAACTCTGGGGGTAGGATGCAGATACCATAGCCATTCTAATGTGTTAGTGTTACTTACAACTTGATTCACCTTCCCTCATAACTCAGTTGGTGAACGATCTGCCTGTAATGCAGGAGACCTAGGTTCAATTCCTGGGCTGGGAAGATCACCTGGTGAAGGAAACTGCAACCCATTCTAGTGTTCTTCCCTGGAGAATCTCATGCACAGAGGGGTCTGGCATGCTACAATCCATCAGGTTGCAGAGTCAGACATGACTGAGCAACTACCACTGACACTGACTGACCTAATAGAATATGGTTCACTGGGAAGTGGCTGAGGCTGACCACCATGGTGGAGGAGAGGCTGCCTCCTCACCCAGTATTTATTCTGTGGCTTTCCCTGGAGACCACACCCACCTTTTCTCAGTGTCTACTCTGAAGGCAGGTGGGCGTGGGGTCGCAAGAATCAGACAAAACCTAACAATTAAACCACCACCACCACCACAACTGGATTCAGAACTTTAATTAGGAATTTTATTCCAGTTACTTTGCAGGGAAAAAAATATATAGAGATAAAGATCCTTTAAAAAGTGTCATCCTGGGTTTCCCTGGTGGTCCAGTGGGTACAGAGTCTGCCTTGCAGTGCAAGGGGCACCAGTTCGATCCCTGGCCCAGGAAGATCCCACGTGCCACGGAGCGGCTGGACCAGTGTGTCCAACTACCAAGCCGGAGCTCTGGAGCGCATGCTCTCTGCAACGAGAAAGGCCACTGTGATGGGAGGTCTACACGGGCCAAAGAACAGAGATGGATGAAAATAAATAAATAAATAACCAATACAAGAAGGCCAAAATAAAATTTAAAAAAAGAACAGCAACAACAAAAAAGTGATATACATATCTCCAAACAGCCCTTCAGAAGCCTCTCCGTCACCCATGACCACTGGACCTGGCTTGCCTAGGAAGGGTTTTCTGTTTTCGTCTGGAATACCTAATGTCCTTATAGAGAAGGAAAAAAAAATGTCACTGGATTTCTAATTTCTCTCTGCCTTTGCTAGAATCTCATGAAAAAATTAGAAGAGCCCTTGGGGAGAACAACTATTCCTAACTGATCCTAAAGGAAGGGCACTGAAGGTTTCCCAGGGGAGGAAATGGACTTAGTGAATAATCAGTTAGCTGTAGCCAGCCTTTGCCTACAGTTAGGAGAGTTCCCCGTCTACTGAGTCACAGGTGAGCCATGAACACTTTTCAGGGTAAAGTGTGGCAGGTTCTCTTTTACACTTAGGGAAAGAGATCCTTCAGTTACATAATCAGTTAGAAAATCTTATTTGAAGAGCAGTTGTCAAGGTAAAGTGATTTGAGATTTGATGAGGCCATCCTTGATTAGAATTTAAATAGAATTTCAGAAGAAAACTAAAGATCATCTGGTTATCCTGGAGAACCACACCTCACCTTTTTCCCCTTGGTGGTCCCCAAGTATTTATTCTGTGGCTTTCCCTGGAGACCACACCCACCTTTTCTCAGTGTCTACTCTGAAGGCAGGTGGGCGTGGGGTCGCAAGAATCAGACAAAACCTAACAATTAAACCACCACCACCACCACAACTGGATTCAGAACTTTAATTAGGAATTTTATTCCAGTTACTTTGCAGGGAAAAAAATATATAGAGATAAAGATCCTTTAAAAAGTGTCATCCTGGGTTTCCCTGGTGGTCCAGTGGGTACAGAGTCTGCCTTGCAGTGCAAGGGGCACCAGTTCGATCCCTGGCCCAGGAAGATCCCACGTGCCACGGAGCGGCTGGACCAGTGTGTCCAACTACCAAGCCGGAGCTCTGGAGCGCATGCTCTCTGCAACGAGAAAGGCCACTGTGATGGGAGGTCTACACGGGCCAAAGAACAGAGATGGATGAAAATAAATAAATAAATAACCAATACAAGAAGGCCAAAATAAAATTTAAAAAAAGAACAGCAACAACAAAAAAGTGATATACATATCTCCAAACAGCCCTTCAGAAGCCTCTCCGTCACCCATGACCACTGGACCTGGCTTGCCTAGGAAGGGTTTTCTGTTTTCGTCTGGAATACCTAATGTCCTTATAGAGAAGGAAAAAAAAATGTCACTGGATTTCTAATTTCTCTCTGCCTTTGCTAGAATCTCATGAAAAAATTAGAAGAGCCCTTGGGGAGAACAACTATTCCTAACTGATCCTAAAGGAAGGGCACTGAAGGTTTCCCAGGGGAGGAAATGGACTTAGTGAATAATCAGTTAGCTGTAGCCAGCCTTTGCCTACAGTTAGGAGAGTTCCCCGTCTACTGAGTCACAGGTGAGCCATGAACACTTTTCAGGGTAAAGTGTGGCAGGTTCTCTTTTACACTTAGGGAAAGAGATCCTTCAGTTACATAATCAGTTAGAAAATCTTATTTGAAGAGCAGTTGTCAAGGTAAAGTGATTTGAGATTTGATGAGGCCATCCTTGATTAGAATTTAAATAGAATTTCAGAATAAAACTAAAGTCCACAATATCAGAGATCATATTTTATAGATAATGACAATGTATAGACTCTAAAGGAGCCTCTGTTTCTGAAATTTACATGTTTTGCTTTTTTACTATGTTTCGAAGTTATATCCACCATTAATTAAATATCTTCCATATCCTGAGTATAATATATAATTTATTTAATCTCTTCCATAATACTGGAAGGTAAATATTTATGTCCCTGCTTAATAGACCATAAACAGACTCAGACATATTGAGTAGCCTGCTCAAGGTCATACGGCAAATTAGTAACAGAACTAACATTTGATCTCAGTCTCCCCAAAAATGTGCCTCATTTCATTATATAAACTATGCCAATTTTCTGCATATTTATTCTGCATATTTAAAGGAGCTTCATAACTATATAAAAAGGGATCCTCCATGCTAACAGAATTTCAACTCAGGGCTACATACAGCAGTCAGCTTACCAAAAGGTTAAAGGAAAGTTGAAGGAAGCTGCTGTAAAAATAAGGGTACATAAAGGATGAGTAATATCATATCATAGCCTTAAAGGTGTATTTCTAGACAGAGAGAGATGGCACACTATTATTCTGGGTTAAGAGGAACAGGCCATCTGTAATATCTTAGCTTTGACTCAAGAAATAACTTTAGGAATATTAGGCTGAATTTATGAGATTGACAAGGAGACTCAAAATAATGAATCATCTTACTAGATGACAACAAAAATAGGAAAAGAATCCCTATTCTTTTCATTTTGTGATTCTTGGGAGAAAGTGATAGCAGAGGTTTAAGATTTTGAAAAAAAAGGGCACTGAAGGTTTCCCAGGGAGGAAATGGACTTAGTGAATAATCAGTTAGCTGTAGCCAGCCTTTGCCTACAGTTAGGAGAGTTCCCCGTCTACTGAGTCACAGGTGAGCCATGAACACTTTTCAGGGTAAAGTGTGGCAGGTTCTCTTTTACACTTAGGGAAAGAGATCCTTCAGTTACATAATCAGTTAGAAAATCTTATTTGAAGAGCAGTTGTCAAGGTAAAGTGATTTGAGATTTGATGAGGCCATCCTTGATTAGAATTTAAATAGAATTTCAGAATAAAACTAAAGTCCACAATATCAGAGATCATATTTTATAGATAATGACAATGTATAGACTCTAAAGGAGCCTCTGTTTCTGAAATTTACATGTTTTGCTTTTTTACTATGTTTCGAAGTTATATCCACCATTAATTAAATATCTTCCATATCCTGAGTATAATATATAATTTATTTAATCTCTTCCATAATACTGGAAGGTAAATATTTATGTCCCTGCTTAATAGACCATAAACAGACTCAGACATATTGAGTAGCCTGCTCAAGGTCATACGGCAAATTAGTAACAGAACTAACATTTGATCTCAGTCTCCCCAAAAATGTGCCTCATTTCATTATATAAACTATGCCAATTTTCTGCATATTTATTCTGCATATTTAAAGGAGCTTCATAACTATATAAAAAGGGATCCTCCATGCTAACAGAATTTCAACTCAGGGCTACATACAGCAGTCAGCTTACCAAAAGGTTAAAGGAAAGTTGAAGGAAGCTGCTGTAAAAATAAGGGTACATAAAGGATGAGTAATATCATATCATAGCCTTAAAGGTGTATTTCTAGACAGAGAGAGATGGCACACTATTATTCTGGGTTAAGAGGAACAGGCCATCTGTAATATCTTAGCTTTGACTCAAGAAATAACTTTAGGAATATTAGGCTGAATTTATGAGATTGACAAGGAGACTCAAAATAATGAATCATCTTACTAGATGACAACAAAAATAGGAAAAGAATCCCTATTCTTTTCATTTTGTGATTCTTGGGAGAAAGTGATAGCAGAGGTTTAAGATTTTGAAATTATGATGGACAGGTTGGGGGACAGGAAATGGAAAAAATTTAGTAGAGTAAATAGATTTGAGACCAAAATAAATTCAGTTCTTTATTTTTCACTGACTATTACTGTATTCCCTTTAGGCTGTCAACACTATGCCAGGTGCTGTGTAGGTGGACAAGATAAGTAAGGCACAGTACTTTTCCTCCAAGAGCTTATAATATAATCAGGAAGCAACTAGCAAATATAATAATGCATAATTTGGTGCAAAGACAAGAGCACTGATCATAGAAGCTGTAAAACTCAGAGAAGAAATAAGGAAATTAAGACTAGACTATGCATTCACTCAACTAATAATTTGTTGAATACCTCCCATGGACCTAGTAGTATAAGGTAATTATTGGTATGGCTAATTAATGGTATCCTTTCAACAGGTGAGAGATTTGAGGTGAACTTGTAAAGACAAAGACAGAAAATATTTAGTCAAGTAGATAAAAGGGCAGAAGAAGTAAAGATTTTAAAAGCAACAAACATTACAGATTTAAACACTTTGCAGATAGATGTTAACTCATTTAATTATTGTAAGAACTCAATTGCTTAGTCGCTAAGTCATGTCTGACTCTTTAAGACCCCATGGACTGTATCCTACCAAGCTCCCCTGTCCATGGGATGTCCCAGGCAAGAAACTGAATTGGGCTGCCATTTGCTTTTCCAAGACAAAAAGAACTCAATTAGGTAGGTACGTTAGTGTTCCCATTTTACAGATGAAGAACATAAGCTCAGAAAGGTTAAGCAACTGTCTCCCTAAAGCACACAAGAAGAAAGTAGTATAGTCAGTTTCAGATGTATCAAGTAAGATGCTTAATTTGCTTTGTTATTGCCCAAAAGGGGCATGCAAAAACACAGGATTAGCATCAGAAAAAACCAACCATATCATAGCCTTAAAGGTGTATTTCTAGACAGAGAGAGATGGCACACTATTATTCTGGGTTAAGAGGAACAGGCCATCTGTAATATCTTAGCTTTGACTCAAGAAATAACTTTAGGAATATTAGGCTGAATTTATGAGATTGACAAGGAGACTCAAAATAATGAATCATCTTACTAGATGACAACAAAAATAGGAAAAGAATCCCTATTCTTTTCATTTTGTGATTCTTGGGAGAAAGTGATAGCAGAGGTTTAAGATTTTGAAATTATGATGGACAGGTTGGGGGACAGGAAATGGAAAAAATTTAGTAGAGTAAATAGATTTGAGACCAAAATAAATTCAGTTCTTTATTTTTCACTGACTATTACTGTATTCCCTTTAGGCTGTCAACACTATGCCAGGTGCTGTGTAGGTGGACAAGATAAGTAAGGCACAGTACTTTTCCTCCAAGAGCTTATAATATAATCAGGAAGCAACTAGCAAATATAATAATGCATAATTTGGTGCAAAGACAAGAGCACTGATCATAGAAGCTGTAAAACTCAGAGAAGAAATAAGGAAATTAAGACTAGACTATGCATTCACTCAACTAATAATTTGTTGAATACCTCCCATGGACCTAGTAGTATAAGGTAATTATTGGTATGGCTAATTAATGGTATCCTTTCAACAGGTGAGAGATTTGAGGTGAACTTGTAAAGACAAAGACAGAAAATATTTAGTCAAGTAGATAAAAGGGCAGAAGAAGTAAAGATTTTAAAAGCAACAAACATTACAGATTTAAACACTTTGCAGATAGATGTTAACTCATTTAATTATTGTAAGAACTCAATTGCTTAGTCGCTAAGTCATGTCTGACTCTTTAAGACCCCATGGACTGTATCCTACCAAGCCCCCCTGTCCATGGGATGTCCCAGGCAAGAAACTGAATTGGGCTGCCATTTGCTTTTCCAAGACAAAAAGAACTCAATTAGGTAGGTACGTTAGTGTTCCCATTTTACAGATGAAGAACATAAGCTCAGAAAGGTTAAGCAACTGTCTCCCTAAAGCACACAAGAAGAAAGTAGTATAGTCAGTTTCAGATGTATCAAGTAAGATGCTTAATTTGCTTTGTTATGCAGTCTCTCAGACCACCATATTAGAGAAGCTGGTCATGCAAAAAACACAGGATTAGCATGCCTTAGCAAATATTCATCAGCAGAAGTTTGAGCAAAATCTTGTCTTAGATCTTGGTGGTTGTGATCAATCTCTAAAACAATAGTTCTCAAATGTTATGGTGCATCAGATTACCTGAAGGGCTTGTTAAAACACAGACAGTTGAACCTCACACACAGAGTCTTCAATACAGTGGACCTGGTGTGGGGTCCCAACACTTGCATTTCCAAAGAAGCTCCAAGGTGGTACTGATATTGCGGTCTGAAGACCACACTTTGAGAGCCAGTGATTAAGAAAACAAGTGATTAAGCCAACAGCCTCCCTCACAAAACTTATATCTGGGGCCTTCTATCACTGAGCATAGAATCAAGCGTCTCTATTTCCATATCATAGAAATTGCAAACATGACATGTCTAGAGTTGAAATTGCTATCTTCTCACTGAAAATCTGCTCTTTTTGTCATGTTAATCGATGGCACAAAGCATGTCTGACCTTTTCCCCATCTGCCCTCATCCAATCAGAGCACCATGTATATTGATTTTCTCTATTTTTAATAAGTACTTCTTTCAAAGGGCTTCCTTGGTGGCTCAGACGATAATCTGCCTGCAGTTCAGGAGACCTGGGTTTGATCTCTGGATCAAGAAGATCCCCTGGAGGAGGGAATGGCTACTCTCTCCAGTCTTCTTGCCTGGAGAATCCCATGGACAGAGGAGCCTGCTGGGCTACAGTCCATGGGTCGCAAAGAGTCAGACATGACTGAGCAACTCACACTTTTGTTTTTTTTTTTCACTTTTAACTTTTTCAATAGATATTTCAGCACTATTCTAGGCTAGACTAAGACTAAAGATGCTGAGAACCCCAAAATATCATCACCAATGTCCCTTTCTATAGTAAGGGAAACATCTCATTTCAAGACAAAGAACTCAATTAGGTAGGTACGTTAGTGTTCCCATTTTACAGATGAAGAACATAAGCTCAGAAAGGTTAAGCAACTGTCTCCCTAAAGCACACAAGAAGAAAGTAGTATAGTCAGTTTCAGATGTATCAAGTAAGATGCTTAATTTGCTTTGTTATGCAGTCTCTCAGACCACCATATTAGAGAAGCTGGTCATGCAAAAAACACAGGATTAGCATGCCTTAGCAAATATTCATCAGCAGAAGTTTGAGCAAAATCTTGTCTTAGATCTTGGTGGTTGTGATCAATCTCTAAAACAATAGTTCTCAAATGTTATGGTGCATCAGATTACCTGAAGGGCTTGTTAAAACACAGACAGTTGAACCTCACACACAGAGTCTTCAATACAGTGGACCTGGTGTGGGGTCCCAACACTTGCATTTCCAAAGAAGCTCCAAGGTGGTACTGATATTGCGGTCTGAAGACCACACTTTGAGAGCCAGTGATTAAGAAAACAAGTGATTAAGCCAACAGCCTCCCTCACAAAACTTATATCTGGGGCCTTCTATCACTGAGCATAGAATCAAGCGTCTCTATTTCCATATCATAGAAATTGCAAACATGACATGTCTAGAGTTGAAATTGCTATCTTCTCACTGAAAATCTGCTCTTTTTGTCATGTTAATCGATGGCACAAAGCATGTCTGACCTTTTCCCCATCTGCCCTCATCCAATCAGAGCACCATGTATATTGATTTTCTCTATTTTTAATAAGTACTTCTTTCAAAGGGCTTCCTTGGTGGCTCAGACGATAATCTGCCTGCAGTTCAGGAGACCTGGGTTTGATCTCTGGATCAAGAAGATCCCCTGGAGGAGGGAATGGCTACTCTCTCCAGTCTTCTTGCCTGGAGAATCCCATGGACAGAGGAGCCTGCTGGGCTACAGTCCATGGGTCGCAAAGAGTCAGACATGACTGAGCAACTCACACTTTTGTTTTTTTTTTTCACTTTTAACTTTTTTCAATAGATATTTCAGCACTATTCTAGGCTAGACTAAGACTAAAGATGCTGAGAACCCCAAAATATCATCACCAATGTCCCTTTCTATAGTAAGGGAAACATCTCTTTTACAGTCTTAGCAGTGTCACATAATAGAAGATATTCAAAGGGTTAGGGGGTATAGGCTCCCTCAAGTGGTTTAAAAAGAGTCTTTCAAAGAAGAAAGTCAACTGAGATTAAACAGTGCCATGATGAAACTGTTTATGATTGTTATCATAATAAGATGAGGGTCCTGATAAGTAATCCTGCTATTTGGTAAGTGACCTATTTGCCTAGACGAGCAGACTATTGTCTCAGAGAAACTGATTTTCAGAAACTACCTGACACAAATAGTGAGACTACCAGTTTACAGTCTTATCTTTTTGGGGGCAAATGTTTCCTGGAACAAAACACTAACTCACACTGACACAGGCAGTCTCTGTTCTGAGTTCTAATAACTATGTCACATTGATGTAGGTGATCACAGTTCTCAAAGACATTCTGCCCTACATTTAAGAAACTTAAATTCTGGTGAGCAGGTAGACAGGGCCTCAATAAAATACTTTCTGGTTAAAATTAAGTTATTTACAAGGTAGAAAGTATAGAGAGAAGAAATATCTGAATATTCTTATGTAAATCTTCACAATGGAGGTAGCACTGAATTTGAATGGATAAGGGAATGAGGAAATCTAGTCCAAGTGAAGTAAGAGAAATATGAAAAGCCTCAGAGATATGAGATATCATGAAGCCATCTTTTTTCTATTCATACACCCGATCTTTAGTTCAGGGCCTCCTCTTTCTTCAAACTGTTTAAAAAATCTTCTAACTGATATGGCTTCTTTCAAAGGGCTTCCTTGGTGGCTCAGACGATAATCTGCCTGCAGTTCAGGAGACCTGGGTTTGATCTCTGGATCAAGAAGATCCCCTGGAGGAGGGAATGGCTACTCTCTCCAGTCTTCTTGCCTGGAGAATCCCATGGACAGAGGAGCCTGCTGGGCTACAGTCCATGGGTCGCAAAGAGTCAGACATGACTGAGCAACTCACACTTTTGTTTTTTTTTTTCACTTTTAACTTTTTCAATAGATATTTCAGCACTATTCTAGGCTAGACTAAGACTAAAGATGCTGAGAACCCCAAAATATCATCACCAATGTCCCTTTCTATAGTAAGGGAAACATCTCTTTTACAGTCTTAGCAGTGTCACATAATAGAAGATATTCAAAGGGTTAGGGGGTATAGGCTCCCTCAAGTGGTTTAAAAAGAGTCTTTCAAAGAAGAAAGTCAACTGAGATTAAACAGTGCCATGATGAAACTGTTTATGATTGTTATCATAATAAGATGAGGGTCCTGATAAGTAATCCTGCTATTTGGTAAGTGACCTATTTGCCTAGACGAGCAGACTATTGTCTCAGAGAAACTGATTTTCAGAAACTACCTGACACAAATAGTGAGACTACCAGTTTACAGTCTTATCTTTTTGGGGGCAAATGTTTCCTGGAACAAAACACTAACTCACACTGACACAGGCAGTCTCTGTTCTGAGTTCTAATAACTATGTCACATTGATGTAGGTGATCACAGTTCTCAAAGACATTCTGCCCTACATTTAAGAAACTTAAATTCTGGTGAGCAGGTAGACAGGGCCTCAATAAAATACTTTCTGGTTAAAATTAAGTTATTTACAAGGTAGAAAGTATAGAGAGAAGAAATATCTGAATATTCTTATGTAAATCTTCACAATGGAGGTAGCACTGAATTTGAATGGATAAGGGAATGAGGAAATCTAGTCCAAGTGAAGTAAGAGAAATATGAAAAGCCTCAGAGATATGAGATATCATGAAGCCATCTTTTTTCTATTCATACACCCGATCTTTAGTTCAGGGCCTCCTCTTTCTTCAAACTGTTTAAAAAATCTTCTAACTGATATGGCTTCCAATCACTGTCCCCAATCTTGTATGTGCACACTAAATCACTCAATACTCTTCAGCCAGTGATGCATCTATCTTTAACCCAGGCACTTTATCTGCAGCCCACAGCAGGAGAGGTATGCTCCTCTGGGTATTGAAGGAGATGGTCAGGGAAGCACTCTGCCTCTTCTCTGGTTGTGCGAAGTTCACAGTGTCTCCCCTTGCTGCTCAATCTGTCATAGGAAAGATGATGATGCCTGCATTCTGGGTTGGGGGGATTGTATTTTCTCATCTTTCGGACCAATTAATGTAGAGAAGACCCAAGCAACTACTGACCTAAGGTTTCACAGGATCAAATACAAATTGTATAGAGTAGGGTCAGGGTAGACTTTGGATAGGCTTTGCATCTTTGTTTTATCTAATCCTCATTCTTTTCAAAAATAATTTTATTTATTTATTTTTTCTGTGCTGGGTTTTCATTAGTGCTCAGGCTTTCTCTAATTGCAGTGAGGCTTCTATTACTGCAGAGCATAGGCTCTAGGACAGGCAGGCTTCAGTGGTTGTGGCTCCCAGATTCTAGAACACAGGCTCAGTTATGGTGCATGGACTTTGTTGCTCTGTGGCATGTGGGATCTTCCTGGATCAGGGATCAGACCTGTGTGTCCCACACTGGCAGGTGAAATCTTTACCATTGAGTTACCAAGGACGCCTTCTAATTCCCATTCTTGAAGGTCCCTTCCTAGATCTTGATCATACATGGCTCCATAGGGATGTTCCCTTCAGTGGCAGTGTCTCCCTACAGACCACTTATTTTCTTTCCTTCTGTTATCCTCTTCTTGCCTTCCCTGTTCTTCAAATTTTTACTTCTTCCTCCTCCCTTCTGGAATAGTGAACTTTCCACTAGCAAGTATCATTTTTATGGCATTTTCTTGGGTCTTCAAAATCTGTATGGTCTTCCAGTGTATGCTGAGTGTTGCTGGCTCCAAGTTGTGAGTGAGCCATACCCATTCATTCTCTATCCACTTCTACTGCTAATCAAGCAAAAGGAGGAGGATTTCCAGTTCTGAGACAAGGTGAGAAAAGACATTGGGAGTGGTCACCATTTGGTATTGTAATTTACTTTTAATTTTAACTTTTCTATTTTTATTGAGTTATCTTTAAAAAAAAAAAAAAACCAGAGATCTTATGCTACATGTGTTATTCTCCAGTTAATAATATTCACAGCATCTATGTATGACATTCATATCCCCTCTCTTAGAGTAATGTTTAAACTTATTTTGTTGTGTGGTGTTTTTTTAAATGTATCTCTCTCCTTACCAACCTGAATAACATTACAAATCCCTCATCCATTAACCTGGCCTTGGAAGGTGTCATGTCCAATCACCTTTCTTGATTCCTGGCCTCCTTTCCCTCAACTGCAGTAGGAAGACACAAAGCTCTGTGACATATCCTGCCACATAACCAACCTACTTGAAACCTCCACATTTCCTCACTGTTCATCAATAGCAAGAAATGCTTCCCTGAGGGGTTGGCCTCTAATTCAACCAGTTGTTGCCACGAGCAGATGCAGATTCACTGTGGCAAATTTCCAAGAGAATAAAACTGGGATTTTTAAATGAAATATCCCTACTTTGAAACTTTAAATGATATAAATAAAAGTAAAGCAAAGCTGAAACAGGAAAATCATTACAAAAAAATATATTTTCCATTTCTGACCCAAAGAATCAAGGCCAAATATTTTACTGCAGCACAGACTGAGATGAAGAGCTGTCCTCTGCTTCTTTCCACCCCATCTCAAATTACTTTCCACAAATAATGAATGCAACAGCAGTATTATCATTATTGTTGCTACTATTTTTCACAGTTTTCACCTCCTATACATTTGAAAGTGCTATTTTCTCTTCCTGGAGTCCTTTCACAAATACTGTCTATGTGGAAATTTCCTGTTCATGTATCAAAACTTTGGAGGTACAATCTCCTCTTTGAAGCCTTCTCTGACCAGCTCACCAAAATCATTCTCTCTGTTATATTACCTCTGTACCTTATATACAGCTTTTTAAATTATTATTATTATCTTAAATTTTTGCATGCCTATTTGTTTCAAGAGTGATAAAACAAATATCAAAGGTTCTTTAAGAATATTTGGGAAGAGTAAAGTAGGGCTTTCCTAGTGGCTCACATGGTAAAGAAATGTGGGTCTGCCTGCAACGTGGGAGACCTAGGTTCGATTCCCAGTAGCTTACTCAAAGCCACAAGATTAAAGCAAGATCCAGCAGTGCACTCCAGTCCTGTTATATCCAAAGTCTATACA
Source organism: Tragulus kanchil (assembly GCA_022376925.1). NCBI lineage: Eukaryota > Metazoa > Chordata > Mammalia > Artiodactyla > Tragulidae > Tragulus > Tragulus kanchil. Next base: position 58,364,290 of record JAIOJX010000004.1, read on the forward strand.
TTGCCCAATACCACATTCTACCACCTGTTTCTGTATGCATTATTTTATGTATCAGTTTCCCCCAGCCTTTAACTGGGATTAACTGAAAACAGGAACAGTACTTTATTCATCTGTGTAATCAGTACCTGGAATATAATATGCATTCAATAAATGTCTGTTGGATTTAGGTGAACTGTGTTTCAAATGCAAATATCAGTTTTATTCAACATTACTCTATCCTCTTTTCATGATTCATACTTGGTATTTATATAAATTTATTTTGATTTTGGATCATTAAAAAGAAGTTCAATGTAATGTTTTTCAAATTCATTACTTTCCAAAAGGCAATAAACCAAAAGGCTGAATTGCCATCACTTTAATAGTGATGCACTTGATTCAAGCAATCATTACCTGGGCATGTTTGAGAAGCAGAATATTAGTTTCCAGATTCCAAATCTTGACTTAGCAGGAACTGATCTAAATTTGGTAAAGAATCTTTACAGAAAAAAAATTTTAATTGATTTATTTTTGGCTTGGCTGTATATTCATTATTGTGTAGATTTTTCTCTAGTTTCAGTGAGTGGAGGCTACTCTCTAGTTGCGGTGCATAGGCGTCTCATTGTGGTGACTTCTCTTGCTATGGAGCACAGGTTCTATGGCATGTAGGTTTCAGCAGTTGCAGATCTCCTTCTCAGCAGTTTTGGCTCTCAAACTCTAGAGCACAGTCTCAACAGCTGCGGCTTTCATGGGTTCAGCTGCTCTGCAGCATGTGGCATCAAAGATCAAACTTGTGTCTCCTGCATTGGCAGGCAAATTCTTTACCACTGACCCACCAGGGTAGCCCCTGAGAAAGAATCCTCATCACTGGCTTCAAGCAAACAATTAAATAAGCTGCAATTGTCCTTCTGCCCTCCCATATCCTGAAGGATTTTTACCAATGGAGATCAACATTAATTGTGTCTTTCTCTATAAGGTATTGACAAGGATATGTGTGATCTTCATATGTGAGAAGATAGCCCAAGTTACCCACAGTTGATAGATGTATTTTCACTTTGAGCTACCTCTAGCTAGAAGGAATGTTTTCTGCTCAACCATTTATCTGTCTCCTCAAGTTTCCCACAAGAGGAAAATACATGACCTAAGGGAAAGCAGTCTAACTTGATGAAAAACCTCAGTGAATGGAACCTATGAACATAATCTTAATGCACCAGGCTCACAGCTCAGTATTTAATCACCTTTTCTCTGTCTTAACATCCCTGGGGAATCTCACATATTCTCCTCCACAAGGCTGGCTAGAATTCTCAGTGTGGGAGGGAAGAGAGTTAAGGAGACAGATCAACACCTAAGAAGTCACATCAGACTATCAGGAGTATGTATGGGATTTTTCTACCATATGATTCTGATCAAAAATCCCCATGATGGGCTGACTCCCAGCCTTCTGTTGAGAATATTTCTGTCACAGAAAGAGGTTTTATCCCAATGGAGCAGTTAGATGCAGGGTTCCCATAGAGACACTGATTTCTGAGACTGAACTGGAATGCATGAGTAGATTACTTCGAAGAGATTTACTCTGAAGCATTCTGATCTTACTCTGAAGATTCGACTTTGGTAAAGAATCTTTACAGAAAAAATTTTAATTGATTTATTTTTGGCTTGGCTGTATATTCATTATTGTGTAGATTTTTCTCTAGTTTCAGTGAGTGGAGGCTACTCTCTAGTTGCGGTGCATAGGCGTCTCATTGTGGTGACTTCTCTTGCTATGGAGCACAGGTTCTATGGCATGTAGGTTTCAGCAGTTGCAGATCTCCTTCTCAGCAGTTTTGGCTCTCAAACTCTAGAGCACAGTCTCAACAGCTGCGGCTTTCATGGGTTCAGCTGCTCTGCAGCATGTGGCATCAAAGATCAAACTTGTGTCTCCTGCATTGGCAGGCAAATTCTTTACCACTGACCCACCAGGGTAGCCCCTGAGAAAGAATCCTCATCACTGGCTTCAAGCAAACAATTAAATAAGCTGCAATTGTCCTTCTGCCCTCCCATATCCTGAAGGATTTTTACCAATGGAGATCAACATTAATTGTGTCTTTCTCTATAAGGTATTGACAAGGATATGTGTGATCTTCATATGTGAGAAGATAGCCCAAGTTACCCACAGTTGATAGATGTATTTTCACTTTGAGCTACCTCTAGCTAGAAGGAATGTTTTCTGCTCAACCATTTATCTGTCTCCTCAAGTTTCCCACAAGAGGAAAATACATGACCTAAGGGAAAGCAGTCTAACTTGATGAAAAACCTCAGTGAATGGAACCTATGAACATAATCTTAATGCACCAGGCTCACAGCTCAGTATTTAATCACCTTTTCTCTGTCTTAACATCCCTGGGGAATCTCACATATTCTCCTCCACAAGGCTGGCTAGAATTCTCAGTGTGGGAGGGAAGAGAGTTAAGGAGACAGATCAACACCTAAGAAGTCACATCAGACTATCAGGAGTATGTATGGGATTTTTCTACCATATGATTCTGATCAAAAATCCCCATGATGGGCTGACTCCCAGCCTTCTGTTGAGAATATTTCTGTCACAGAAAGAGGTTTTATCCCAATGGAGCAGTTAGATGCAGGGTTCCCATAGAGACACTGATTTCTGAGACTGAACTGGAATGCATGAGTAGATTACTTCTAAGAGATTTACTCTGAAGCATTCTGACTTCCTAAAATGCTATAAACATTTCATCCTTGACATTTTGGTGAAAAGAGGTTAGTAGTCCACTTCAAAAATAAAGAAAATGGGGTTCTTTGAGGGCATTTCAAACTTGTATGCTGTGTGCTAAGTTGCTTCAGTCATGTCCAACTCTTTTTGATCCTATGGACTATAGTCTGCCAGGCTCCTCTCTACAAGGGATTCTCCAGGAAAGAGTACTGCAGTGGGTTGCCATGACCTCCGCTAGGCTATCTTCCCAACTCAGGGATCGAATGTGCATCTCATGCATCTTCTGCATTGCAGGTGGATTCTTTACCACTCAGTCACCAGTGAAGCCCCATTTTAAGCTTACTTATTTCGTTAAAGTATCACAATTAAACTCTTCCTTCTTTTGCTTTACTCATATGGGCTAAGTAAGGGAAGTTTGACCCCATTTCATTCATTTAGTCACAGGGACTGGTGAAGTCAGTGTTTCACTTAGCTTTCTATCTTCTTACGCATTTTTATGAATCCTCAAAGGGAGATTATCTTCGGTGTAATCAGTTATGCCTGGAACACTGCATTTTCTTTGTTCTAAATTGTACAAATTAGAACAAAGGTGTCAGGTGAAGTTCTCTTGAGTAAAAAAGCAGTAAAACAGAAACCTCAGTTAAACAGAGTTGAGAGACCAGAAGGGGGAGCTCATACTTTGTGAGCTCAGCAGGAAGAAGATTCCTCTTTCCTGGTAACGACTCAGCCAATGAAAAGCCATGGATTCTGTGTTTGCTATAGCCCTCCCAATTTCTTTTTCCTTCTCTATAAAAGAGTTCTCCTTCTCTTGCTGTACAGGGTTATTGCTTGAGGCTTCCCATACTTGCTTCCCTGGTGGCTCAGATGGTAGAGAATCTGCCTGCAGTGCCGGAGACCAGGCTTCAAACCCTGGTTGGGGAAGATCCCCTAGAGGAGGGCACGGCACCCCACTCTAGTATTCTCGCCTGGAGAATCCCATGGACAGAGGAGCCTGGCTGCAGTCCATGGGGACTGCAAAAGAGTCAGACATGACTGAGCGACTAAGCACAATACCATAGTTGTAGACACCAAACTGCAATTTTCTGCTAATCTCAAAAAAAACCATTTTTTGGCTAGAGAAATAACTGGCAGTCTATTTGTTTTAGGTCAATACTTGTTCTTTGAGATTCAAATGAAATTTGGTTAGAACAAAATACAACATGTTTCCAAAATGTTTCCAATAATCCTGTGGAACTAAAACTATCAAGAAAATGGGGTTCTTTGAGGGCATTTCAAACTTGTATGCTGTGTGCTAAGTTGCTTCAGTCATGTCCAACTCTTTTTGATCCTATGGACTATAGTCTGCCAGGCTCCTCTCTACAAGGGATTCTCCAGGAAAGAGTACTGCAGTGGGTTGCCATGACCTCCGCTAGGCTATCTTCCCAACTCAGGGATCGAATGTGCATCTCATGCATCTTCTGCATTGCAGGTGGATTCTTTACCACTCAGTCACCAGTGAAGCCCCATTTTAAGCTTACTTATTTCGTTAAAGTATCACAATTAAACTCTTCCTTCTTTTGCTTTACTCATATGGGCTAAGTAAGGGAAGTTTGACCCCATTTCATTCATTTAGTCACAGGGACTGGTGAAGTCAGTGTTTCACTTAGCTTTCTATCTTCTTACGCATTTTTATGAATCCTCAAAGGGAGATTATCTTCGGTGTAATCAGTTATGCCTGGAACACTGCATTTTCTTTGTTCTAAATTGTACAAATTAGAACAAAGGTGTCAGGTGAAGTTCTCTTGAGTAAAAAAGCAGTAAAACAGAAACCTCAGTTAAACAGAGTTGAGAGACCAGAAGGGGGAGCTCATACTTTGTGAGCTCAGCAGGAAGAAGATTCCTCTTTCCTGGTAACGACTCAGCCAATGAAAAGCCATGGATTCTGTGTTTGCTATAGCCCTCCCAATTTCTTTTTCCTTCTCTATAAAAGAGTTCTCCTTCTCTTGCTGTACAGGGTTATTGCTTGAGGCTTCCCATACTTGCTTCCCTGGTGGCTCAGATGGTAGAGAATCTGCCTGCAGTGCCGGAGACCAGGCTTCAAACCCTGGTTGGGGAAGATCCCCTAGAGGAGGGCACGGCACCCCACTCTAGTATTCTCGCCTGGAGAATCCCATGGACAGAGGAGCCTGGCTGCAGTCCATGGGGACTGCAAAAGAGTCAGACATGACTGAGCGACTAAGCACAATACCATAGTTGTAGACACCAAACTGCAATTTTCTGCTAATCTCAAAAAAAACCATTTTTTGGCTAGAGAAATAACTGGCAGTCTATTTGTTTTAGGTCAATACTTGTTCTTTGAGATTCAAATGAAATTTGGTTAGAACAAAATACAACATGTTTCCAAAATGTTTCCAATAATCCTGTGGACTACTAGAAACTTAATGTCACAGCTGCCACTTAGAGCACCTCAATCTGTCTCCAAATTGGCCATTCCCCAAAGCTGCTACTAACAGACTCCCTGGACTCCCCACACAGTGTTAGTGACTATTTATGTCCGTTCTTCAGGACAGTGGTTCTCACAATGTGGTCCTAGGACCAGTGGCATCAACATTACCTGAGAACATGTTAGAAACGCAAATTCTTAGCTTTTGAGTTAGAATCCTTGGGGCAGATCCCAGTAATCTGTGTTTTAACAAACCCTAAATGATTTTGATGCTCACTAAAATCTGTCTGTGCTTCACAGTAGAACTGCTCAAAAATGTGGTGCATACAACTACAGCCTCAGATGAACTGGGAGCCTGTTAAATTTCAAAATTTCTGACCACAATCTAAATTTACCAAATAAGAACCTCAGAATTCTGGTTTACAAACTTTCCAGATCATTCTTGTGCTTGTTGAAGTCTGCTAATCCAAATTTAAAGCATTCATAGGGCTCCTCGTTTAGTCTCTTTTAGCACAAGAGCAGAGGGCTGGAGACCTAGTAATACAATTCTTTTACACGCATCCCTTGTCTCTCCTTCCCAGTGCATACAGGTGCTGCTAAAATTCTTGACGTGATGGTTTGAACACTGCTAGGACTTGCCACTAGTCTAGCCTATCCTGACAGATAATTTCTTCACACAAAGGAACATTTCTCTCAAGAGGCTGATCACATCGCCAAGGATTCAATGACAGCTAAGGAGGCTTTGCTGGCACAGAGCACAAAGAAAGAAAAACAAAAGAAAAAATACCTCTGGGATAGAAGCTAGAGAGATAGACTGTGTCAAAGGGCACACAAATAGCACTGATGAGTCTCAGCACTAGCTCAGCCAGAATGCCCTGTCATAAACTGAAGGATAGACGAAATATTCAGAAAGGAATTATCATATGTGAATATGCTGGGTTTGGTTTGAATTTGTAAGTTGTATTGAATTTTATCTGATAGAATGGCAAATTTTCAACAGAAAGAGAAAATATAAAAACAGTAAGACGCAAAAAGAATACATCATATCTCAAATTTTTCTCTCCATAAAGCACAAAGTGGAAGCAATGTATTCAGAAAAACACCCTTAAAAACAAAGGTACCAACTTAGAGCACCTCAATCTGTCTCCAAATTGGCCATTCCCCAAAGCTGCTACTAACAGACTCCTGGACTCCCCACACAGTGTTAGTGACTATTTATGTCCGTTCTTCAGGACAGTGGTTCTCACAATGTGGTCCTAGGACCAGTGGCATCAACATTACCTGAGAACATGTTAGAAACGCAAATTCTTAGCTTTTGAGTTAGAATCCTTGGGGCAGATCCCAGTAATCTGTGTTTTAACAAACCCTAAATGATTTTGATGCTCACTAAAATCTGTCTGTGCTTCACAGTAGAACTGCTCAAAAATGTGGTGCATACAACTACAGCCTCAGATGAACTGGGAGCCTGTTAAATTTCAAAATTTCTGACCACAATCTAAATTTACCAAATAAGAACCTCAGAATTCTGGTTTACAAACTTTCCAGATCATTCTTGTGCTTGTTGAAGTCTGCTAATCCAAATTTAAAGCATTCATAGGGCTCCTCGTTTAGTCTCTTTTTAGCACAAGAGCAGAGGGGCTGGAGACCTAGTAATACAATTCTTTTACACGCATCCCCTTTTCTCTCCTTCCCAGTGCATACAGGTGCTGCTAAAATTCTTGACGTGATGGTTTGAACACTGCTAGGACTTGCCACTAGTCTAGCCTATCCTGACAGATAATTTCTTCACACAAAGGAACATTTCTCTCAAGAGGCTGATCACATCGCCAAGGATTCAATGACAGCTAAGGAGGCTTTGCTGGCACAGAGCACAAAGAAAGAAAAACAAAAGAAAAAATACCTCTGGGATAGAAGCTAGAGAGATAGACTGTGTCAAAGGGCACACAAATAGCACTGATGAGTCTCAGCACTAGCTCAGCCAGAATGCCCTGTCATAAACTGAAGGATAGACGAAATATTCAGAAAGGAATTATCATATGTGAATATGCTGGGTTTGGTTTGAATTTGTAAGTTGTATTGAATTTTATCTGATAGAATGGCAAATTTTCAACAGAAAGAGAAAATATAAAAACAGTAAGACGCAAAAAGAATACATCATATCTCAAATTTTTCTCTCCATAAAGCACAAAGTGGAAGCAATGTATTCAGAAAAACACTGGCGGCCTTGCACACAACAGGAATACTCAATAATGATTTGGATGCTGGGATGGGCTGTTTTGAGAGCAGCCATCAGATAATCAGTGGGAAAGATGAAGCAAGAAGACAATCCACTCATTAAAGAAAAGGTCAAAGATTGGGACTGGGTCAGCATGAAGAATTTCAGTCCTTACATTCAGTTTAATGACAAGTCATTTCTTAGTAGTCAAGTTTCTGTTACAATAACCTTATAGCCAGTTTCATAGATGGTCAATAGAAATACCCATCATTTAGCTATTAGAAAAGTTCTAGGGTTTCCCTGGTGTCCAGTGGGTAAAGAGTTCGCCTTGCAGTTCAAGGGGCACTGGTTCAATCCCTGACCTAGGAATATCCCGCATGCCGTGGAGCAGCTGAACCAGTGTGTCCAATTACAAGTCAGTGCTCTGAGTGCATGCGCCCAGAGCTAGTACTCTGCAATGAGAAAAGTCACTGCAATGGGAGACCCACATAGGCCAAAGAATAAAGATGGTTGCAAATAAATACATAAAAAAACTAATTAAAAAAAAGTTATAAGAAAATTTGGAGAAAATCTGTTAAATCAAACAATATTTTGTACAGACAATCACCTGGAGAACTTGTACATTTGGGCAGTAGCTTGAACAATTACAATGCAGATCTTGGTTTTAGTTTTATTTGAGTTCCTCCAGCAGAAATCTGTGCACACATTAGGGGTACAATAAATAACCAAAATGTAACCAATTATTGAGCTTGACTGGTGGCTCAGTTGGTAAAGAATCCACCCACTGTACAGGAGACCACCTGCAAGGCAGGAGACCCAGGTTCAATCCCTGGATTGGGAAGGTCCCCTGGAGAAGGAAATGGCAACTCACTCCAGTATTCCTGCTTGGGAGATCCCATGGGAGTAAGAGTCTGGCAGGCTACAGTTCATGGGTCTCAATGAGTTAGGCACAACTTAGCAACTAAAACTAAACCTAGTATTATTCAACGTTTATTGAAGTGTTAAGTATGTATGTGTGTATGTTCAACTTACAGAATTTTTCTAAATTCACTCCTCTCAGTACTTTATCAAGCTATTTCCTTGATTCTTTGCCCCTTGATTCTTTTCTGTTCTTGTATGTTTCTCTAATATTTTTCAGTGCCTATTTCCTTATGCATGAAAAAATTCTTTATTACATTTAATACGATTTAGGAAGGCAACAGTGTTTTTTGTAGCACATTATAGTAGAGTCTGTGGCCTAAGTATATGCAGTCTGTTTTTATTAGCACAGTAATTTGACTATTTGGGGTACAGAAATGAGTAAAATTTGCATAATTCAAATAAAAGGGCAAAGATGGCCAATTAGGATACACAAATTATTTTTTTTGAATTCAAAAGTGACAGAAATTATTAAAAACAACCATAACAGCTAAATCAACTGCTAATGACCAGAAGATGGAATGGCAAACTATAAATACGTGCTAGGCATGCTTCAGCCTACAAAATATGTGCTCTGTCTCTTTTCCTTTCTTTTACATATTTTGTACAGGAAGACCTTTACAAACCTTACTTTTAAAATATTTATCATTAATTCAGTTTCCCCTTAACCTATGATTCATTTCGTGAGGGCAGCAACTTAATATACCATAGACAGAAAACTGAAAAGTAGGACACTGAAAGGGGTGATAAGTCATAGAAAACTGAAAATGTTAATCGTTCACTCATGTCTGATTCTTTGAAACCCCCACAGACTGTCTACCAGGAGCTTACCAGGCTCCTCTGTCCATAGAATTCTCCAGGAAAGAATACTGCAATGGGTAGCCATTCCCTTATCCAGGGGATCTTTCCAATTCAGGGATTGAACCCAGATCTCCTGCACTGCAGGCAAATTTTTTTATTGTCTGAGCCACCATGGAAAAATATGTCAATAAATGAGGATGGGTACTCACTTTTTAATCTATCTTCCCTAAAGAATATTGCTTAAGGCTCTAGGATTAACATCCATTATTTTATACTGGGCTATATAACGTAATATTTAGAAAACTATTACTTATCAGAGATAGTGGAATATTTATTGTGACTTGTTAAACCTCAGAATTCTTTGGGAAGAGCTTTCCACTTGCAGATACGTTTCTTGTTGAAGAAAAACATACTCCAAAGAAAGTTTCTAAAAAAATGGATAAATATATTTTAGATGGGACACAAACAAGTTCTGATTTCAACATGTTCCACATCTCCCCAGAGCTGAAAAGCTAAAGACAGTTCTACAATATCATATTTCAAAAGCAGCACAGGGCTTAGCTGCTAAAGCAATAAAGTATTTTTTTGTCTCAGAAGCATACAACATCATGAATAACGCTGTCATCAAAAAACAATGAGCTGGTAGGCACCATTCTGTGTTGCAGCTAAGCAGGCTGCGTTGCTAATGAATTGTGAATGCTGTCCTACCCATTCCACTAAAGTTGACGTCTTGTACAGACTAGAAAAAACGTGCGTTATGAGATCAATAAAGAAGTAATTAAAAGTAAAAGACTCTTAATGATTGTAAATGAAGCTGAGAACACAAACTCGGATCTCAGTAACTTGGAGTTATGACTCTAGGGCCATGGTCTGTTAACATCTGTTTCTTGGGTAGGAATGTTTTTCTTTCAAAAAAGCAGTGGTACCTGAATCAACAGCTTCCAAAGGAACTATTTCATGGTATACAACCTTAGGTCTCAGACTTGAAAAAATCTCATTGATCTTTGGTGAAGTCTCAGTTATATAAGTAGGAAGTTATTTTTAAAGTCATACCAGATGCTACAGTTCCTCCTCATTGCTCCCACATGGATGTGCACTGTTTATTCAAATCGAGCCAAAAGCCCTGGAATAATAAAGTTAAGTAGGATTCCCTAACAAACCTAGAAAACAAATCTGCATGCAATGGATCTGTAAATATTCCTTCTAGTTTTATTACCTGATTGCTGGCTTTTGAGCTGCCCACAGTGACACACACAACACCCTCCACCACCACATTCCTCAGAGATTTTCCTTAGGAGGCACATGGTGTTTATTCTGAAACTGATGCAAGACTTTTTCTTAATTTATATCAATTTTAATAGTCTCTCTGGTGAAAACAAAACATTGCACACAAACTACAACCCTAACTAATTATTTTCCTGTGAGAAATGTGAGGTAGTCCAACCACTCAAAAATAATCTTTTCTTCCAAAAAAGGTAATTAATTTAGTTTAATCATAACTTAATTTAAAAGGAATATTTATTGCCATACCATAGCCATAGCTTGAAGCGTTCTTTCCACTCTTTATCTTTCTCTGTAATTTAGGACCTTGAATTTAATCACTAGTAAAGAAGAAAAGTTCAATTACCAGGTCTCATTGAGAAAGGAAGTCTCTGACTTCATTTGAGGTGTGTCAGAGATGAAACACCAAAACCAAATAGACTTATGTTTCTCCAAAGAATGTATTTATTTACTGTTGTTTCCTTAGTACCTAAAATAGTAGCCAGAAAATGTGAACAAATGAGTGAATGCAGGTATTGTATCTTCATTATGAAAAGAATCTCAGTTTTTAAAGCCATAACCATCCCTCTATTTTTTAAGTCAATTAGTGAGTATCCTTATTTGGTGAGTAAAGTCATCATTATTATTCCCCACTATGAAGCTTAAGAATAGCTAAGAAGAGACGCACAAGACAAAGGAGAAATGGAAAGATATACATCCGGTCCCAACACGTCATGGCAAATAGATGGGGAAAAAGTGTAAACAGTGACAGATTTTATTTTCTTGGGCTCCAGAATCACTGCAGATGGTGACTGCAGGCATGAAATTAAAGAGAAACTCAAAGTGTAAACAGTGACAGATTTTATTTCTTAGGCTCATCAGAATCGACCCTAAATAAGTGTCCAAAAGCCCCCCATGAAATGTGCACTGTTTATTCAAATCGAGCCAAAAGCCCTGGAATAATAAAGTTAAGTAGGATTCCCTAACAAACCTAGAAAACAAATCTGCATGCAATGGATCTGTAAATATTCCTTCTAGTTTTATTACCTGATTGCTGGCTTTTGAGCTGCCCACAGTGACACACACAACACCCTCCACCACCACATTCCTCAGAGATTTTCCTTAGGAGGCACATGGTGTTTATTCTGAAACTGATGCAAGACTTTTTCTTAATTTATATCAATTTTAATAGTCTCTCTGGTGAAAACAAAACATTGCACACAAACTACAACCCTAACTAATTATTTTCCTGTGAGAAATGTGAGGTAGTCCAACCACTCAAAAATAATCTTTTCTTCCAAAAAAGGTAATTAATTTAGTTTAATCATAACTTAATTTAAAAGGAATATTTATTGCCATACCATAGCCATAGCTTGAAGCGTTCTTTCCACTCTTTATCTTTCTCTGTAATTTAGGACCTTGAATTTAATCACTAGTAAAGAAGAAAAGTTCAATTACCAGGTCTCATTGAGAAAGGAAGTCTCTGACTTCATTTGAGGTGTGTCAGAGATGAAACACCAAAACCAAATAGACTTATGTTTCTCCAAAGAATGTATTTATTTACTGTTGTTTCCTTAGTACCTAAAATAGTAGCCAGAAAATGTGAACAAATGAGTGAATGCAGGTATTGTATCTTCATTATGAAAAGAATCTCAGTTTTTAAAGCCATAACCATCCCTCTATTTTTTAAGTCAATTAGTGAGTATCCTTATTTGGTGAGTAAAGTCATCATTATTATTCCCCACTATGAAGCTTAAGAATAGCTAAGAAGAGACGCACAAGACAAAGGAGAAATGGAAAGATATACATCCGGTCCCAACACGTCATGGCAAATAGATGGGGAAAAAGTGTAAACAGTGACAGATTTTATTTTCTTGGGCTCCAGAATCACTGCAGATGGTGACTGCAGGCATGAAATTAAAGAGAAAACCCTCAAATACACATATAACCCCCAACTCAAATCATCAACTGACTCCTAAACTGCAGATATGTGGGATATTGGGGGAAGGCAACAGCTAGGAGAGAATTCAGCAAATGAACACTAAAAAGCAGTCAGATTTGGGAATTAGAGTTCTGCTGAATGAGTTAGAGTGGCTTGATCAATACATCACGATTTCTATTAAAGTTCCAGAAGAACCCCATTTTAAGATAAAAAACTACAAACCAGGACTAAATATCTACCAACAATTTAACTGCCTTACTGGAAAAAAATTAAACCCTTCAGAGGATGAGAATTCAATCTAGAGTCTTTATAGTATATCAACACAATATGCAGTACACAATCAGTATTAACAGACATATGAACAAAATTAAAAGTATGACCCATAGTTAAGAAGACAAAAGGAAACAGGGGCTTCCCTGTTGGTCCAGTGGGTAAAGAGTCCACCTTGCTGGAGAAGGAAATGGCAACCCACTCCAGTATTCTTGCCAGGGAAATCCCATGGACAGAGGAGCCTGGCGGGCTACAGTCCATGGGGTTGCAAAGAGTTGGAAATAAAGGAATCTGGATAGTCCCTTCCCAGTGCTCTGAAAAGTTAGGTCTTGTTCAGAACCAGAAAGCATAAAGTCAAGGTCCTGAAGCAGCTGAAATAAAAACCTTTGATGAAAAAAAAAAAAAAGAGAGAAAGTCCACCGTGCACTGCAAGGGGTGCTGGATCTATCCCTGGCCCTGGAAGATCCCACATGCCACGGAACAGCTGGACCAGTGTGTCCAGTTATGAGCCAGCACTTGAAGCGCATGTGCCCAGAGCCAGTGCTCTGCAACAAGAGAGAGGCCACTGCAATGAGAGGCCCACACAGGCCAAAGAATGAAAATGGATGAAAATAAATAAATAAAGAACCAATAAAAGAGGCCAAAGTTGTTTTTTTTTTTTTTTTTTTTGAGACCAATGTTTTAAAAAAGAAAATTATAAAAAAGAGGAGAAAAACAGTTGCTAGACAAAATAAAACAGACATTAGAATTCATAGACAACAAAAAAATTGTAACAAAATAAATGCAGATGGTGACTGCAGGCATGAAATTAAAGAAAACCCTCAAATACACATATAACCCCCAACTCAAATCATCAACTGACTCCTAAACTGCAGATATGTGGGATATTGGGGGAAGGCAACAGCTAGGAGAGAATTCAGCAAATGAACACTAAAAAGCAGTCAGATTTGGGAATTAGAGTTCTGCTGAATGAGTTAGAGTGGCTTGATCAATACATCACGATTTCTATTAAAGTTCCAGAAGAACCCCATTTTAAGATAAAAAACTACAAACCAGGACTAAATATCTACCAACAATTTAACTGCCTTACTGGAAAAAAATTAAACCCTTCAGAGGATGAGAATTCAATCTAGAGTCTTTATAGTATATCAACACAATATGCAGTACACAATCAGTATTAACAGACATATGAACAAAATTAAAAGTATGACCCATAGTTAAGAAGACAAAAGGAAACAGGGGCTTCCCTGTTGGTCCAGTGGGTAAAGAGTCCACCTTGCTGGAGAAGGAAATGGCAACCCACTCCAGTATTCTTGCCAGGGAAATCCCATGGACAGAGGAGCCTGGCGGGCTACAGTCCATGGGGTTGCAAAGAGTTGGAAATAAAGGAATCTGGATAGTCCCTTCCCAGTGCTCTGAAAAGTTAGGTCTTGTTCAGAACCAGAAAGCATAAAGTCAAGGTCCTGAAGCAGCTGAAATAAAAACCTTTGATGAAAAAAAAAAAAAAGAGAGAAAGTCCACCGTGCACTGCAAGGGGTGCTGGATCTATCCCTGGCCCTGGAAGATCCCACATGCCACGGAACAGCTGGACCAGTGTGTCCAGTTATGAGCCAGCACTTGAAGCGCATGTGCCCAGAGCCAGTGCTCTGCAACAAGAGAGAGGCCACTGCAATGAGAGGCCCACACAGGCCAAAGAATGAAAATGGATGAAAATAAATAAATAAAGAACCAATAAAAGAGGCCAAAGTTGTTTTTTTTTTTTTTTTTTTTTGAGACCAATGTTTTAAAAAAGAAAATTATAAAAAAAAAAAGAGGAGAAAAAACAGTTGCTAGACAAAATAAAACAGACATTAGAATTCATAGACAACTTTCAAAATAGTAATAAATATATTAGAGAATACATAACAATAATTGGACATAATATGTAAAGAGATGAGGAATTCAGAACAGATGTGAAAACTAAATTAAAAAGTTTTGAAATGGGAAAAAAATCTAAAATGAAAAATTCACAACCCAATTAATAAATGGGAAAAATACTTAAACAGACATCTCTCCAAAGATAACATACACATGGCCAACAAACACATGAAGAAATGCTCAACATTGCTCGTTGTTAGAGAAATGCAAATCAAAACTACAATGAGATATCACCTCACACCAGTCAGAATGGCCATCATCAAAAAGTCTACAGACAATAAATGCTGGAAAGAGTGTGGATGAAAGGGAACCCTCTTGCACTGTTGGTAGAAATGTAAATTGATACAGCTACTATGGAAGATAGTACGGAAATTCCTCAAAAAATTAAAAGTGAACCACCATATGACCCAGCAAATTTCACTACTAGGCCTATACACTGAAGAAATCAAATTTGAAAAATACACACGTACCCCACTGTTCATTGCAGCACTATTTACAATAGCTAGAACATGGAAACAAGCTAGAAGTTCATCGACAGATGAATGCATAAAGCAGCTGTGGTACATATACACAATGGAATATTACTCAACAATAGAAAGAAATATATCTGAGTCAGTTCTAATGAGGTGCTTCAATCTAGAACCTATTATACAGAATGAATTACGTCAGAAAGAGAAAGATAAATATTGTATACTGACACATGTATATGGAATCTAGAAAGATGGCAGTGATAAATGTATATGCAGAGCAGCAAAGAAGAAACAGGCACAGAGAACAGACTTATGGACACCGGGGTGAGGGAGGGGAATACGCTGTGGGACTAAGGGATGTCAAACAGGGGTTCTGTGGCGACCTGGAGGGGTGGGATGGGGAGGGAGACGGAAGGGAGGTGCGAGAGAGGTGGGGACAGGTGTATACCTATGGCGGATTCAGGTTGATGTGTGGCAGTAAACAAAACTCTCTAGAAAAGGAAAAAGGAATATAACTCAATGGGTGAAATTTATAGTAGATTGGATATAATTCAATGAAGGATTAATGAGCTTGAAGACAGTCAAAAGAAATCACCCAAAGTGAAGCACGGAGGGAAGAATGATTGAGAAAATAATGAACGAATCCTCTATGAACTTGGAAAAGTCATAGTGACTGAAATCCTAGAGAGAAAAATGTGAGGGAGAACAGAGCAACTAGATAGATAGGTAGGTAGGTAGGTAGGTAGATGGATAGAGATAGATGGACAGGTAGATAGACTTCAATTCAATTTTAAAACTCAGTCCAATCTGAAAATCTTGTTTCTATAGGTAGTAGTTCTCAATCTTTCTTGGAAAAAAAAAAAAAAAACTCCTTTCCACAAAAGTGCTCCTTTCCCCAGGTTCTTTTCCCAAGATGATGACTAGTTTTATGCTGAAAGTAGTTGGCTGACCTTCCGCAGATAAGGGTTCTCAGACCCAGGTCTTCTGATCACTGGATGTCCATCTCAAATTAAAAAGTGAACCACCATATGACCCAGCAAATTTCACTACTAGGCCTATACACTGAAGAAATCAAATTTGAAAAATACACACGTACCCCACTGTTCATTGCAGCACTATTTACAATAGCTAGAACATGGAAACAAGCTAGAAGTTCATCGACAGATGAATGCATAAAGCAGCTGTGGTACATATACACAATGGAATATTACTCAACAATAGAAAGAAATATATCTGAGTCAGTTCTAATGAGGTGCTTCAATCTAGAACCTATTATACAGAATGAATTACGTCAGAAAGAGAAAGATAAATATTGTATACTGACACATGTATATGGAATCTAGAAAGATGGCAGTGATAAATGTATATGCAGAGCAGCAAAGAAGAAACAGGCACAGAGAACAGACTTATGGACACCGGGGTGAGGGAGGGGAATACGCTGTGGGACTAAGGGATGTCAAACAGGGGTTCTGTGGCGACCTGGAGGGGTGGGATGGGGAGGGAGACGGAAGGGAGGTGCGAGAGAGGTGGGGACAGGTGTATACCTATGGCGGATTCAGGTTGATGTGTGGCAGTAAACAAAACTCTCTAGAAAAGGAAAAAGGAATATAACTCAATGGGTGAAATTTATAGTAGATTGGATATAATTCAATGAAGGATTAATGAGCTTGAAGACAGTCAAAAGAAATCACCCAAAGTGAAGCACGGAGGGAAGAATGATTGAGAAAATAATGAACGAATCCTCTATGAACTTGGAAAAGTCATAGTGACTGAAATCCTAGAGAGAAAAATGTGAGGGAGAACAGAGCAACTAGATAGATAGGTAGGTAGGTAGGTAGGTAGGTAGATGGATAGAGATAGATGGACAGGTAGATAGACTTCAATTCAATTTTAAAACTCAGTCCAATCTGAAAATCTTGTTTCTATAGGTAGTAGTTCTCAATCTTTCTTGGAAAAAAAAAAAAAAAACTCCTTTCCACAAAAGTGCTCCTTTCCCCAGGTTCTTTTCCCAAGATGATGACTAGTTTTATGCTGAAAGTAGTTGGCTGACCTTCCGCAGATAAGGGTTCTCAGACCCAGGTCTTCTGATCACTGGAATGTCCATCTCAATTCAGCTGCCCCTTCTGACATTTGCAATTAAAGCTGCTTGTGTTTAGCAGAATTAAGCTATGCTGTAAAAAAGCAGGGCTGACTGAGTCTCTCCTCAGCTCCCACTTCTACTATCTCTCAAGAACTTGCCATATTCTTCCTCCAGTTCCTTAGACCATTGGTTCATCCCTGGCTTCTCCTGCTCTGACTTGCTGACTCCAATGTGTTAAGACCACATTGGAATTCAGAGCTTCACAGTCTCCTTTCTGACCACTGAACAGTCTCACTGATACACCTAGCCTTCAAGATGCTACAGGTATGACCAGAAGTAACCACTTTCCAGAGTCCCAAATGGGAAGATGTTCCTCCTGTCTCTTGACCCTTCCCATCTTTCCACTCCCAAACCTGCTTGTCCTCTATGATTTATACCCTCTGGATATTAGCTTGGAGAGAGGAAATCCTTCTCACTTTCTTGGCAAACTGCAACAAAATTCCCAGGCCAGAAAAAGGTATTACTTTCCATAGTTCATATCCTTCTGTGACACTAAGCACCATCTCTATTCTATAGAAGAATGATATCAGCAGAGTCCTACAACTTTAACACCCAAGCTACTAACAGCAGGAAGGGGATAAAGCAAATAGGAAATTCTGTCTTAAGACAACTGTTTGACTGCTCTGCTTGCTTTATAATCTTATTTTGCAAAGCAGAAGCTATTTATTCTGTCTTTGGATTCCTTCCACAGCAAACTCTGATCTCTCCCTAGACATTTGAACTGGCAAAACTGACTAGGACAAAGAGAAAGAGAGAAATACAGTAATACTTTTCAAAATATTACTATTATCCAATAGTGTATTTTATTTATAACTATTCAATATGGATAGAGGTGTAAGGCAGAAATCCATTTCAGGATAACTTTACTAGTCATGAGTCTTGACACCCCTTGCATTTCAGATAGAATTCCTTAGCACAAAATTCTCAAATTAGTGAACAGTGTAGGTCTAGACACAAGCCTCAAGACAATGCTTTATGGAAGTCAAACTCCTTATTTTCCCTAACTCCTTGAATTTGAGTCACCATAAATTTTTCCCAAGATGATGACTAGTTTTATGCTGAAAGTAGTTGGCTGACCTTCCGCAGATAAGGGTTCTCAGACCCAGGTCTTCTGATCACTGGAATGTCCATCTCAATTCAGCTGCCCTTCTGACATTTGCAATTAAAGCTGCTTGTGTTTAGCAGAATTAAGCTATGCTGTAAAAAAGCAGGGCTGACTGAGTCTCTCCTCAGCTCCCACTTCTACTATCTCTCAAGAACTTGCCATATTCTTCCTCCAGTTCCTTAGACCATTGGTTCATCCCTGGCTTCTCCTGCTCTGACTTGCTGACTCCAATGTGTTAAGACCACATTGGAATTCAGAGCTTCACAGTCTCCTTTCTGACCACTGAACAGTCTCACTGATACACCTAGCCTTCAAGATGCTACAGGTATGACCAGAAGTAACCACTTTCCAGAGTCCCAAATGGGAAGATGTTCCTCCTGTCTCTTGACCCTTCCCATCTTTCCACTCCCAAACCTGCTTGTCCTCTATGATTTATACCCTCTGGATATTAGCTTGGAGAGAAATCCTGCTCACTTTCTTGGCAAACTGCAACAAAATTCCCAGGCCAGAAAAAGGTATTACTTTCCATAGTTCATATCCTTCTGTGACACTAAGCACCATCTCTATTCTATAGAAGAATGATATCAGCAGAGTCCTACAACTTTAACACCCAAGCTACTAACAGCAGGAAGGGGATAAAGCAAATAGGAAATTCTGTCTTAAGACAACTGTTTGACTGCTCTGCTTGCTTTATAATCTTATTTTGCAAAGCAGAAGCTATTTATTCTGTCTTTGGATTCCTTCCACAGCAAACTCTGATCTCTCCCTAGACATTTGAACTGGCAAAACTGACTAGGACAAAGAGAAAGAGAGAAATACAGTAATACTTTTCAAAATATTACTATTATCCAATAGTGTATTTTATTTATAACTATTCAATATGGATAGAGGTGTAAGGCAGAAATCCATTTCAGGATAACTTTACTAGTCATGAGTCTTGACACCCCTTGCATTTCAGATAGAATTCCTTAGCACAAAATTCTCAAATTAGTGAACAGTGTAGGTCTAGACACAAGCCTCAAGACAATGCTTTATGGAAGTCAAACTCCTTATTTTCCCTAACTCCTTGAATTTGAGTCACCATATCAAATTTAAGTTTCTCAGGATGAAATCAAGAATAATTTGGAGAAAATTGTATCAAAGCCCAGAAATTTCTTAGTAGATTCTTTTCTCTGTCATTTTTAACTATTACCTCTTTTGGACCATTATAAGATGCATCAGACTCCATTCACAACAAGCTCTGAATTATGGGGCAAATCATCACACTAAATTATGATTGTTTTAACCCCTAAATAGGTGCTTACTCCATTCACAACAAGCTCTGAATTATGGGGCAAATCATCACACTAAATTATGATTGTTTTAACCCCTAAATAGGTGCTTATTATTTAAGGAATTCTTACTTTAAAAAAAAGTCCTCAGTTGAATCTAGTGATAGATTTCCAAATTTACTTATGGTAGTTGGCAAAAAAGGTTTAACATAATGACTGATGGCATACTCATCTAGAGACAGGTGTTCATGAGATTTAATTCAAAAGGAAAGTTTTTAAACTTCCACATTTTGATTATATATATATATATATCTCACACATACACAGAGCAAATCCCCTCAGGAGCACTGAATTTCAGATGTGTTGTCTCTGCTGGTTTATTAATGACACTGTCTGGTGGGCATCGATGAGTCACACAAGGGCTGTAACAGATTCCTATCTTTCCTTAAATGTTTTGTTCTAGTTTACATCAATATACCAAGGTAGAAAACAACTTATACATATAGACCTTAGGCTGATGTAGCAGCTGAGTTTTACTAAATATTTAATATACCGCGGCTGTTTCTAATTTCAGAAGAAATATGAAGGCAGTGCTCCTGAAATCCCACAAGCTAGTCTTTCATTTGAAATCCAAATGGGAAGGGTTGTGGTTCAAATGACTTCAAGTTGGCATTAGATGGTTCAGAGGAAATGAAACCATTTCAAAGAAAATCCAATAGTGTATTTTATTTATAACTATTCAATATGGATAGAGGTGTAAGGCAGAAATCCATTTCAGGATAACTTTACTAGTCATGAGTCTTGACACCCCTTGCATTTCAGATAGAATTCCTTAGCACAAAATTCTCAAATTAGTGAACAGTGTAGGTCTAGACACAAGCCTCAAGACAATGCTTTATGGAAGTCAAACTCCTTATTTTCCCTAACTCCTTGAATTTGAGTCACCATATCAAATTTAAGTTTCTCAGGATGAAATCAAGAATAATTTGGAGAAAATTGTATCAAAGCCCAGAAATTTCTTAGTAGATTCTTTTCTCTGTCATTTTTAACTATTACCTCTTTTGGACCATTATAAGATGCATCAGACTCCATTCACAACAAGCTCTGAATTATGGGGCAAATCATCACACTAAATTATGATTGTTTTAACCCCTAAATAGGTGCTTACTCCATTCACAACAAGCTCTGAATTATGGGGCAAATCATCACACTAAATTATGATTGTTTTAACCCCTAAATAGGTGCTTATTATTTAAGGAATTCTTACTTTAAAAAAAAGTCCTCAGTTGAATCTAGTGATAGATTTCCAAATTTACTTATGGTAGTTGGCAAAAAAGGTTTAACATAATGACTGATGGCATACTCATCTAGAGACAGGTGTTCATGAGATTTAATTCAAAAGGAAAGTTTTTAAACTTCCACATTTTGATTATATATATATATATATCTCACACATACACAGAGCAAATCCTCAGGAGCACTGAATTTCAGATGTGTTGTCTCTGCTGGTTTATTAATGACACTGTCTGGTGGGCATCGATGAGTCACACAAGGGCTGTAACAGATTCCTATCTTTCCTTAAATGTTTTGTTCTAGTTTACATCAATATACCAAGGTAGAAAACAACTTATACATATAGACCTTAGGCTGATGTAGCAGCTGAGTTTTACTAAATATTTAATATACCGCGGCTGTTTCTAATTTCAGAAGAAATATGAAGGCAGTGCTCCTGAAATCCCACAAGCTAGTCTTTCATTTGAAATCCAAATGGGAAGGGTTGTGGTTCAAATGACTTCAAGTTGGCATTAGATGGTTCAGAGGAAATGAAACCATTTCAAAGAAAATCACATTTTTTTTCTGGAAAGAGATTTTTAAATGTGTATTTTATTTTCTACATAGTAGCCATAATATTTCCCATGATCAGAAAAGAATGACATAAATCTAAATAGCACCATGAAAAAGAGTCTTTTCTGAGGTGTAATATCATTTATTGGACAAATCAGAACCATTAGAACATATTGGAAATCTCATTCTATAATAAAAATATTAATAGTATATTATTGTGAAAAAAAAAAACAGTGCAGCTCTCTCTTCCATAAACTTTCACATCATCACAATATGTAGTCTAACTGTATAATTGCTTTTATAATAACACAGTATAAAAATATTCATTAAACAAATACAGTAGGTTTAGCTGTAAAAAATGGCCTAGGTCAAAAAAAAAAAAAAAAAAAGAGAGAGAGAGCAAGACAACTTTGAATCTCACCAAAATACCTATACATATTAATTCTTAGCTTCTTAACTCTGTCTATCTGTAAAACCAAATGCCCCAAAAGTTATACAAGAAAAATATTTTAAAGCTGGCTAGAACTATTTAATTAGAAAATTCATATTTCCTCAAAGTAGCAGGGATTGATTACGCATAAAAGTTGCAGAAGATAGCCAGTTTCCTTTTTTTCAGAAGATTATCAGAGTACAGAGCCTAAGGCATCAACTAAAGCATGCAAAATGAGGATTTATTTAGGTAACATCAAGCTTATCTCTTCAGCTAATACCAGGATATTTGGACAGGAGCAGCAGTAACACCCCACTGTTTGAAAAAGGAAATACTCTTTACATTATTAGAAGCTTACATCTCACAAACAATTCAGGAACTAGTCTTCCAACATTTTTCTTAAATGTGATTTAAGTCACTGAATCCTACAAATAAGAATAATTAACATTAAAGGAACACATTTTAATGGCATTTTAAATGTAAAACAGCACCGAAATCTGAGGCCTAGAGAGACATGGACTAAAATTGACTAAACTGTTGAAAATGCTATGTCTTTAAATTAATTTATGTTGAACACAGTGGGTACCAGAGTCAATTCTGGTTGCTATGGCAACAGACACTGAAAATTTAAAGATCCAGCAGCAGGCTCAATTCCTGGCAAAGAGGGCTATTTCACATTAAAATTACATACCACCACAACAGTGTTGATGAAACCTGTTAAATAGATACACATATAAGCCCACTTTTTTTTTTTTTAAGACAATTTAATTAGTATATGTGAGATACCATGTTTATCATTTTAACTTAAATTTTTTCCTAGCTAGATTTAAAGAGTGAATTAAAATCTAAGTTTCAGAAAGTAGGCAACAAATTATCAAAATGCTTCGCTAGGGAAAGGAAAGATTTCTAAGCTAACCATGTAATAAGACAAGCAGTCTTAATATTTGCTTTGCAAATGGTACTTGGCTGGTGGGCCATTCTCATACAATAAAAACCAAAAATAAGTAACAAAGGCAGGATATGCACTCACACGAATCACTGAATTTTTCAGCCTGATAAAATGCATTATGTTTTCTCTAAAGAGTCTTTTACTTGGCTGTAAGATTGCTGGATGTGAAAACAATTGTGTTTTATATCATTCTAATACAGTTTTTATGAGGTCAAGGCTCATAAATTATATCAAACAATTATACTCATATAGCCCCCAAAACAGTCACCAACCGAAAGGAAACAAGATGTGAGGGGCCGTCAATCAAGGTGTGCCGAAGAGAAGAGAAGATTATCAGAGTACAGAGCCTAAGGCATCAACTAAAGCATGCAAAATGAGGATTTATTTAGGTAACATCAAGCTTATCTCTTCAGCTAATACCAGGATATTTGGACAGGAGCAGCAGTAACACCCCACTGTTTGAAAAAGGAAATACTCTTTACATTATTAGAAGCTTACATCTCACAAACAATTCAGGAACTAGTCTTCCAACATTTTTCTTAAATGTGATTTAAGTCACTGAATCCTACAAATAAGAATAATTAACATTAAAGGAACACATTTTAATGGCATTTTAAATGTAAAACAGCACCGAAATCTGAGGCCTAGAGAGACATGGACTAAAATTGACTAAACTGTTGAAAATGCTATGTCTTTAAATTAATTTATGTTGAACACAGTGGGTACCAGAGTCAATTCTGGTTGCTATGGCAACAGACACTGAAAATTTAAAGATCCAGCAGCAGGCTCAATTCCTGGCAAAGAGGGCTATTTCACATTAAAATTACATACCACCACAACAGTGTTGATGAAACCTGTTAAATAGATACACATATAAGCCCACTTTTTTGTTTAAGACAATTTAATTAGTATATGTGAGATACCATGTTTATCATTTTAACTTAAATTTTTTCCTAGCTAGATTTAAAGAGTGAATTAAAATCTAAGTTTCAGAAAGTAGGCAACAAATTATCAAAATGCTTCGCTAGGGAAAGGAAAGATTTCTAAGCTAACCATGTAATAAGACAAGCAGTCTTAATATTTGCTTTGCAAATGGTACTTGGCTGGTGGGCCATTCTCATACAATAAAAACCAAAAATAAGTAACAAAGGCAGGATATGCACTCACACGAATCACTGAATTTTTCAGCCTGATAAAATGCATTATGTTTTCTCTAAAGAGTCTTTTACTTGGCTGTAAGATTGCTGGATGTGAAAACAATTGTGTTTTATATCATTCTAATACAGTTTTTATGAGGTCAAGGCTCATAAATTATATCAAACAATTATACTCATATAGCCCCCAAAACAGTCACCAACCGAAAGGAAACAAGATGTGAGGGGCCGTCAATCAAGGTGTGCCGAAGAGAAGAGAAGATGGAGGTCTTGGGAAGTGGCAATCCTCCCAGTATCTCCTTACACTGAAGCACAAAGGGCAAGGGAAGTGATTGCTGGGTTATGGTTAAATACACATCATGAGAGTTCAGTTTTTTCCAGTCTGTCTTTAAAAATATTTGTATAGACATGCGTTTTTGTGTGTGTGGACTGGCCATTTTCTTGTTGCTTAGTCTATCAAAGTGTAATACTACTATTAAATGGCTCATGTTGAGACATCGGTTAAAATTGATTCTCTAAGGGGTATCGTTGGACTGCAAGGAACTCGAACCAGTCAATCCTAAAGAAAATCTACCCTGAATATTCACTAGAAAGACTGATGCTGAAGTTGAAGCTCCAATTCTTTGACCACCTGATGCAAAGAGATGACTCATTAGAAAAGACCCTGGTGCTGGGAAAAACAGCAGGCCAAAGGAGAAGTGGATGACAGAAGATGAGACGGTTGGATGGCATCACTGACCCAGTGGACGTGAGCTTGAGCAAGGACAGGGAAGCATGGTGTGTTGCAGTCTATGGGGTTGCAAGAGTCAGACATGACAGAATTGAACTGATGCCAAGAATTAATTCCATTTGAAACACAGAGATTTCCTTATTGTGTGTTCATTTTATAATTTTAAAGTCAGGTTATTTAATCAAATTTCACGTTTTTCAAATCCTGCTTAAAGAAGGAACAGGAGATGGTGAGGATTATAGAAATGAAAATATTACTTCTCTCTCCTTAAGTAGGTGCCCTAAAGATTTTCCGAGCTACAATAATTCTAAGTCAACAAGAGATTTGCAGGGTCTAAGGAATATTTATTTAATTCCACAGCCCTATTTTTTACAGTTTAGAGAAATGCCTAAAATTTTCATTTTATTGGCCATCCAAACTCCCCTCTCATACAAAGACAAGAGTTGAAAACAAAGAAAACACTATTTGGATCCAAAATATGCAGTATCTTTGGAATGTAGACTATGGTAACAAAAATTAATAAGAATGTCTACATTTTAAATTATATTTCAAAAAAAAATTATACTCATATAGCCCCAAAACAGTCACCAACCGAAAGGAAACAAGATGTGAGGGCCGTCAATCAAGGTGTGCCGAAGAAGAGAAGATGGAGGTCTTGGGAAGTGGCAATCCTCCCAGTATCTCCTTACACTGAAGCACAAAGGGCAAGGGAAGTGATTGCTGGGTTATGGTTAAATACACATCATGAGAGTTCAGTTTTTTCCAGTCTGTCTTTAAAAATATTTGTATAGACATGCGTTTTTGTGTGTGTGGACTGGCCATTTTCTTGTTGCTTAGTCTATCAAAGTGTAATACTACTATTAAATGGCTCATGTTGAGACATCGGTTAAAATTGATTCTCTAAGGGGTATCGTTGGACTGCAAGGAACTCGAACCAGTCAATCCTAAAGAAAATCTACCCTGAATATTCACTAGAAAGACTGATGCTGAAGTTGAAGCTCCAATTCTTTGACCACCTGATGCAAAGAGATGACTCATTAGAAAAGATCCTGATGCTGGGAAAACAGCAGGCCAAAGGAGAAGTGGATGACAGAAGATGAGACGGTTGGATGGCATCACTGACCCAGTGGACGTGAGCGTGAGCACGGACAGGGAAGCTTGGTGTGTTGCAGTCTATGGGGTTGCAAGAGTCAGACATGACAGAATTGAACTGATGCCAAGAATTAATTCCATTTGAAACACAGAGATTTCCTTATTGTGTGTTCATTTTATAATTTTAAAGTCAGGTTATTTAATCAAATTTCACGTTTTTCAAATCCTGCTTAAAGAAGGAACAGGAGATGGTGAGGATTATAGAAATGAAAATATTACTTCTCTCTCCTTAAGTAGGTGCCCTAAAGATTTTCCGAGCTACAATAATTCTAAGTCAACAAGAGATTTGCAGGGTCTAAGGAATATTTATTTAATTCCACAGCCCTATTTTTTACAGTTTAGAGAAATGCCTAAAATTTTCATTTTATTGGCCATCCAAACTCCCCTCTCATACAAAGACAAGAGTTGAAAACAAAGAAAACACTATTTGGATCCAAAATATGCAGTATCTTTGGAATGTAGACTATGGTAACAAAAATTAATAAGAATGTCTACATTTCAAATAAATTTCAAAGAGATGGAAAATCAAACTATTTTGACATGTGAAATCCAATAGTTTCACTGTCTGAAGTCATAGGCTATTAATTATGTTGAAAACATGTTCATAATCAGAACAAATACTACCCATGATGATTCAAAGGAAGAAATCTTTTCCACTAAAAACTGTATCACATTAAAAATATTAAAACTCATTCATGTTATCAAAGTTTTAATTTATTTTCAAGTGGTTTGAAATAAACACTCTGCTATGATCCAGTGGGTAGAGAACTACAAACAAGTTTCTAATTATGTATTTAAAACCATGCATTTATATAATCTACATGGAACAATGTGTCCTACTAAAACCATCCTTCAGTTTTTAAGAGTCCTCTTTAGGTATTTATAGACCTTGGCATCCACTCCAACTGTTAGATCTTGCAATGACTTTTCACACATTCCTCTTTAACTTATCAACAACATTTATAGATGTCCTACATGGCGTAAGAAATTATTTGTATTTAGTTAATACTTCTTAAAAAGTATTTGCTGTCCATGTATATCAAATAACACTAAGATTTTTAACATTACTAATTAGTTGTTGTAGTTGAACAGATATATTGTTTTCCTTTAATCATTATAAAGCATCAACATCGGGCTGCCCTGCTGGTTAAGTGGTAAAAAAAATTCACCTGCCACATGGGTTCAGTCCCTTATCTGGGAAGATTCTACATGCCTTGAAGCAACTAAGCCAGTATGCCACAACTACTGAGTCTGTGGTCTAGAGCCAGAGAGCTACAACTACTGAGTCTACCTCCTGTAACTACTGAAGCCCAGACACCTAAATCCAGTGCTCTGCAACAAGAGAAGCCACCACAATCAGAAGACTGTGCACCACAACTAGAAAGCAGCCCCAATTTTCCACAACCAAAGAAAAGCCTGAGTAGTGAGGAAAATCCCACACAGCCAAACATAACTACCTAAATAAAATTAAAAAAAAAAAAAAAAATCAACACCTTGGGGCTACCTTGGTGGTCCAGTGGGTAAAGAGTCCACCTTGCAGTACAAGGGGCATGGGGTCCGGAAGAGCCCATATGGTAACAAAAATTAATAAGAATGTCTACATTTCAAATAAATTTCAAAGAGATGGAAAATCAAACTATTTTGACATGTGAAATCCAATAGTTTCACTGTCTGAAGTCATAGGCTATTAATTATGTTGAAAACATGTTCATAATCAGAACAAATACTACCCATGATGATTCAAAGGAAGAAATCTTTTCCACTAAAAACTGTATCACATTAAAAATATTAAAACTCATTCATGTTATCAAAGTTTTAATTTATTTTCAAGTGGTTTGAAATAAACACTCTGCTATGATCCAGTGGGTAGAGAACTACAAACAAGTTTCTAATTATGTATTTAAAACCATGCATTTATATAATCTACATGGAACAATGTGTCCTACTAAAACCATCCTTCAGTTTTTAAGAGTCCTCTTTAGGTATTTATAGACCTTGGCATCCACTCCAACTGTTAGATCTTGCAATGACTTTTCACACATTCCTCTTTAACTTATCAACAACATTTATAGATGTCCTACATGGCGTAAGAAATTATTTGTATTTAGTTAATACTTCTTAAAAAGTATTTGCTGTCCATGTATATCAAATAACACTAAGATTTTTAACATTACTAATTAGTTGTTGTAGTTGAACAGATATATTGTTTTCCTTTAATCATTATAAAGCATCAACATCGGGCTGCCCTGCTGGTTAAGTGGTAAAAAAAATTCACCTGCCACATGGGTTCAGTCCCTTATCTGGGAAGATTCTACATGCCTTGAAGCAACTAAGCCAGTATGCCACAACTACTGAGTCTGTGGTCTAGAGCCAGAGAGCTACAACTACTGAGTCTACCTCCTGTAACTACTGAAGCCCAGACACCTAAATCCAGTGCTCTGCAACAAGAGAAGCCACCACAATCAGAAGACTGTGCACCACAACTAGAAAGCAGCCCCAATTTTCCACAACCAAAGAAAAGCCTGAGTAGTGAGGAAAATCCCACACAGCCAAACATAACTACCTAAATAAAATTAAAAAAAAAAAAAAAATCAACACCTTGGGGCTACCTTGGTGGTCCAGTGGGTAAAGAGTCCACCTTGCAGTACAAGGGGCATGGGTTCAATCCCTGGCCCGGGAAGAGCCCATATGCCACAGAGCAGCCGAACTGGTGTGTCCAATTATGAGCCAGCACTCTGGAGTGCATGTGCCCAGAGCCAGTGCTCTGCAAGGAGAGAGGCCACTGCAATGGGAGGCCCACACAGGCCATAGAATAAAGGCAGATGAAAATAAATAAATAAAAAACAATAAAAGAGGCCAAAAAAGAAAAAGACCATTAAAAAATCACCATTTTTTGACAATCTGTTATGAGCAAGGCAATGGAAAGGGTAAAATCTAATGGGGGAAGAAGACAGATACACTGATATTGACCATGCAAACTAAGTAGTAAAAGTAGCTTTTGCCTGAAGATATGAGTAAAGATTTTCTGGAAGAAGTGGGTCATTTGTTCTAAAGACTGAATTTACAGAGTACAGGGGCCTACACAGATGAAAAGGAAGGGCCTTCCAGGAGGTAAAGACAAAGATATAATAGAGGAACATATACACTGTTCCAGAGATCCTGGACTAAGGCTCTTTATTAAAAAATTTCAAATCCCAGTTTGATGTAGATTGAATTTTTCCTTTAGCCTAGAAGATTTTGGAGTAGGAAATTCAAGATGAGAGGTCTTCTCAGTATAATTCACATGGCAGCAAGTCTGTAGATAGAGTGGAATAGGAAGACATGAATTGAATATATATTAGAAGATTTAATCCAAGTGAGATAAAAAAAAAAATGTGGATTACGATGATAGCAAGGGAGATAGGACAAAGGCCATTTAGAAATATTAGAGAAGTAGAATGAAGAGGATTTGGGAAAGGCTAATTTGACATCCCCATTTATAAGGGTTAAGACAGTTGATATGGTAAAGAATATGAATATATCAGAGTAGAGAGTCATAAATTACAGTGTATTTTGGAAATGAAAAGCAAATAATAATGTTTTCAATTTTGTCTTTAAATGATGTGGCCTTCCTTTTGAGTTCCCGTCCCTACTCTTTTGCTAAATAGGAAAAGAGTAAAGTAAATGACCAGCTGTTTAAAGCTTAATACAATCTAATAATTTAAATAGTCCCTTTAAGTGGTACATAGTCTCCATAAGATTAAAAAACTGTTCTTTCTCTCAGATAATCTTACTCTCTTCTTCTATCTGTAAGTGGGGAATGGATGTATAAGTGAATAGATTTGTGAGCAGACAGCATACTTTTCCTCTCTGTGCCTCCATTGTCTCTTCTGTGAAATAAATATAGTAATACCTGTCTTGATCTCACAAGATGGTTGTAAGAATCATAACTAAGATCAGGTATTGCTTCTGATAATCCTTTGTAAATGTAAAGCGCTAAAGATGTGGCTGGGCATTAGTATTTTTCCCTTCATATCTGTAGCTTGTGCTGAGTTATGTCA
This sequence comes from Tragulus kanchil, assembly GCA_022376925.1. NCBI lineage: Eukaryota > Metazoa > Chordata > Mammalia > Artiodactyla > Tragulidae > Tragulus > Tragulus kanchil. The sequence continues at coordinate 58,394,007 of JAIOJX010000004.1, forward strand.
CTCCTACCCTTAATATTTACTTCACACTCAAAGTGGATCACTAAAAAACACCTGTGACTGGCTGATCATAAAATAAGTATGGCCCACTCCAGGCAAGCAGGAAGTAACAGTTACTTATCTCAGAAGAAGCCATCAATCAATGATGAAAAAGAGATTGGTGGATAGTACACCTCCGCTTCCTTGCCCCTCAGATGGAATAACTTGAAGTGCACCTTCCATGGAGCATCCTGTAATTTCTCAGAGGGAACAAGGGCCAGTTTAACCACAGTACTAACTTGCTTGACGCTAAACTCTGTTGGTTCCCTATCCTGCCCTGTCTTACTTGCCAGCTACCCTGCTGCTGTTTCCTAGGATGACCTAGAATAAACCACATGTACTTGAATCCTTGTCTCACAGTATCCTTGGGGGGAAACCACGCAAAGGCAGTATCTCTTGACTAAGTCTTGCCATCCTTGTTTTCTTGAAAGAAAGGGAGAAATCTCTGAAGCCTGGAAGCCTAAATCACAAAGGAATTAAAATCTGAAGTAGACTTATTTCTCCCGTTTGATCTCTCAATTTAAAGCAGAATGACAAATTTCCTATTAATAAAATATGGTGGGTAATTTCTTCCCCCTGCATGACTCATCCTGAGGTCTAGCTAACAGAAAGCATTCCTAGACCATTTTGAAAAGGTCAGTGAGCTCTGAGTCAGCCCATTCTCCTAGGCTCATATGTGGAATCAGCTTAGAATCAGCAAGTTCTTCTGCCCAAACCTGTCTTTTTTTCATCATTTTTATTATAGTTAAATTACAATATTGTGTTAGTTTCAGCTCTGCAGCAAAGTGACTCAGTTCTATATACATATATAGTCTTTTTTAGATTCTTTTTCATTATTAATTATTACAAAATATTGAATATAATTCCCTGTGCTCTACAGTAGCCCTCTGTTGTTTATTTCCAAACCTGCTTTTTTGAAATCTTTCTAATTTTTTTTTTTTTTGCCTCTAAGTCATCATTTGTTTTCACCCATCTTTATTCTTTGGCCTATATCACAGTGGCCCATCACAGTGGCCTCTCCTGTCGCAGAGTACCAGCTCTGGGCGCACGCACTCCAGAGCTCTGGCTCATAGTCGGACACACCGGTCCAGCCACTCCACTGCACGTGGGATCTTCCCAGGCCAGGGATTGAACCGGTGCCCCTTGCACTTGCATGGTGAACTCTTTACCCACTGGACCACTAAGGAAGCCCCGAACCTATTTTATATAGAACAATAATTTCAGTTCAGTAAGTAAAAATGTTCACTTTATGGTATAAGAACCATAGGATTTTTAACAGTATCACATTCCCAAGAGCCATTAGGCCAAATTTAATGTTGCCTTCAAATTTGTACAAAAAGCAGTACTACCATGTCTTCCTCTCTTGATAGAGAAAACACAAACACTTTCTCAAATTATGTTCACTTTAACTAGAAATCTCACTCTAACTATGAAGTTAGGAAGACCCAGTTTCAAATCCTGGCTGCAACTCTTACTACCTATCTCACTGGCTCCATTAGTTAACCTGCTAGGCTTCTGCTTCTTTGTTCCTTATTAGAAAAAATAAAGTACCTAGATTTTACAGTAGCAGTTAGGAATGAAAAGGCTTAGAAGCCTAACATGTAGTATTTTTGTTAGTTTATTTTAAAGGTATCTGGTAATACTTCATTCACTTATTCAAGTGATATTTTTGATCATCTGTTCTTTGGTAGACCCTGTGATGAATACAATATAATCTTTCTCTTATCCTTCAGGAGCTTGTGGTCCATGGTGGAGACAGATATACCTTTTAAAATGAAAAATAATAAAACATATACATTATATCAGATTCAATATATTATTGAATATTAGTATTTAATTGGATGATTATAATGGAAGCTAATTTTTTTCTTAAATTAAGCAACAGTGAAAATGCTATCTGTAATTTCTATGCTTTAGAGACCTTAGTAGTATTCAGATACTTGTATCTACTTATCCTGTATTTACCAGATGAAATTTTTTAACATTGTAATTCTTAGGAACCATTCTCTTTCCATTACCAAAGTGTTAACATCTGCATGGTTGATACTGATGACAATGAGAATGAGAGCGCTGTTCAGCCCTGGGTCATGGTAAATGTGAAGAGAACATTATAACCATGTAGGGCTTTGTAGTGGTCCAAGAAAAATGAATTGCCAGTCTGCCTAACTTATCATGTCCCTCCACTAAAATTACCATCAGTGTCATACACTGACACCAACTGGTTAAGTGCTTAGGGGTCTGGGAAGATTAATATTCTCCTGCCAAAAATACCCAGTCATATGTTTCGTTGATCACTGAGCAAAAGCTTACCCTGCTGCCTGTTCTACATATTTTCAGCATCTTCTGTTCTTGTCTAAAACAGTATTGAATATTTACTGCCTTCTCTTGACTCAGCTTACACCAAAGCTGTTAATTTTCATAGCTGATCCTCACATGCCATTCCTCAAATGGGGAACAGCACACACGCCCCCTCAGGTCTCTCTCACACTTCCTGAGGGTGAGCAGAATTGCCATTGGCTGGGATGACTCATGAGAGGAAGTGTCTGTTGATGAAGTGGTTCATCTATACCAGCAGGTTTAGTGAGGTGTTTAGTTAAGATAAGAAGAGATGTAGCTGACACTCAGAACTCAACTGTAACGTGTTCATCTTCTAACACCTGGCTCTCAGACCTAATTTTTAAACTGTTTGTGCCTAGCGCCCTGTTAGAATATCACCAGCTCTCTTAAAAGAATGATAAAGGGATGTCTTTTACCACTCAGAAGGTCAATCAAGCCTTCCTCTTAACCTTGCCTTCTCATCTTTGCAAAACTGAATGTTTAATTTTTTAAAGAACCATTTGCCTATAAGATGTACATTTCTAATAACTATTTATTCCTACTTTGAGAATAATTGAAACCTCCTTAATTTAGTTCCTTAAATCTCAGAAACATCTTTTATAATGACAAGCATAACTTAGTTTCTGCTTTTGAATAAACATTACATTTTCTTTTTATGAAGAAAGAGATCAGTTCTCAGCTAAATATCAAATTGACTGTCTTTTTTAACTCTAGAAGAAGCTTTTCCTGGATAATTTTAGAATAAAATTTTTGTTTGGCACAATCTTAGGAATTAACTTTCCCAGCATAACTGACCCTTTCCTATGAAAAATTCAATTAGTTACTGTGATTGAGAAATGCCAAAAGAACAGGAAAAAGTGATAAGAAACCAAGGAACCAACACCACTGTTTTGTTTTTTTTTTAAAAAAAACAAACCCACAAATCAGTCAAGAAAACAACAGAGCCCTGAGCAACTAAGGGTCAGAAGTTGCCAGGCTGTTGGCACGGTCCTCCAGGCTATCATCTTTGTCTACACCCCCAGGATGCCCTCTGTGGAGTCATCAATGTGACCTCTTTCAAAGAGTAGTGGAGAAGTTTCAGATACAGACTAGCTCACTAGTCTACACAAAAATGAAGGACGTCTGAAGAGTTTAAGCAGGCACGGGAAAGAAATATAATTAACTGAAACAATTCAAGGTTATGACTAGTAACTCAAAACTGATGACCTGTGAGAGGAAGAACTGGCAAGAGACAACTGATCACAGAGACTGAGGAAAAGTGACTGTTCACTGATTTCTGTGGCTCTCACCTAGACAATGACTATGAGTTACTGGTGGTACCTGCATTATTTACAGTTGAGACCCATACATGCCATACAAACACTTCAACTTACAAATTTAAAAAAATGAAGCTCAACTTTCCCCAAGATAAATCAATATCTAGTTACAGACCTGAATTAGAATCCAAATTTACTGTCTCTTCTCTCCCTTTTCACCCCACTTTGACTTAAGCACATCTTAGATCCAAACAGCTTATCATAATTAACAATAACTACCTTTTATTTATTGAGCATATGCTACTAATATATTTCAGATACTATGGTAAGAACTTAATCTAAAATTTACGATTAATTTCATGATGATTTAAATGAGAGGGACACACACACATATATATAGCATAAATAAAGCAATGTTTAGAGATACTGAATTATGTACAGCATAAAATATAAAAACTACTAACTGACAAAACCATCACTTGGATCTGTATGTACTACTTCCAGTAGAAGTAAGGGGAAGATTACAGAGATCAGCTGTGGCCAAAAGATCTAAATTACACCCTCTCTTCATCTTCATTGTTAAGGTCTTAGTTCTGTGTCTTTCTGCTGCTAAGACTATTGCCACAGCCTCCTAACCAATCTGTTTTCCTCCCTTTCTTCTCAGTATATTTTCTACATTAACCCCAAAAATTTTGACCCTTTCCCTATGAAAAATTCAATTAGTTACTGTGATTGAGAAATGCCAAAAGAACAGGAAAAAGTGAAAAGAAACCAAGGAACCAACACCACTGTTTTGTTTTTTTTTAAAAAAAACAAACCCACAAATCAGTCAAGAAAACAACAGAGCCCTGAGCAACTAAGGGTCAGAAGTTGCCAGGCTGTTGGCACGGTCCTCCAGGCTATCATCTTTGTCTACACCCCCAGGATGCCCTCTGTGGAGTCATCAATGTGACCTCTTTCAAAGAGTAGTGGAGAAGTTTCAGATACAGACTAGCTCACTAGTCTACACAAAAATGAAGGACGTCTGAAGAGTTTAAGCAGGCACGGGAAAGAAATATAATTAACTGAAACAATTCAAGGTTATGACTAGTAACTCAAAACTGATGACCTGTGAGAGGAAGAACTGGCAAGAGACAACTGATCACAGAGACTGAGGAAAAGTGACTGTTCACTGATTTCTGTGGCTCTCACCTAGACAATGACTATGAGTTACTGGTGGTACCTGCATTATTTACAGTTGAGACCCATACATGCCATACAAACACTTCAACTTACAAATTTAAAAAAATGAAGCTCAACTTTCCCCAAGATAAATCAATATCTAGTTACAGACCTGAATTAGAATCCAAATTTACTGTCTCTTCTCTCCCTTTTCACCCCACTTTGACTTAAGCACATCTTAGATCCAAACAGCTTATCATAATTAACAATAACTACCTTTTATTTATTGAGCATATGCTACTAATATATTTCAGATACTATGGTAAGAACTTAATCTAAAATTTACGATTAATTTCATGATGATTTAAATGAGAGGGACACACACACATATATATAGCATAAATAAAGCAATGTTTAGAGATACTGAATTATGTACAGCATAAAATATAAAAACTACTAACTGACAAAACCATCACTTGGATCTGTATGTACTACTTCCAGTAGAAGTAAGGGGAAGATTACAGAGATCAGCTGTGGCCAAAAGATCTAAATTACACCCTCTCTTCATCTTCATTGTTAAGGTCTTAGTTCTGTGTCTTTCTGCTGCTAAGACTATTGCCACAGCCTCCTAACCAATCTGTTTTCCTCCCTTTCTTCTCAGTATATTTTCTACATTAAGAACAGAATCAATTTTTAATATGTGTAACTCAACATAAAACTCTCCTGTTATATCTAATACCATACAGTTAATAAGTAACTATCAGAGTAACAACCAGAGGTGATTTAATTTTTATTTCTTTTAGATTTGGGGACCTTTTTTATTCTTATTAATTAATAACAATATAATCAGGAACTGCAATAGTTTTGTATAACACTTTGAATTCTAAACACAAGGACAGTTTCTGAAATGTTATACAGTTAGAAGATAAAGTTGTAGGCCTCTTTCAAATGCCATTTGGAAGAGATATTTATGATATTAAACCATCGGAAAATGCCTAGAGAAGAATGAGTGATTAAATTTAAAAAAACAGATAAAGATGTCACAAGGAACAAAAATTACAGAGAAATCTCTTTTATAAACCTGGATTTAGGAATATTAGCAAAACTGACTTCAAAAAAATACTTGAGACTAAATCATGATTCTTTCATGAATTCAAGGGTGATTGGAATTAGAAACCCTAGTATTATAACTGAACACATTAACAGATTAAAGAAGAAAAACCATATATATTTATCTTAATAGAGAAAAATGTTTTCTAAAATTCAACACCTTAATTTCAAAAAAATAATGACAGGCAGTTAATCCTAGAAACCTAACTAGCATAAACTAAGTTATTAGGTAAAGGTCTGTAAGAAATTATGGAAAATAATTAACAATAACTACCTTTTATTTATTGAGCATATGCTACTAATATATTTCAGATACTATGGTAAGAACTTAATCTAAAATTTACGATTAATTTCATGATGATTTAAATGAGAGGGACACACACACATATATATAGCATAAATAAAGCAATGTTTAGAGATACTGAATTATGTACAGCATAAAATATAAAAACTACTAACTGACAAAACCATCACTTGGATCTGTATGTACTACTTCCAGTAGAAGTAAGGGGAAGATTACAGAGATCAGCTGTGGCCAAAAGATCTAAATTACACCCTCTCTTCATCTTCATTGTTAAGGTCTTAGTTCTGTGTCTTTCTGCTGCTAAGACTATTGCCACAGCCTCCTAACCAATCTGTTTTCCTCCCTTTCTTCTCAGTATATTTTCTACATTAAGAACAGAATCAATTTTTAATATGTGTAACTCAACATAAAACTCTCCTGTTATATCTAATACCATACAGTTAATAAGTAACTATCAGAGTAACAACCAGAGGTGATTTAATTTTTATTTCTTTTAGATTTGGGGACCTTTTTTATTCTTATTAATTAATAACAATATAATCAGGAACTGCAATAGTTTTGTATAACACTTTGAATTCTAAACACAAGGACAGTTTCTGAAATGTTATACAGTTAGAAGATAAAGTTGTAGGCCTCTTTCAAATGCCATTTGGAAGAGATATTTATGATATTAAACCATCGGAAAATGCCTAGAGAAGAATGAGTGATTAAATTTAAAAAAACAGATAAAGATGTCACAAGGAACAAAAATTACAGAGAAATCTCTTTTATAAACCTGGATTTAGGAATATTAGCAAAACTGACTTCAAAAAAATACTTGAGACTAAATCATGATTCTTTCATGAATTCAAGGGTGATTGGAATTAGAAACCCTAGTATTATAACTGAACACATTAACAGATTAAAGAAGAAAAACCATATATATTTATCTTAATAGAGAAAAATGTTTTCTAAAATTCAACACCTTATCATAATAAACTTTTGAGCAAACTTTAAATGGAAAAGAATTAATGACAGGCAGTTAATCCTAGAAACCTAACTAGATAAACTAATAGTAACTAAGTTATTAGGTAAAGGTCTGTAAGAAATTATAAGCTGAGTATTTTGGCAGTACTGTAAGTAGTCTGTAAAAAGTACTTTTAACTAGAAGTTTTCAGCTCACCCTAGTAACTAGAAATTAAGAAGAAGGTAAAACTTTTTCATATTCTAAAAGCATTCTCTACATTAAACATACTGTTAAATACTATCATGTACTGTGGTCTTTCTTTGAGGCTGCATATTCAGAGAGCTTTCCTGCCCATTTTAAATCTGTCTTCAGTGTGATATAAATGGACGTAAGGCAAAAAGAAAAAAAAAAAAGAGGTGAGGAAAGCCCAGACCACATGTACATATATAAGACTATACTGGATACTTTTAATAGGGAAGAGTCACACAACTTACTTTTTGTCCATGTCTACCCATTATTTCAATAGTAAGAACAAACCATATAGTTTAATGTTTTATTTTTTGCCTCTGAGTAATAAATTCCAACAGAAAGACCACGTCAAAAATGTCAGAAATGCAATCTTCTATAAGGAGAAGGAGAAAATACTCCTACCTCTCTACATTTACAGGATTTACAGGATCATAAACTTAATTTTAAGAAAGTCTATAAAATTATATAATAGAATTGATTTGATAAGGGAGAAAAAACACTCGTTCTGATTTGGTCATTCGAAGGAATATTTATGCTGCTATGTTACATGACTATGATGACAAGTTGCAGCAATGTATTATTTCTGCAATTCTTATATATATGTAAGTCTATGATAGTACCTTCTCATATGGGAGAGAGTATTAAAAACACAGACCAAGGGGCTTCCTTGATGGTCCAGTGGTTAAGGACACCACCTTGGGATTGGTCCAGTGGTTAAGGACACCAAGTGATGGAATTAGAAACCCTAGTATTATAACTGAACAAACATGATTCTTTCATGAATTAAAGGGGATTAAAAAAAGAAAAACCAAAAATATATTTTATCTTAATAGAGAAAAATGTTTTCTAAAATTCAACACCTTATCATAATAAACTTTTGAGCAAACTTTAAATGGAAAAGAATTAATGACAGGCAGTTAATCCTAGAAACCTAACTAGATAAACTAATAGTAACTAAGTTATTAGGTAAAGGTCTGTAAGAAATTATAAGCTGAGTATTTTGGCAGTACTGTAAGTAGTCTGTAAAAAGTACTTTTAACTAGAAGTTTTCAGCTCACCCTAGTAACTAGAAATTAAGAAGAAGGTAAAACTTTTTCATATTCTAAAAGCATTCTCTACATTAAACATACTGTTAAATACTATCATGTACTGTGGTCTTTCTTTGAGGCTGCATATTCAGAGAGCTTTCCTGCCCATTTTAAATCTGTCTTCAGTGTGATATAAATGGACGTAAGGCAAAAAGAAAAAAAAAAAAGAGGTGAGGAAAGCCCAGACCACATGTACATATATAAGACTATACTGGATACTTTTAATAGGGAAGAGTCACACAACTTACTTTTTGTCCATGTCTACCCATTATTTCAATAGTAAGAACAAACCATATAGTTTAATGTTTTATTTTTTGCCTCTGAGTAATAAATTCCAACAGAAAGACCACGTCAAAAATGTCAGAAATGCAATCTTCTATAAGGAGAAGGAGAAAATACTCCTACCTCTCTACATTTACAGGATTTACAGGATCATAAACTTAATTTTAAGAAAGTCTATAAAATTATATAATAGAATTGATTTGATAAGGGAGAAAAAACACTCGTTCTGATTTGGTCATTCGAAGGAATATTTATGCTGCTATGTTACATGACTATGATGACAAGTTGCAGCAATGTATTATTTCTGCAATTCTTATATATATGTAAGTCTATGATAGTACCTTCTCATATGGGAGAGAGTATTAAAAACACAGACCAAGGGGCTTCCTTGATGGTCCAGTGGTTAAGGACACCACCTTGCAGTGCAAGGGGCGCCAGTTCCATCCCTGGCCTGGGAGGGTCCCATGTGCCCCAAAGCAGCTGGGCCAATGTGTCCAACTACTAAGCCAGAGCTCTGGGGTCCATGCACCCAGAGCTGGTGCTCTGCAGTGAGAGAGGCCACTGTGATGGGAGGCCCACACAGGTCAAAGGACAAAGATGGAAATAAATGAAAGACTAACAGAAGTGGCGGGGGTGGAAACCTTGACAAAGTGTATACAAGATTAGAGATAGAAATGCAAATAATACATTTGCATAATAATAAATAAAACATTTGGCTGGAATAAGGTGCTTCTACACAAAATAACTGAGAACTATATAATGTCAGTGTTATAGGCTGAATGATTAGGTAATCCCAAAATTTGGTTGAAATTCTAATTTCTAATGTGATGAAATTAGGAAGTGAGGCCTTTGGAAGGAAATTATGTCACGAGGATGGAGCCTTCATGAATGGAATTGGTGCCTTTGTTAAAAAGATACAAAGACTTTTTTTCTCTCTTTGCCCCAACCACATAAAGACACAATGAGAACAAAATAGCCGTTGGCAAAGCAGGAAGACAATTCTCACCAGACATGGAATCCACCTTGGCCTTGGACTTCCCAGCCTCCAGAATTATGAGAAATACAGTCTGCTGTTTAAGTCACCCAGTTTGAGGTACTTGTTATAGCAGCCCAAACTGAATGACAAGTTCAAGAGGACCTCACATATGTGGAGGTAAAATACTTTAAAAAAATTTACAAAGGAAATTAAAATGTTACAGTATATTGGTTTTCAGCCAGTTTGTTATGCCTTTTTCCAAGAAGGGCATTCCCTGTGATACAGTGTTAGGAAGTTCAGTTTCTTCTTCCCACAAGGTCCCTTGTTCCGCAGCTCCTTAAACTTGGGCAAAATGGATCTTTCATTCAGAAACTATAAATTAATGAAAAGGACTAAAAGGGTATAGTGGATACAGCTTGGGTAGATTCCCTGAAATAAACATACCTTAACAGAGAAGGTTATTTAGGGACTATACAACCAGGTTTATTCCCACTGTCCTAGATTTTTAAATTCTAAGTACTTCTATTCTCTATCAGAAATCTCCCAATTTGGACAATAAGTTCTATGACTGTCCTATTTATTGACTGCCCTCAGAGAACCAGTGGCTAAGCCCGAGGGCAAGGAGGCAATACTAAAACCAGTTCAGGTTGAATTGTTTTAAGCAGAATGCCATGCAGAATACCATTTAAGATGTTTTGTAGATATCTTGCAAAAGAACAATAGATTATGGTGATGGGAGGCCCACCACAGGTCAAAGGACAAAGATGGAAATAAATGAAAGACTAACAGAAGTGGCGGGGGGGAAACCTTGACAAAGTGTATACAAGATTAGAGATAGAAATGCAAATAATACATTTGCATAATAATAAATAAAACATTTGGCTGGAATAAGGTGCTTCTACACAAAATAACTGAGAACTATATAATGTCAGTGTTATAGGCTGAATGATTAGGTAATCCCAAAATTTGGTTGAAATTCTAATTTCTAATGTGATGAAATTAGGAAGTGAGGCCTTTGGAAGGAAATTATGTCACGAGGATGGAGCCTTCATGAATGGAATTGGTGCCTTTGTTAAAAAGATACAAAGACTTTTTTTCTCTCTTTGCCCCAACCACATAAAGACACAATGAGAACAAAATAGCCGTTGGCAAAGCAGGAAGACAATTCTCACCAGACATGGAATCCACCTTGGCCTTGGACTTCCCAGCCTCCAGAATTATGAGAAATACAGTCTGCTGTTTAAGTCACCCAGTTTGAGGTACTTGTTATAGCAGCCCAAACTGAATGACAAGTTCAAGAGGACCTCACATATGTGGAGGTAAAATACTTTAAAAAAATTTACAAAGGAAATTAAAATGTTACAGTATATTGGTTTTCAGCCAGTTTGTTATGCCTTTTTCCAAGAAGGGCATTCCCTGTGATACAGTGTTAGGAAGTTCAGTTTCTTCTTCCCACAAGGTCCCTTGTTCCGCAGCTCCTTAAACTTGGGCAAAATGGATCTTTCATTCAGAAACTATAAATTAATGAAAAGGACTAAAAGGGTATAGTGGATACAGCTTGGGTAGATTCCCTGAAATAAACATACCTTAACAGAGAAGGTTATTTAGGGACTATACAACCAGGTTTATTCCCACTGTCCTAGATTTTTAAATTCTAAGTACTTCTATTCTCTATCAGAAATCTCCCAATTTGGACAATAAGTTCTATGACTGTCCTATTTATTGACTGCCCTCAGAGAACCAGTGGCTAAGCCCGAGGGCAAGGAGGCAATACTAAAACCAGTTCAGGTTGAATTGTTTTAAGCAGAATGCCATGCAGAATACCATTTAAGATGTTTTGTAGATATCTTGCAAAAGAACAAATAGATTATATGAAGTTAGGGCAGGGGTAATAATCTATAAAAGTATAAATTGAGCTTAATGCAAAAAAGCAAGAAAAGAATATTCTAATAAAAGACTGTGAGCATGAATTTTAATTTTTTTATTTATAATCTCCAAAAATACTACTTGGAAAATGTGGGGAGAATGAGTTAAGTATAGTAACAGTTCACATTATCAGGCATTTTTCATATGACAGGCATCATGCTAAGCAACAACAGCCATCTATGTAGACTCACCACTTACAGAGGTTCAGGCATTTGCTAAGGAACTTATACGTACTCACTTCACTGAATCCTTGTAAAAATTTTCTGTAGTAGTAGTGCTATTCTTTTCACTTGCCTGTGAGGAAACAGGGACACAAAAAGTCCTTGGATCACCCAAAGACTTATACTGGGAACATAGCAGAGTAAAAACCCAGGCAACTTAACCTCTTGGTCTACTTTTTAAGTTACCACACTATAATTATTCATCATATGAACAAAAGTCAAAAATGCTTTCATTTCGGGCTTCCCCTGGTGGTCCAGTGGGTAAGGACACCACCTTGCAGTGCAAGGGGCGCCGGTTCGATCCCTGGCCTGGGAAGATCCCACGTCCAATTACCGAGCCGGAGCTCTGGAGCGCATGCGCCCAGAGCCGGCGCTCTGCAGCGACAGACGCCACCATGACGGAGGCCCACAGGAGCCAAAGAACAAAGGCGGAAGAAAATGGAGAAATGAAAGACCAATAGAAGTGGCCCGCCCGCTCCCCTCCCTCCCCAACCCGACCCCCGCCCAAAATAAATAAATAAATAAATCTTTAAAAAAAAAAAAATCATAAAATAAAAAAATGTTGTCATAATGAAAAAAAAAAAAAAATGCTTTCATTTCATGATCATTAGATGGGTAGTTCTGTTAGAAATAACCATTGTTGGTACCAGATCTAACCAATCACTTTCTGACTCCAGAACCAACGCACTTCTAGTTCCTTATGCAAAGACTAGCCCATGCATCTCTGATATGTATTCTTCTATAGCCCTAAGACAATCTGTCTCTGATAAGTGTCCCTAAGATATTTAGATATCCAAAAAAAGGCACATTCTCGAATAGGTCTCTAATCTAGAACCATATATTTTATTTTATATGTCTCATTGGCCTACAATAAACTAGATTTCAATTCCTAAAGATATCAACAATGGTCTTCTATCTACCAGTATTGTCTAGGCAAATAATAGAAATGGTTTTGACATTGTATCTGTTAGGAATGTTTTCAGCTATCAGTGGCAAACGTCCTGACTGACAGTGGCTTAAACAAATTGAGGTTATTTTTCTACAACCAAAAAAAGAAAACATTCAGAGTTATATGGTTGCAGTAATGTTACTGCTGTCAGAGGTCCAAGGTCTTCCCAGCTTCTAGCTCTCCATCTAGAGTGTAATGGTCTCCATCAAGCTTGTCATTGCCTGATATCAAGATAGCTACTACAGTTTCAGAGTATGCTGTGTTCAAGGTAGGAAGAAGATGAAAAGTGACTTGTACAGACTGCATTCAATCTTTCCAACATCTGACTTAAAAATATATCTTTTTGGCCACCTTTAGCCAAAATGAATATGTTGGGGGTCTCTGTCCTCTGATAGGTGGCAGTAGATACGCATGTGAAAATGTGTGTGGGGTTAGCCAACTACAGGAATCAATATGTAACTCGGGACCTAGCCATTGGCATGAACTCAACCCTTTCCCATCACACTGAAACACGGTAATGCAGAGAACAGAAAAGGAATCTGCTGTCTCCACATTCTTACAGACACATCTTTCCTTCCTCACTGCAACCCAATGTTTCTTTGGTCACAGAGAGAAATGTTCATCAGATTACTTGTCTCTAGCTCTCCTTTCCTTTCCCTTCTCCTCAGCGCCCACCAATCTGAGAAGCTTTGGACTTGAATATTACTATTAATTAAGAGTCTTCTTAATATACTGGTGTGTGCATGGGGTAAGTGTGGAAGAATACATATTCCTAGCTGTTGCTGGAGGCTGACAGCGATCCTTCCCTCTGTGCATATGCATTTATACCAGATCATGCCAAAAATTCTAGTTCCTTATGCAAAGACTAGCCCATGCATCTCTGATATGTATTCTTCTATAGCCCTAAGACAATCTGTCTCTGATAAGTGTCCCTAAGATATTTAGATATCCAAAAAAAGGCACATTCTCGAATAGGTCTCTAATCTAGAACCATATATTTTATTTTATATGTCTCATTGGCCTACAATAAACTAGATTTCAATTCCTAAAGATATCAACAATGGTCTTCTATCTACCAGTATTGTCTAGGCAAATAATAGAAATGGTTTTGACATTGTATCTGTTAGGAATGTTTTCAGCTATCAGTGGCAAACGTCCTGACTGACAGTGGCTTAAACAAATTGAGGTTATTTTTCTACAACCAAAAAAAGAAAACATTCAGAGTTATATGGTTGCAGTAATGTTACTGCTGTCAGAGGTCCAAGGTCTTCCCAGCTTCTAGCTCTCCATCTAGAGTGTAATGGTCTCCATCAAGCTTGTCATTGCCTGATATCAAGATAGCTACTACAGTTTCAGAGTATGCTGTGTTCAAGGTAGGAAGAAGATGAAAAGTGACTTGTACAGACTGCATTCAATCTTTCCAACATCTGACTTAAAAATATATCTTTTTGGCCACCTTTAGCCAAAATGAATATGTTGGGTGTCTCTGTCCTCTGATAGGTGGCAGTAGATACGCATGTGAAAATGTGTGTGGGGTTAGCCAACTACAGGAATCAATATGTAACTCGGGACCTAGCCATTGGCATGAACTCAACCCTTTCCCATCACACTGAAACACGGTAATGCAGAGAACAGAAAAGGAATCTGCTGTCTCCACATTCTTACAGACACATCTTTCCTTCCTCACTGCAACCCAATGTTTCTTTGGTCACAGAGAGAAATGTTCATCAGATTACTTGTCTCTAGCTCTCCTTTCCTTTCCCTTCTCCTCAGCGCCCACCAATCTGAGAAGCTTTGGACTTGAATATTACTATTAATTAAGAGTCTTCTTAATATACTGGTGTGTGCATGGGGTAAGTGTGGAAGAATACATATTCCTAGCTGTTGCTGGAGGCTGACAGCGATCCTTCCCTCTGTGCATATGCATTTATCACTTGAATTTTTAATATAAGCATACATCACTCTTTTAACTTGTAAAAGCAACAGAGATAGACAGTTATTAAATTCTTCACTAGCTTTTCAAGTTTCAAGCACAATCATCCCAGTTCAATTAATCTTTCTGAAGGCCTTATTTTCTAACCCACTTTGTAGTTTATCCCTGAACCTTCAATAAGTTCTTCCTATATTCTTTGGTTAAGAGCAAGCTTGCATGACTTAATCCACTCAAGTCAGATCACTAACGTGCTAAAACATTCATAAGCCTTCCTGCTTCTTACAAGTGAAATTGAATGGCTTGCCCTCTGAGGAAGTGCCCATGTATCCTCAGAACATGCTGACCTTGCACAAATACTGCTGGCCTCAACTGTCAGGGTACCACAGTGGTTGATTTATTTTTTGAAAAATGACTTTATCAGGTTTTAGTAAAAAAAAAAAAAAAAAGCCTGTGTCTTATAGGGAAACATCCAAAATTCTGTGCATCAAGCAGGATATATTTCTTTTGATTGATAAGCCTGGTAATTTGTCCTGGAGTTTTTCATTTCAGTGAATTACATAATAGTATGTCCACTACCCTTTGTCCTAATACGATAGAAGAAACCTGCAAATTTGGCCTAATTTTCTTTTCCTAGAGACACAATGCAACAAGTTCACAAAGTTACAGACTGCCTAAAAGGTAAGGGTAGAGGCAGAATTCTGCCAGCCACAAAATTGAGTTGTGGTTTATGTGCTCAGCTCTAAGTTCACAAGGTCCACAAAGGTCATAACCAGCCACAAAATTGGAGTTTGTGGTTTTTTTTTTCACACTTAACAGACACATCTTTCCTTCCTCACTGCAACCCAATGTTTCTTTGGTGACAGAGAGAAATGTTCATCAGATTACTTGTCTCTAGCTCTCCTTTCCTTTCCCTTCTCCTCAGCGCCCACCAATCTGAGAAGCTTTGGACTTGAATATTACTATTAATTAAGAGTCTTCTTAATATACTGGTGTGTGCATGGGGTAAGTGTGGAAGAATACATATTCCTAGCTGTTGCTGGAGGCTGACAGCGATCCTTCCCTCTGTGCATATGCATTTATCACTTGAATTTTTAATATAAGCATACATCACTCTTTTAACTTGTAAAAGCAACAGAGATAGACAGTTATTAAATTCTTCACTAGCTTTTCAAGTTTCAAGCACAATCATCCCAGTTCAATTAATCTTTCTGAAGGCCTTATTTTCTAACCCACTTTGTAGTTTATCCCTGAACCTTCAATAAGTTCTTCCTATATTCTTTGGTTAAGAGCAAGCTTGCATGACTTAATCCACTCAAGTCAGATCACTAACGTGCTAAAACATTCATAAGCCTTCCTGCTTCTTACAAGTGAAATTGAATGGCTTGCCCTCTGAGGAAGTGCCCATGTATCCTCAGAACATGCTGACCTTGCACAAATACTGCTGGCCTCAACTGTCAGGGTACCACAGTGGTTGATTTATTTTTTGAAAAATGACTTTATCAGGTTTTAGTAAAAAAAAAAAAAAAAGCCTGTGTCTTATAGGGAAACATCCAAAATTCTGTGCATCAAGCAGGATATATTTCTTTTGATTGATAAGCCTGGTAATTTGTCCTGGAGTTTTTCATTTCAGTGAATTACATAATAGTATGTCCACTACCCTTTGTCCTAATACGATAGAAGAAACCTGCAAATTTGGCCTAATTTTCTTTTCCTAGAGACACAATGCAACAAGTTCACAAAGTTACAGACTGCCTAAAAGGTAAGGGTAGAGAGGCAGAATTCTGCCAGCCACAAAATTGAGTTGTGGTTTATGTGCTCAGCTCTAAGTTCACAAGGTCCACAAAGGTCATAACCAAGAACAATGCCATGATTTTATTTAGAAAGCTTCTGAAGAATTTGAGAGCAGCTTTCCTCTTTTTGATACTTATCCTATGACAATCTGCAGTAATTTTTTGTCTTTTTTGCCTAATATTTGATGCTCTATTTTTATGACACCTATGTAAACAATGTAGATGAAAGTATTATACTTTTTCTAGTAATTTTAACTATCCTAACATAACTGCAAAATAATAATTCACACACAAAAAAAGTTTTCTGAGTGTCCAAATGAATATCCCAATGTTGAAACACCAAAACTTGTTTATTCTGGCCAGCATATTTGTCTTCAGAGGCTATTTGTCTGGTCACCTGGTTCTAACAAGCTGTATTAGGAATGACGATAGTGATGAACAAGATGCTGATGATAGTTATATATCCTAGCACTGTCCCAGGAGCATGATTCCTAATTATCCTGACAACGATTTTAACTATCCTAACAGTACACATTATTTACCCTCATTTTATAGATGAGAAACTGAGACTGAGAGGATAAGTAACTCACCCAAGCTAGGAGGGGGAAAGACAGGCTCCAACAGAGCTCTCTTCTGTCCCACTGGCTTTCCTGAACAAGATTATTGTTTATGCTTCTTTATGTTACATTCTTAGCCTTCTGCTTTTCTCAGGCAGTATTTACTCATAAGATAAGTGATCTTGTCTAAACCTATGGCTGTAAGAGTCACCTGGAAGCTAATGAGTCCTAGAATTACCTTCCAGTTCAGCTTCCTGAGTTCTAGATCTGTGTATCTTACTGCCCCTAGGATATCCTTATTTCAGTGTCCAACAGTCACCTCCAGCTCAAAATACCCCCAATTAAACTTCATCTTCTCTATCCCTGCCTCATATTTGTTGCTCTTTTTCTAGTGCTTATTTTTCTAATGAGTAATATCGTATGCCTAGCTGCCCAAGCTGGGAGACATTCTTGATATTTCTCTCTCCTTCAATTCTCACATTCAATTGAGAAATGAATCCAATGGGTTCCACTTCTTTAATGGTTCTTCAAGTCTCCAATACATTCCCTTCTCTCTATCTCAGCTGGTTCTTCAGCCACCTCTTTATAATATTTTGCCTAGTTTACTGCAGCCAAGTCCAAGATTCTGATGCCACTCCAAATTCATCATACGCTTTATTTAAAAACTGTTTTAACTTTCCATGTTGATGTCTCCATCTCTTCACACTTGAAAGCAAAGTGGGACAAGTAAATTTCCCAACTGATTTCTTAAGCTGGATACAGTGAATGCCACTGTATTATTACTAATGGTTTCAGATTTTTGTAAGTGGAATTTTTCCATTATTTTCTTTTATCTGTTATTCTTAGACAACATACATTGTACACATATACAATGTAAATTTCAGTCTATGTATCTTAGTGTTTTATCATATGTCATCTCTTATCACAACCCCTCCAAACTCCAAATGGCTGTCATATGACCCTTTTGATATAAATTTGATTCTCTCATGGTCCTGCTTAAAATCTTTCAATGGATTTTACTGCATCCAATACAAAAATCCCAAATCGTTACCTGACATAAAGGAAAAGTGTGAGGCTATTTTCTGGAAAGACAACCAGTCCTACGTACCAGCCCTATAGGATATAACTAGAGTATATTCAAAATAATGACCTAAAATCAAAGTAAAGGTACAGTTATATCCACCATATTAAATTTGAGGAATTAAGAAGATTCTATTTGAAAAGATTTCTTGGAGAAATGTTTACAAGTGAATGGAAAAATAAACAAATGCCAATAACTCAGAAAACTTTATGTTACATTCTTAGCCTTCTGCTTTTCTCAGGCAGTATTTACTCATAAGATAAGTGATCTTGTCTAAACCTATGGCTGTAAGAGTCACCTGGAAGCTAATGAGTCCTAGAATTACCTTCCAGTTCAGCTTCCTGAGTTCTAGATCTGTGTATCTTACTGCCCCTAGGATATCCTTATTTCAGTGTCCAACAGTCACCTCCAGCTCAAAATACCCCCAATTAAACTTCATCTTCTCTATCCCTGCCTCATATTTGTTGCTCTTTTTCTAGTGCTTATTTTTCTAATGAGTAATATCGTATGCCTAGCTGCCCAAGCTGGGAGACATTCTTGATATTTCTCTCTCCTTCAATTCTCACATTCAATTGAGAAATGAATCCAATGGGTTCCACTTCTTTAATGGTTCTTCAAGTCTCCAATACATTCCCTTCTCTCTATCTCAGCTGGTTCTTCAGCCACCTCTTTATAATATTTTGCCTAGTTTACTGCAGCCAAGTCCAAGATTCTGATGCCACTCCAAATTCATCATACGCTTTATTTAAAAACTGTTTTAACTTTCCATGTTGATGTCTCCATCTCTTCACACTTGAAAGCAAAGTGGGACAAGTAAATTTCCCAACTGATTTCTTAAGCTGGATACAGTGAATGCCACTGTATTATTACTAATGGTTTCAGATTTTTGTAAGTGGAATTTTTCCATTATTTTCTTTTATCTGTTATTCTTAGACAACATACATTGTACACATATACAATGTAAATTTCAGTCTATGTATCTTAGTGTTTTATCATATGTCATCTCTTATCACAACCCCTCCAAACTCCAAATGGCTGTCATATGACCCTTTTGATATAAATTTGATTCTCTCATGGTCCTGCTTAAAATCTTTCAATGGATTTTACTGCATCCAATACAAAAATCCCAAATCGTTACCTGACATAAAGGAAAAGTGTGAGGCTATTTTCTGGAAAGACAACCAGTCCTACGTACCAGCCCTATAGGATATAACTAGAGTATATTCAAAATAATGACCTAAAATCAAAGTAAAGGTACAGTTATATCCACCATATTAAATTTGAGGAATTAAGAAGATTCTATTTGAAAAGATTTCTTGGAGAAATGTTTACAAGTGAATGGAAAAATAAACAAATGCCAATAACTCAGAAAATTATGTCACTGTACTTTCAGATTTTATAAGATGGGAAAACTTAGGTGAGAAGTTAAATGAATTATTAAAAAACTGAAGATTCGTCTGAAATTGTAATAAGTGTTGAATACAGGTCATAAGGGAAATTAAACGTCAAGTGACTTAGACCATGCTTACACCATGCAGGAAAAACTGACAAAATTATGGAATATAAGAAATTAAAAGTTCCTCAGTCAGTATCTAATTTGAGGCCACAACTGAAGGCTTCAGGTCAGATTTTGCCTGAAGGTGGGCTTTATCTGGTTTGTACATATTTTTAAATTTTCTGAAATTTAATATCCTTAG
Source organism: Tragulus kanchil (assembly GCA_022376925.1). Taxonomy (NCBI): domain Eukaryota; kingdom Metazoa; phylum Chordata; class Mammalia; order Artiodactyla; family Tragulidae; genus Tragulus; species Tragulus kanchil. The sequence goes on from JAIOJX010000004.1 coordinate 58,413,906, forward strand.
CCTGCTCTAAGTTTCATCTACAAAGTGATGTCATTCCGTAAACTGTTAACGGTCTGCAACAAGTAACAATAGAAACTGAGCCTCATCTTTTAGGAACTTCTATACCAATTTAACAAACTGATCTTATGTCTTTTAATCCATAGTTTAGAATGCACTGACCTGGTTTACCACCAACTCATGTACGAATGGCCAATGTGGTCACCTGAATCAAGCTGACAAGAGATGGTTCCATATAGCAATTTCCTTTACTACTTCAGTTTACTGAAGGATATCATAGTTTTCAATAATACAATGCACAGAGCAATTCTCTGATGGTCTAGAGAAATTACCTCACTCATAAACAAAGCACATTCTGTGCTTACTTAGAAATCTGAGGACAGAAATCTTCCCTAATGATTTCCAAGTCTTTTCACCTATGTTAAATACTACCTTAATCATTTGACTTTTCTCCTTTACCTGTCATCCTCATAATTTTTGAAGACTTCTCTGCACATACACTGATTCATTTCCAGCTTTTTTTTTTTTTGGCTTGTGTATTCTTTTTTTTTTTTTTTTTTCCTTTATTTTAGCGATTTTACAAAGCTTTGTTGTTCGCAGACATGTATGTTCCCAGATCATTCATATGCATATCCCTGGACCCTCCCCCCACCCAATTCCCCACCTTCCACCCCTCCAGATCATCGCGCCAAGTGGTTGTAGGTACTCCTATTCCCCTAGCACAATGACAATAGCTATCTTTTCCACACATGACAGTATAGGTTTCCATGTTACTCCCTCCATGCCTCTCTCCCACTGTTGGGTCTCCACAATGTCTTTATGTCTATTCTCTGTTTTTTCATGAGTTCACTGCATGTGTTATCATGACCATCTTACTAGATCCCATATATATGAGTTAGTATACTATACTTGTCTTTCTCTTTTTGACTGACTTCACTTTTTATGATAGGTTCTAGAGCCAGCCACCTCATTAGGACTGAGTCTTCTGAATTTCTTTTAACAGCTGAGTAGTATTCCATTGTATATATGTACCATTTCCAGCTTATTTTAAGTATGAGAACGTGGAGTTGAGATTCACAACCAACCATATTAGTTGGAAGAAGAAAATCAAGACTAAGTGAGAAATCAAGACTAAGTGAGAATGGAAGTATAGCTAGAAGACTAATCCTTCAAGCTTAATTCCAGATTTAAATCCATGAGTGTTTTGGAGAGGGGTTATAAATTTTAATATTGGGCTGAGTTATAGGAACTTGAGTCCTTAATTCAGAATGAAGCCACAAAAGGGTGAGTGTTCATGCATAATACTTATCAACATGCTAATACATAGAAAGTACATGAGAAATATCTATTTAGTAAATAAACGGATGAACAAATTAATCAATGAACCTGCTGCAGATTCATCTGAAAGATTCCTCATGAGGTATGAGGAAATCACCCCTCCTCCCTTAAGCCTAGACTCTGTAAGTACCTACCTCACTTCTACCATGCCAGACATTTGCTGTCAGTTCTCCATCAGTTATTTAGAGCCCACAGTGGGGTGCCATAGACCTACCACATTGAAGGTAAATGGAATCTGTCGTGTCTGGCAGGGAGCCCTTCCTGAGAGCATGGAACTGACTGACAACTTCTGCAATGAGACAATATTATACAACTTTGTCAAGGCAATGAAGAGAAGGGATATGGTTAATTAAAAAATAATGACAAATGAAGTAATTTTCCATATCTGGGTTTCTGTTTTTTATATTCTTCCCCACACAAAGGTCTGCCTCTCAAAAGCCACTATATAGGAAAAACTAAGTTCATATTCATCATCACTGAAACCCATAACTTGAAGTAATTCAAAACTGAGTAAATTTAGGAAGAGTTAACCAACCTAAAATTAGTTCAGTCAATCCTGGCCATTAAAGGAGTAACAGATGTTGTAGCCAGGCTGCCATTGTATTTTGCCAAAAAATCAAGTCATCAGTTTAGACAGATTGCAACATGTTAAGCAATATTCCAAATGGAGTCATTTTTCTTAACAACTAATAATGCAGAATTGCTGAGGAGGGGGTGTCATACTCTGCCTACTCCTCCTACTTTTCAACAGAATTCTACTCCAGAATCGAACTCCTGACCCTGGGTGCTTCAAAGATACTCCCTAACCACCACTCTATCTAACTGCCTGACAGCCCTTGCCTCCTGCCTCCCTCTGAGCTCTCAGAAGGGATGCTCCCATATAGAGGTATAGAGCCTCCCCTTCCTGACTCTGGCCCAGTGCTCAAGGACACTCCACATGCTATCTCTGCGAGTGATGGGTCTGGGCAGAGACAACAGTAATGGCCACTATAGGCGACGGGGTGATCCAAGGCAGGGACTTGGTAGCCAGGAGGGGCACGAGAGATACTCTTCTTTGAAGATAACTCTATGAATGAAATTACTTCATTGACATTCAGTGAAGAAATAACTAGTATCACGCTTTTTTGATTGATTATACTGCTTCATTTTCATTTTTTTAAATTTGATAATATCTGCCCCTAAGCTTAATTACTAGAAGATCAAAGGTAAATGGTCGCCATTAAGTCTTTATTGTATTACTGAAGTATTCCTACCTGTTACCATGGTGAAATAAATGTTAAACAAGTTTCTGCTGTTGAAATTGCATAATGGTCTGACAATAATGGATATGGAGTCCTAACCATTGGTAGTTCCACAGATCTTATCACACACTATGGTATTCCTTGCAAAGTTGGAGATTTGGTCTATCTGACAAGCCTAAACCAGAGGGCTTTCCTTTATTTTTTCTTCTGATTCTTTGTGGTGCTTCTGTTTTCACTGGAAATGCATGGAATAGTAATTGTATATTCCACTGAAGTGACCTCTTGTGCTTTAGGTGCAGGTTGATGCTGAAAAAAGAAAGCAGTTTGCCACACCGATGTCTGTAGTAAAGGCTATCAGACTACAGGAAGTTATGTAGGTTTTCTCTAGTCAGCTGCTACCCCCTGTGCCTTGCTGATCCTTTGTAGACTTGCCATAATGATTTGAACAAAGAACTAGGAGCGCGGAGAGCTGCTGTGTCCTGGAGTACCTTAGTAAAGACACCTGCTTAGGTGTAGTGCAAAGCAAGTGTTTGCTGTACGCTGTCAGAGATAGAGTCTATATTAAGAACAGTTTTCATAATTGTCCACTTCATGTCATCTTTCTGAGACTTAACAATTGTTCTAGATACTTAGTTTGAACCACTGTAGGTTGTGAAGTGTAATGGTTTCCTCCCATCATTACTGGAAAAAGAAGTTGTGAATCTTCTAGTTAATGAACTATGGATTTATCCCCCAGTTTCTTCTTAAAAACTGCCTGAAGATTGTCTTTGACTATAAGATCTACCTTTTCAGAAAGGGAGAGATAGTTTGTAATGTTAAAAAATAAAAAGACTTCATTCAATAAATACTGAAGACAAAAAAATCACTGGAGTCGATCAACTCTAGGCTCCAGCTGATTATGAAAAGTGGAAAGCACATGCTGGGGTACATGCACACTCTAAAAATGATCAGACAAGGCAAGGCAGAACTGGTCACCCTCGGCAGCAACTGTCCAGCCTTGAGGAATTCTGAAATAGAGTGTTATGCCATGTTGGCCAAAACTGGTGCCCATCACTACCATGGCAATAATATTGAACTGGGCACTGCATGTGGACAATACAACAGAGTATGCACCCTGGCTTGCATTGATCCAAGTGATTCTGATATCATTAGAAGCATGCCAGAACAGACTGGGGGTAAGGAAATCATGTACAATTTTTCTTCAATTAAAATTGGCAAGAGCCTCCTGCTAGAAATAAAAAAGAATCGAACCTGGACCCTCGGCTCTTCAAAGCTACTCCCTAACCACTACTCTACCAAAGTTCCTCACAAGGCTTGCCTATACTTTCCCCTTAGCTCACAGAAGGGATCCTCCTTGGAAAAAGGTACAGCTCCTCCCCTTCCTGACTCTGGCCCAGTGCTCAGGACTCCTCCACACAAACCCCACAACACTTGTACTGCACCTCTGCTGCCCCACAGTCTCTGCACTTTCCCTCCCTTACCACACATCATTCAGTCTGGTACCTCTCCTATCTGTCCTGCCTTTCCTGTCTTTACCTACATCTCTACTCTGACCTTGGCCAAACAAGATGCCAGTAAGCATGGAGGGAACCTAGGAGAGGAAAGGAGAGGAGAGACTGGTGAGGGTGGGACACTTAGGAGCACAGGAGTCCTAGAGGTTACCTGGGAGCCTGACTCTCTTCTCCTCTCATCAGGATCCTATACCCAGGCTCCTGAGTGCCTAGCGTCTCGCTTCATGAGCAGGGTCTCATGCTGCCTGTGTACAGTCACCTGTCCTGAGTCTCCAGGTTCTCCTCAGCTGATACAAAGAGAAGCCAACGTGACATACAAACAGAAGGCCCTTCACCAGTAGGAAGCTTATTAGCACCCTTTTGCCTGAAGATTGTCTTTGACTATAAGATCTACCTTTTCAGAAAGGGAGAGATAGTTTGTAATGTTAAAAATAACAAGACTGCATTCAATAAATACTGAAGACAAAAAAATCACTGGAGTCGATCAACTCTAGGCTCCAGCTGATTATGAAAAGTGGAAAGCACATGCTGGGGTACATGCACACTCTAAAAATGATCAGACAAGGCAAGGCAGAACTGGTCACCCTCGGCAGCAACTGTCCAGCCTTGAGGAATTCTGAAATAGAGTGTTATGCCATGTTGGCCAAAACTGGTGCCCATCACTACCATGGCAATAATATTGAACTGGGCACTGCATGTGGACAATACAACAGAGTATGCACCCTGGCTTGCATTGATCCAAGTGATTCTGATATCATTAGAAGCATGCCAGAACAGACTGGGGTAAGGAAATCATGTACAATTTTTCTTCAATTAAAATTGGCAAGAGCCTCCTGCTAGAAATAAAAAAGAATCGAACCTGGACCCTCGGCTCTTCAAAGCTACTCCCTAACCACTACTCTACCAAAGTTCCTCACAAGGCTTGCCTATACTTTCCCCTTAGCTCACAGAAGGGATCCTCCTTGGAAAAAGGTACAGCTCCTCCCCTTCCTGACTCTGGCCCAGTGCTCAGGACTCCTCCACACAAACCCCACAACACTTGTACTGCACCTCTGCTGCCCCACAGTCTCTGCACTTTCCCTCCCTTACCACACATCATTCAGTCTGGTACCTCTCCTATCTGTCCTGCCTTTCCTGTCTTTACCTACATCTCTACTCTGACCTTGGCCAAACAAGATGCCAGTAAGCATGGAGGGAACCTAGGAGAGGAAAGGAGAGGAGAGACTGGTGAGGGTGGGACACTTAGGAGCACAGGAGTCCTAGAGGTTACCTGGGAGCCTGACTCTCTTCTCCTCTCATCAGGATCCTATACCCAGGCTCCTGAGTGCCTAGCGTCTCGCTTCATGAGCAGGGTCTCATGCTGCCTGTGTACAGTCACCTGTCCTGAGTCTCCAGGTTCTCCTCAGCTGATACAAAGAGAAGCCAACGTGACATACAAACAGAAGGCCCTTCACCAGTAGGAAGCTTATGCTTTGCACTTCATGCTAACTAAACATACATGTACGAGTCAACAAATGACTACCCAATGAGAGCCTTGAGATTTCAAACAGTTTTCAAAAGGAAATAAATCAAAAAGTAATGCTACACCTCTCCCTCCTGCCCCAAACAGGAATCAAGCCCCTGACCCTAGGCATTCAGGAAGCTACTCCCTAACCACTGCTCTAACCAGGGACCTGACAGCCCTTGCTTGCTCTTTCTCTCCTAGCTCTCGGTAGGGATCCACCATTTAAAGTGGTATGGAACCCACTATTCATGACATTGGCCCAGTGCTCAAGCTTCCTAGACCCTAATCCCACAAAACGTCTACGAAGTCCTACCTCCACTAACAGAAGTCAGTCAACAGGAGGAAGCTTCTGGTATGCACTGTAAGCCCAGGCCAAATGAACATACACAGACGAGCCCACAAATGGTCACCATAAGAGAAACTCTGAGATTTCTGATTTCCAAAAGTAAGTCAAGAAATCAAAGAAGGAATAATTATTGTGAGGAGCCTGCACTAGTACACATTTCTGATCAACAGAACCTGGCCAGGGAAGTAGGGAGTCCATTCAACCCCTGGAGGAGCTACAGACCTTGGGTGTCCAGGGTCCCTGAGAGAGATGGGTCTGGGCAGAAAAACAAGCAGGGCCAGGGGGGCACCTGCCCCACAGTCTCTGCACTTTCCCTCCCTTACCACACATCATTCAGTCTGGTACCTCTCCTATCTGTCCTGCCTTTCCTGTCTTTACCTACATCTCTACTCTGACCTTGGCCAAACAAGATGCCAGTAAGCATGGAGGGAACCTAGGAGAGGAAAGGAGAGGAGAGACTGGTGAGGGTGGGACACTTAGGAGCACAGGAGTCCTAGAGGTTACCTGGGAGCCTGACTCTCTTCTCCTCTCATCAGGATCCTATACCCAGGCTCCTGAGTGCCTAGCGTCTCGCTTCATGAGCAGGGTCTCATGCTGCCTGTGTACAGTCACCTGTCCTGAGTCTCCAGGTTCTCCTCAGCTGATACAAAGAGAAGCCAACGTGACATACAAACAGAAGGCCCTTCACCAGTAGGAAGCTTATGCTTTGCACTTCATGCTAACTAAACATACATGTACGAGTCAACAAATGACTACCCAATGAGAGCCTTGAGATTTCAAACAGTTTTCAAAAGGAAATAAATCAAAAAGTAATGCTACACCTCTCCCTCCTGCCCCAAACAGGAATCAAGCCCCTGACCCTAGGCATTCAGGAAGCTACTCCCTAACCACTGCTCTAACCAGGGACCTGACAGCCCTTGCTTGCTCTTTCTCTCCTAGCTCTCGGTAGGGATCCACCATTTAAAGTGGTATGGAACCCACTATTCATGACATTGGCCCAGTGCTCAAGCTTCCTAGACCCTAATCCCACAAAACGTCTACGAAGTCCTACCTCCACTAACAGAAGTCAGTCAACAGGAGGAAGCTTCTGGTATGCACTGTAAGCCCAGGCCAAATGAACATACACAGACGAGCCCACAAATGGTCACCATAAGAGAAACTCTGAGATTTCTGATTTCCAAAAGTAAGTCAAGAAATCAAAGAAGGAATAATTATTGTGAGGAGCCTGCACTAGTACACATTTCTGATCAACAGAACCTGGCCAGGGAAGTAGGGAGTCCATTCAACCCCTGGAGGAGCTACAGACCTTGGGTGTCCAGGGTCCCTGAGAGAGATGGGTCTGGGCAGAGACAACAGCCAGGGCCACCACTGGCAGCTTGGTGATCCTACACTGGGTCTGTGTGGCCAGGAGGGGGCCCGGGAGCCCCTGAGGAGCTGGGTCGTGGCTCAAATGGGCTCAACTGCAGGAGGCTACTAGTGAGGGCCATGAGCTCTGTGTAAATGAGCCCGGACAGCACTCCTACACCCCTAACTTCTACACTCCTATGCGTTTCTTATACACAGAACCTTCCCAGAGAAGTAGGGAGGCCATTCAGCCCCTGGAGGAACCATGGTCCTTGGGTTTCAGGGGTTCCTGTGAGAGACAGGTCTGGTAGGGACAACACTAAGGGCCACTACAGGCAGCAGGGTGATCCAAGGCAGTGCCTGGGCAGCCAGGAAGGGCATGAGAGCTCCTGAGAAGCTGGGTCTTGGCTTCAAGTGGCTCAACCACAGGAGGAAGGTGAGGGTCATGAGCTTTGGCTCAGTGAGCGAGAAGAGCACTCATACACTCCTACACTACTACACTCCTGCACTCATATAGGTTTATTATTCACAGAACCAGCCCAGAGAAGTAGGGGACCCATTCAGTCCCTGGAGGAGCTATGATCCCTGGGTTTCTGGGGTCCCCGTGAGAGATGAGTCTGGGCATAGACAACAGTAAGTCCCACCACAAGAGGCTGGGTGATTAGAGGCTGGGTCTGTGCCACAAGGAGGGGCATGGGAGCCCCTAAGGACCTGGGTCTTGGCTCCAAGCGGCTCTACCACAGGAAGCTGGTGAGGGCCATAAGCTCTGGCTCAATGAGCCAGGAAAGCTCTCCTACACTACTACACTTCTACATGTTTCATATCCACAGAACCAGCCCAGGGAAGTAGGGTGGCCCATTTGGCCTCTGGAAGAGGTATGGTCCTTGGGTTTCCCGGGTCACCATGAGAGATGCTTCTGGGCAGAGACAAGAGTAAGGGCCAGCACAGTCAGTGGGGTGTTCTGAGCGAGGATCTGGGGTGCCAGGAGGGGCACGGGAGCCCCTGAGGAGCTGGGGCTTGGCTCCAAGTGACTCAACTGCAGGCTAGTGAAGACCATGAGCTCTGATCAATGAGCCAGGTGAGCATTCCTACACTCATACACTCCTACACTCCTCCATTCCTACACATTTCTTATGCACAAAAGCTGCCCAGGGAATTAGGGGGCTCATTTGTCCCCTAGAGGAGCTATGGTCCTAGGGTTTTTGGGGTCCCCTTGACAGATGCTTCTGGGCAGAGACAACAGTAAGGGATACCATAGGGTGTGTGGTGATCCAAGGCAGGGTCTGGGTGGCCAGGAGGGACATAGGAATTCCTGAGGAGCTGGGTCTTGGGTCCAAATGGCTCAACTGCAGGAGACTAGTGATAGCCATGAGCTCTGGCTCAATGAGCCAGGTGAGTACTCCTACACTCCTACAATCCTACAGTCCTATAGTCTTGCATTCCTACACTCCTACATTATACACTCCTTCATTCCTACATGTTTCTTATTCACAGAACCTGCCCAGGGAAGTAGGGTGCCCATTTGGCCCCTGGAAGAGCCATGGACTTCGGGTGTCCGAGATCCCCACAAGAGACGAATCCAAGCAGAGATACCAGGTAGGCGACCACAGGTGGTGGAGTGTTCTGAGGCAGGGTCTGGGTGGCCAGGAAGGGTACAGGAGCCCCTGAGAAGCTGGTTCTTGGCTTCATGTGGCTCTACCTTAGGAGGCTTGTGAGGGCCATGAGCTCCAAATAATGACTCTGGAGCACACTCCTACACTAGTACATGTTTCTTACTCACAGAACCTGCCAAGGGAAGTATGGTGCCCATTTGGCCTCTCGAGGAGTTCTGATTCTTGGATTTCCAGAGTCCCTGTGAGAGATGGGTCTGGTCAGAGACAAGAGGAAGGGCCACCAGAGGCAAGGTGATTAGAGGTAGGGTCTGGGCAGTCAGGAGGGGCTTGGAAGCCCATGAGGAGCTGGGTCTTGGGTCCAAATGGCTCAACTGCAGGAGACTAGTGATAGCCATGAGCTCTGGCTCAATGAGCCAGGTGAGTACTCCTACACTCCTACAATCCTACAGTCCTATAGTCTTGCATTCCTACACTCCTACATTATACACTCCTTCATTCCTACATGTTTCTTATTCACAGAACCTGCCCAGGGAAGTAGGGTGCCCATTTGGCCCCTGGAAGAGCCATGGACTTCGGGTGTCCGAGATCCCCACAAGAGACGAATCCAAGCAGAGATACCAGGTAGGCGACCACAGGTGGTGGAGTGTTCTGAGGCAGGGTCTGGGTGGCCAGGAAGGGTACAGGAGCCCCTGAGAAGCTGGTTCTTGGCTTCATGTGGCTCTACCTTAGGAGGCTTGTGAGGGCCATGAGCTCCAAATAATGACTCTGGAGCACACTCCTACACTAGTACATGTTTCTTACTCACAGAACCTGCCAAGGGAAGTATGGTGCCCATTTGGCCTCTCGAGGAGTTCTGATTCTTGGATTTCCAGAGTCCCTGTGAGAGATGGGTCTGGTCAGAGACAAGAGGAAGGGCCACCAGAGGCAAGGTGATTAGAGGTAGGGTCTGGGCAGTCAGGAGGGGCTTGGAAGCCCATAAGGAGCTGGGTCTTGGCTTCAAATGGCTCAAAAGAAGGAGGCTAGTGAGGGCCATGAGCTCCAGCTCAAAGAGGCAGGAGAGCACTCCTACACGTCTCTTATCCACAGAACCTGCCCATGGAGGTAGGAGGCCCACTCAGCCCCTGGAGGAGCTATGGGCCTTGGGTCTGCGGGGTCCCTGCAAGAGATGGGTCCAGGCAGAAACAACAACCGGGGCCACCACAGTCAATGGGGGGTTCTGAGGCATGTTCTGGGTGTCCAGGAGGGGCCCAGGAGCCCTTGAGGAGCTCAGTCATGGCTACAAGTGGCTTAACCACAGGAGACTAGTGAGGGCCATGAGCTCCAGATAATGAGTCTGGAGCACACTCCTACACTAGTACATGTTTCTTACCCACAGAACCTGCCAAGGGAAGTTGGGTGTCCACTGGGCCCCTGGAGGAGCTCTGGTCCTTGGGTTACCAGGGTCTCCGTGAGAGACAGGTCCAGGCAGAAACATAGTAAGGGTCACCACAGGTGACAAGGAGACAAGGCAGCATCTAAGCAGCCAGGAGGGACATGAGAGCCCCTGAGAAGTTAGGTCTTGGCTCCAAGTGGCTCAACCACAGGAGGCTAGTGAGAGCATGAGCTCTGGCCCAATGAGCTAGGAGAGCACTCCTATACTCCTACACATCTACATTCCTGTCCTTCTATACTTCTACATGTCTCTTATCCACAGAACCTGCCCATGGAAGTACAGGGCCCTTTTGGCCCCTGGAGATATGGTCCTTTGGTTTCAGGGGTCCCTGCAAGAGATGGGCCTGGACAGCTACAACAGTTAGGGCCACCACAGGTTGCAGGATGAATCAACACATGGTCTGGGCGTCCAGAAGCGGGAGCCCTGAGAAGTTAGGTCTTGGCTCCAAGTGGCTCAACCACAGGAGGCTAGTGAGAGCATGAGCTCTGGCCCAATGAGCTAGGAGAGCACTCCTATACTCCTACACATCTACATTCCTGTCCTTCTATACTTCTACATGTCTCTTATCCACAGAACCTGCCCATGGAAGTACAGGGCCCTTTTGGCCCCTGGAGATATGGTCCTTTGGTTTCAGGGGTCCCTGCAAGAGATGGGCCTGGACAGCTACAACAGTTAGGGCCACCACAGGTTGCAGGATGAATCAACACATGGTCTGGGCGTCCAGAAGCGGGGAGCCCCTGAGGAGCTGGGTCTTGGCTCCAAGTGGCTCAACCACAGGAGACTAGTGAGGGCCATGAGTTTCAGCTCAATGAGCCAGGAGAGCACACCTATACTTCTACATTCCTACAGTCCTATCATCCTACTTTCCTACAGTTCTACACTCTCATCCTCCTATACCTCTGCACTCCTACAATTCTACACCCCTACATTCCTACATGCTTCTTATTCACAGAACCTGTCCAGGGAAGTAGGGGGCCCTTTTGGCCCCAGAAGGAGCTATGGACCTTGGACATCCATGTCCCCATGGAGATGGGTCCGAGCAGAGACAACAGCCAAGGCCACCACAGGTGGTGGGGTGTTCTGAGGTAAGGTCTGGGTGGTCAAGAGCACACAGGAGCCCCTGAGAAGCTGTATCTTGGCTCCAAATGGCTCTACCACAGGAGGCTAATGAGGGTCATGGGCTCCAGATAATCATTCTGGAGCACACTCTACACTAGTACACGTTTCTTACCCACAGAACCTGCCAAGGGAAGTACGGTGCCCATTGGGACCCTGGAGGAGCTCTGGTCCGTGGGTTACCAGGCTCCCTGCAAGAGAAGGGTCTGGGCAGAAACACCATAAGGACCAACACAGGCAGCGAGATGATCCAAGGTAGGGTTTGGGCAGCCAGGAGGAGGCACAGTAGCCCCTGAAGAGCTGGGTCTTGGCTCCAAGTGGCTGTACCACAGGAGGCTCGTGAGGGCCATGAGCTCCAGATAATGTGCCTGGAGCATACTCCTACACTAGTACATGTTTCTTACCCACAAAAACCTGCCCATGGAAGTGGGAAGCCCACTCAGCCCCTGGAGGAGCTATGGACCTTGGGTTACTGGGGTCCCCATGAGAGAAGTGTCTGGGCAGAGACACCATAAGGGCCACCACAGGTGGCAGAGTGATCTGTGTGGCATGGAGGGGCACGGGAACCACTGAGGAGCTGGGTCTTGGCTCCAAGTGGCTCAACTCCTGAGGCTAGCGATGGCCATGAACTCCAGATCAATGAGCCAGTAGAGCACACCTACACTCCTACACTCCTACAGTCCTCCTGTCCTACCATCCTACACTCCTACCCTCCTACTCTCGTACATTTCTACAGTCCTACAGTCTTAGATTGCTACAGTCCTACATTTCTACACTCCTACATTCCTACACTCGTACACTCCTACACTGCTACACGTTTCTTATTCACAGAACCTACCCGGGGAAGTAGAGGGCCCATTGGAGGAGGAGAAAAGATTGCTTTAGAGAGAACAAAGAATTCCAGTATAGGCAAGCTATCCTGAAAGACCAGGAATTTTATTGTGAACCCAAACAACAAGAGATAAATGTACTCAGAGCTACAAATAATTTCCACATTATGAATATTTCTCTACATATTGGTACAAAACAACCACGGGCAGGGAGTGGAGGACATTTTTTGTTTCTAGCTTGCTACAAGGTGTTTTTATTACAAGATCATTGATAAGTAGGGAGACTTTTAATCAACAAAATTGCTATCTCAGCCAGCATTCAATAGCCTTCATAGTGTGTGTGAATAACATTTTGAATTTTAACTTGATTATAGATTATAGTAAGCACACAGGAAACAGGAAACAAAGCTCCATCTTATTTTTCTCTTTGTTGTTTCATGTATACCAACTTGAGGGCAAACACCCTATTGTTGGCTTTGCCACTGAACAAAACTAGAGTATTTTCCTTAATAATTATAGTGGAGAGAGCAGAACTGGTTTTAAAGTGGCTGACCTTAACGTTTGCTGTATTAAAGCATTAGGTAATTGCTGAAGGAGCAGTGCCCAAATATTTCTCAGCATGGTTTCCTGATCTGTAAAAAGGGGATGAACTTAATCTTTCTAAAAGCACCACTTCTTAATTTCTTAATTCATAAATTCTATAACTTAAAACTTTTCAAGTGATATAAAATAATTATTTTCTATAAATGGTTTTAATAACAATTTCATAATTCATAAATTTCTTAAATGTTCATTTATGGAACATCATGTAACTGAACCTTATTTTCTATTACTTAATCTATGCTGTTCAATCACCTAATCAAGTCCGACTCTTTGCAACTTTGTGGACTGCAGAACACCGGGTCTCCCTGTCTCTCACCATCTCCTGATGTTTGCCCAAGTTCATATCCATTGCATCTGTGATGCCATCCGGTCATCTTCTGATACCCACTTCTCCCTGGTAACTCAGACGGTAAAGAATATTCCTGCAATGTGGGAGACCTGGGTTCAATCCCTCAGTCGAGAAGGGCCTCTGGAGAAGAGAATGGCAATCCACTCCAGTACTCTTAAGAGTCGGCCGTGACTGAGTGACTAACACTTAATATATACATAAATCCTAACAGGTAGTCCTGGTTGTGGCTTTTTTAGCATATCTAACTTTTCTGGGACCCTATGGATTGCAGCGCACCAACTCCTCCGTCCATGGGATTTCCCAGGCAAGAATGCTGGCGTGGATTTCTATTGTGAGGCCCAAACAACAAGAGATAAATGTACTCAGAGCTACAAATAATTTCCACATTATGAATATTTCTCTACATATTGGTACAAAACAACCACGGGCAGGGAGTGGAGGACATTTTTTGTTTCTAGCTTGCTACAAGGTGTTTTTATTACAAGATCATTGATAAGTAGGGAGACTTTTAATCAACAAAATTGCTATCTCAGCCAGCATTCAATAGCCTTCATAGTGTGTGTGAATAACATTTTGAATTTTAACTTGATTATAGATTATAGTAAGCACACAGGAAACAGGAAACAAAGCTCCATCTTATTTTTCTCTTTGTTGTTTCATGTATACCAACTTGAGGGCAAACACCCTATTGTTGGCTTTGCCACTGAACAAAACTAGAGTATTTTCCTTAATAATTATAGTGGAGAGAGCAGAACTGGTTTTAAAGTGGCTGACCTTAACGTTTGCTGTATTAAAGCATTAGGTAATTGCTGAAGGAGCAGTGCCCAAATATTTCTCAGCATGGTTTCCTGATCTGTAAAAAGGGGATGAACTTAATCTTTCTAAAAGCACCACTTCTTAATTTCTTAATTCATAAATTCTATAACTTAAAACTTTTCAAGTGATATAAAATAATTATTTTCTATAAATGGTTTTAATAACAATTTCATAATTCATAAATTTCTTAAATGTTCATTTATGGAACATCATGTAACTGAACCTTATTTTCTATTACTTAATCTATGCTGTTCAATCACCTAATCAAGTCCGACTCTTTGCAACTTTGTGGACTGCAGAACACCGGGTCTCCCTGTCTCTCACCATCTCCTGATGTTTGCCCAAGTTCATATCCATTGCATCTGTGATGCCATCCGGTCATCTTCTGATACCCACTTCTCCCTGGTAACTCAGACGGTAAAGAATATTCCTGCAATGTGGGAGACCTGGGTTCAATCCCTCAGTCGAGAAGGGCCTCTGGAGAAGAGAATGGCAATCCACTCCAGTACTCTTAAGAGTCGGACATGACTGAGTGACTAACACTTAATATATACATAAATCCTAACAGGTAGTCCTGGTTGTGGCTGTTGTTTAGTTGTGAAGTCATATCTAACTTTTCTGGGACCCTATGGATTGCAGCGCACCAACTCCTCCGTCCATGGGATTTCCCAGGCAAGAATGCTGGCGTGGATTTCCATTCCCTTCTCCAGGGGATCTTTCCAACCCAGGGATGGAACCTGGGTCTCCTGCATTGCAGGCAAATTCTTTATCATCTGAGCCACAAGGAAGTTTCTGTGGTGATGGATTGTGGTGATGACTACATAACAGTATGAATGTACCTAATGTCACTAAACTTTACACATAAAAGTGGTTAAAACTGTAAGTTCTATATTATTTTTTAACCACAATTTTAAAATAAATAAGTTAAATAAAGGTCTTTCCTTGACCTGCTTGTGAAGGTCCTTGAGCCCTCTAATTAAATCTACCTCTAATTACTTCTGAAATTCATGAGGAGTTTCTTATGTGTGCTCCAGAACAAATCTGTTGAGTTGTAGGAGACTATACATAATTACTTTTCTGTTCTGACTCTGCTATTAATTGAGTACCAGCATCTCCTATTGGAACCCAAAGTCACAGATCCAAGAAGCCAAAAGAAAATTGGGAGTAAATTATCTACTTCTGGCTATGCTTTTCATAAAGGGTATATATAAGTTATGGTGTTTCTTTCTCAACATCTTACAGAGTTTTTAATCAAAAATTTTTTTTTCTGGTTTTGTTTACAATGCATCAGTCTTCAACTGCATACCTTCCTACCCTGTACTCAGACACACTGAACTAATTACTACTATACTCAAAATAACTTCTCTCTTCACCATCTCCTGATGTTTGCCCAAGTTCATATCCATTGCATCTGTGATGCCATCCGTCATCTTCTGATACCCACTTCTCCTGGTAACTCAGACGGTAAAGAATATTCCTGCAATGTGGGAGACCTGGGTTCAATCCCTCAGTCGAGAAGGGCCTCTGGAGAAGAGAATGGCAATCCACTCCAGTACTCTTAAGAGTCGGACATGACTGAGTGACTAACACTTAATATATACATAAATCCTAACAGGTAGTCCTGGTTGTGGCTGTTGTTTAGTTGTGAAGTCATATCTAACTTTTCTGGGACCCTATGGATTGCAGCGCACCAACTCCTCCGTCCATGGGATTTCCCAGGCAAGAATGCTGGCGTGGATTTCCATTCCCTTCTCCAGGGGATCTTTCCAACCCAGGGATGGAACCTGGGTCTCCTGCATTGCAGGCAAATTCTTTATCATCTGAGCCACAAGGAAGTTTCTGTGGTGATGGATTGTGGTGATGACTACATAACAGTATGAATGTACCTAATGTCACTAAACTTTACACATAAAAGTGGTTAAAACTGTAAGTTCTATATTATTTTTTAACCACAATTTTAAAATAAATAAGTTAAATAAAGGTCTTTCCTTGACCTGCTTGTGAAGGTCCTTGAGCCCTCTAATTAAATCTACCTCTAATTACTTCTGAAATTCATGAGGAGTTTCTTATGTGTGCTCCAGAACAAATCTGTTGAGTTGTAGGAGACTATACATAATTACTTTTCTGTTCTGACTCTGCTATTAATTGAGTACCAGCATCTCCTATTGGAACCCAAAGTCACAGATCCAAGAAGCCAAAAGAAAATTGGGAGTAAATTATCTACTTCTGGCTATGCTTTTCATAAAGGGTATATATAAGTTATGGTGTTTCTTTCTCAACATCTTACAGAGTTTTTAATCAAAAATTTTTTTTTCTGGTTTTGTTTACAATGCATCAGTCTTCAACTGCATACCTTCCTACCCTGTACTCAGACACACTGAACTAATTACTACTATACTCAAAATAACTTCTCTCTTCACCTTTCATTTCATTAGTATTGTGAATCTGATTCTGTCATTCCTCAGATGAGATATGGGTGATATCCTGACACTAGACTGAGTCATTTGGGACATGTAGTTGATTAAATATTGAAATGATTTTCGTGGGTTGCAAATAGCTGCTACTGTGTGAACCTGAGTGGAGTTCCTCCTCCCACTTCCCCACCAACCCACGCCTCCTCCAGGGCTGCTCAAACCTGGCAATATGCCAGCAACTAAGAGTTAGTACATGACAGAGACAGGGCTTGCAGAACTTTACTTCATTACTGTAAGCCAGTGTTCATTCTGATTGGCCAATGCTGTGTTTCACTGATGGTTAAATATTTTGAACTTACCACTAAATAAGATATTCCCTTAGTTGGCTCCTTGGTCTCCAAGAATGACCCTGTTAATTCATCAGACAGGCTCTATTTCATTAGCCATCTGGGGCAAGTAAGTCCAAATTACAATGAAATACCACTGCACATCGTAAAGAAAGGCTAAAATTAAAAATACAGAAAATACCAAGAACTAACAAGAATATAGAGTAACTGGAATCTCATTCATGGCTAGGTAATATTTACTAAAGCTGGACATTTACACATAGGCTTAGTCCATGGCCCACTAATTACACAGGAAATCTCCTCAAACTTCTCCTCCTCATTTTTAGCAACGGGACATTTGATCAGGGCAACTATCTACCTACAGGGACGCCATGAATACTGGTTGCATTCCCTTCTCAGATTTACAGTAGGAGAGCATTTCGACATGCATACCTTTAGCTCATTTCTAGTGCTTCACAGGCATTTCCATAATGCAGCTTTCCTACATCAAAGTGGAATTTTCTACCACCTCTCCTGCCTGGCTTTTTGATTTAATGAAGTTTATAAAAATATCAGCACCCAGTATGGATTGCTGCCAAAGCTCTTTCTTCCTGAAATGCTCCACTTTTTAATCAAAAATTTTTTTCTGGTTTTGTTTTCAATGCATCAGTCTTCAACTGCATACCTTCCTACCCTGTACTCAGACACACTGAACTAATTACTACTATACTCAAAATAACTTCTCTCTTCACCTTTCATTTCATTAGTATTGTGAATCTGATTCTGTCATTCCTCAGATGAGATATGGGTGATATCCTGACACTAGACTGAGTCATTTGGGACATGTAGTTGATTAAATATTGAAATGATTTTCGTGGGTTGCAAATAGCTGCTACTGTGTGAACCTGAGTGGAGTTCCTCCTCCCACTTCCCCACCAACCCACGCCTCCTCCAGGGCTGCTCAAACCTGGCAATATGCCAGCAACTAAGAGTTAGTACATGACAGAGACAGGGCTTGCAGAACTTTACTTCATTACTGTAAGCCAGTGTTCATTCTGATTGGCCAATGCTGTGTTTCACTGATGGTTAAATATTTTGAACTTACCACTAAATAAGATATTCCCTTAGTTGGCTCCTTGGTCTCCAAGAATGACCCTGTTAATTCATCAGACAGGCTCTATTTCATTAGCCATCTGGGGCAAGTAAGTCCAAATTACAATGAAATACCACTGCACATCGTAAAGAAAGGCTAAAATTAAAAATACAGAAAATACCAAGAACTAACAAGAATATAGAGTAACTGGAATCTCATTCATGGCTAGGTAATATTTACTAAAGCTGGACATTTACACATAGGCTTAGTCCATGGCCCACTAATTACACAGGAAATCTCCTCAAACTTCTCCTCCTCATTTTTTAGCAACGGGACATTTGATCAGGGCAACTATCTACCTACAGGGACGCCATGAATACTGGTTGCATTCCCTTCTCAGATTTACAGTAGGAGAGCATTTCGACATGCATACCTTTAGCTCATTTCTAGTGCTTCACAGGCATTTCCATAATGCAGCTTTCCTACATCAAAGTGGAATTTTCTACCACCTCTCCTGCCTGGCTTTTTGATTTAATGAAGTTTATAAAAATATCAGCACCCAGTATGGATTGCTGCCAAAGCTCTTTCTTCCTGAAATGCTCCACTTTTTTAATCAACCAGGTTCCTATGTGCACTCTTAGTTCCTTTCCCTCTTTCTGAATGAAAATATGAAGCACAAGCATTTAAGTCACCTTAAAAAAGCAGAATTCACATATTAGGGGAGTAGCAGAACAATTTTATGGTGGGTATAGGCCAAGATAAGTATGCAGTATAGCTATTTTTTCTCAGTACAGGTTTATCTTCTTCCTAATTGGTAAGAACATGTCTCAAATTTTGACATTAAGTTTTCTGATAATCTTAGCTTTCAGTAGCAAGCTAAACCTTCTTCTAATCTCTAACAATATTTAGCAGAAATATGAGGGAAATTGCGTCAAGTACTTCAAGTCAGAGACCATTTAAAACTAAACAACTTTCCCTTCTTAGACTGTCCTGTAGAAGATCACAAATTCCTGTCCTGCACATTTATACATTCCCCTTACCTGCAACCATAAAACCTTTCTGGTGATATCTGATACAGCTATTTGCTCTATGAAATTTTGTGTTGGATGAACATTCTTATGGAATCTTAGTCTCTTTTTAGAATCTGACTCATTACATTTCTTCTAGGATAAAACCTGACTATTTTCTACCTGCCTACATGACATACTTGCATGTATTGCCCTTGTCCTTGCCCTTCACACATTTGCAATGAAACACTTTCCCATTTGAGACACAGAGCCCTTCCCTTTCCAACTATTCTGAAATACATTTGCCAGTTGGCTATCCACCAAGATTTAAGCGTCCCTCAGCATTGTGTTGGATTATTGCTAGGCAATATTTCCCATTCCTTTTTTCATCTTGATGAGGCTGTGTGACCACTTCTTGCAAATGGTATATGAATAAAACTGGTAAGTATGACTTTAGGACCAAAAGTGGTGAACATGACTTTGGGGCCAAGGAACAGTAGATGCATCTTCTCCTTAACCCTTTTAAAAAATCTCCTTTCTCTGGCTGAACCAGGAAACTCTGAGATCCTTACTGATGGTAGGGATAGGGGATGGAAAGAGCATGAGTTTCAGAATAATTATGTGGAGGAAAATACTCTTGCCTACTCAAAACATCTGCAGTGGTCCATTTGGAGAAGAACTAGATTTCCACCATTAAATACAATGTAGGAGTTTACTCATTATAGCTACTAATTTAACTCCAACTAAATTAGGTAGTGAGGCTCACTGTATCCTTCACCTTTTGTTTGAGCCAATGTTTAGTATGGTTTCATAGGGTAGGTTGGCCATAGATGCCAAACACATTATCTCAACAGACATACATACAGCTATCTTTTCTTCTGAAGCCTGTACTCTACTTGACCTTATTTAAAGCTCTGTTTTCAAATACCAGTAGCTGACCAGTTCTTTCTGACGTACATTTTCTACTTCACCACTCCTCACTCACTCCATGGGGGAGAACTCCCACCAACCACCCTGTGCCAAAGGGAAGACCTTTTATAATACTAAAACAAGTACTTCAAGTCAGAGACCATTTAAAACTAAACAACTTTCTTCTTAGACTGTCCTGTAGAAGATCACAAATTCCTGTCCTGCACATTTATACATTCCCCTTACCTGCAACCATAAAACCTTTCTGGTGATATCTGATACAGCTATTTGCTCTATGAAATTTTGTGTTGGATGAACATTCTTATGGAATCTTAGTCTCTTTTTAGAATCTGACTCATTACATTTCTTCTAGGATAAAACCTGACTATTTTCTACCTGCCTACATGACATACTTGCATGTATTGCCCTTGTCCTTGCCCTTCACACATTTGCAATGAAACACTTTCCCATTTGAGACACAGAGCCCTTCCCTTTCCAACTATTCTGAAATACATTTGCCAGTTGGCTATCCACCAAGATTTAAGCGTCCCTCAGCATTGTGTTGGATTATTGCTAGGCAATATTTCCCATTCCTTTTTTCATCTTGATGAGGCTGTGTGACCACTTCTTGCAAATGGTATATGAATAAAACTGGTAAGTATGACTTTAGGACCAAAAGTGGTGAACATGACTTTGGGGCCAAGGAACAGTAGATGCATCTTCTCCTTAACCCTTTTAAAAAATCTCCTTTCTCTGGCTGAACCAGGAAACTCTGAGATCCTTACTGATGGTAGGGATAGGGGATGGAAAGAGCATGAGTTTCAGAATAATTATGTGGAGGAAAATACTCTTGCCTACTCAAAACATCTGCAGTGGTCCATTTGGAGAAGAACTAGATTTCCACCATTAAATACAATGTAGGAGTTTACTCATTATAGCTACTAATTTAACTCCAACTAAATTAGGTAGTGAGGCTCACTGTATCCTTCACCTTTTGTTTGAGCCAATGTTTAGTATGGTTTCATAGGGTAGGTTGGCCATAGATGCCAAACACATTATCTCAACAGACATACATACAGCTATCTTTTCTTCTGAAGCCTGTACTCTACTTGACCTTATTTAAAGCTCTGTTTTCAAATACCAGTAGCTGACCAGTTCTTTCTGACGTACATTTTCTACTTCACCACTCCTCACTCACTCCATGGGGGAGAACTCCCACCAACCACCCTGTGCCAAAGGGAAGACCTTTTATAATACTAAAACACCTTTAAATCGCAGATGCAACAACAGACTTAATTTTCATTAAATGCCAAAAAAAAAAGTGCCTTCCTTGCCTCTACTAATTTGAATATCTTCCAGTAATCTAGCTTTTTAGATATTCAGGGCAGCTCTTTTACCTTCTGATGGTTATAAGATGCTATAATTAATGCCCCAAAGGTATTAATACCACACAAAAGCCTTTACATAAACCAATCAAATCCAGATATGTCAGGCAGAAGACTGCTTGGACATGTTAGTCATCACAAAACTGCTTTTACATACATGAGTTAAAGAGCAAAGTGTAATATTGGCTTTAACTCTAAGGCATGGCCATGGTCCAACACCTTACTTTTAGAAATCTGGTCTCACCATTTGAAATCAAAGTTGGTATCCAGGTGGTGCCACCAGCCAACTGTGCCTGTAAGAGAGACAGGATTCAAATGTCATCTTACAAGTGTTGGTTATCATCCAGGGCTTCTGTATGTAGCTGTCCTTTCCAACTCATTAGCCCTCCAAGAGACATTATGACTTCCCATTAGGCAGAAGCGACACCACAACAGTTATTATAGGAACTAAGAGTCATTCATCCCTAGAATCTTTCAGCAAATGGATCACAACAGACTGATGGCACAACTCACGTTCTAAGGCCAAGAGCAAGAATTATGTGGTTTATTTTAAGACAGCAGAAGAGTTAAAAACAGATTGAAAAACATATGATCTCCCCTCTAGCTCAAAGCTCTACAAACAGCAATGGCATTTGCAAAGTTCTGCGTGTCTTCTCAAATGTGGTTTCAGTTTTAATGTGTGTTGACATCGTTCTCTGTGTGCAAAATTAACTGGAAGAACAACAGTTTGTGCTTTTTTTTGCTATAGGATGAGAAGAATATGGAGAGAACCTAGCAATCTGTGTCTACATTGAGCTGCCATATATTGTGAATGGACACTAAGTTGACACAGTTTTCCTTCAGTGACTTCAAGTTAGTATAATGAAAACATTCTTATCCCTTGAGTCATTAAATCAGTATAATGCAGAAGAGACAAAGTGACTATGATGTCTCTCTCTGTTCTCTTCTGGAGCAGAGGTAAATGAAATAAACAAATGAGATGATTGGGGGAAATGTTTTCCTAAACAAATGAATAGTAAAGAAATGAAATGAGTGCCAAACTTGACAGAACCACACAGAGAACTGGAACTTCAAACTGTAATTTTAAAAATACTGGAAAGAAAAATTAAGGAGCTCTAACATGAAACAAATTTAGAAAGAAAGAGAAGGAAATGGCATGCCAAGAACTGTACTGATTAGGAAGTGGGCAATTTAATTTCTTCAGGAGAGTAAATCTCCAACATGAATTAATTTGCCTCATGCTGAGTCCTGCTGGTTTTTCTTCTTTCCTCAATCACTGTTTATTTCACAAAATCAGCACTCACCTATCTTCTCTGATTATTTAATTTCAGGAGGATTTTCTCCTCACAAAGCAGTTAGCACAGCTAAACTCAGCTCTGTGTGTAAACACATTATAATGGCCTGCCTAGGTGTAGGGATTATTTATTTCGCCTTGGAGACATTGTTTCATTGTTCCACTTCCCCTCAAGTGACATCTCTCAGTGACATTCCTGAATCTACTTCCCACAATGTGCATCTTTCATTGACATTTACCAAATGCATAGGTTCTGATACAAAATCAGGAGAGACATGTATTCCTTTTTCTAAAGGAGAATGGAATATAGACGATGCAACTAGTAACTAATACATAAAATGGCATTTGAAGAAGGCATTGATTTCTTTGTTACTAACATCTCTGTGGCTATCTAAACTCTTCTGCATTCTCACTTGATGCACTTGGGTCAGTATAATCATAAGGTTTATTAGGATTCAAGGCTATAACATTAAAATAAAAAACAAGACTGGTATCTCAGTGGGTTTCTTTTGGTAGACTATTTAAATAAGATTATTTGAAATATGGTACAAACATTTAGAAATAAACAGCTAAATATTCTCTAAGTAGCACATCATTTGTTTTTCACTTTGCCTCAAAGACAAGGATGACGCATACAGCCTTTTCCTTTTATCTTTATTTCAGAGTTGTTACTGTTTCTGATTAGTGACCTCAATTGAAACTCATTGCTCATTGCAAAGGCTGCTAATGGATTATCTGAGCCTGAATACATTAGGATGGAATCTTCCTTCTTCCCAAACCCGCGGCCAGAGTTTTTCCACCCACAGTCCCTTCTAACCAGCATTCTAGATAATGACTGTCAAGTTATTCAAACTGATAATACTGTTTTTTCCACCTTTTAAAATAAACTTTCCTTTATTAAGTTCTTTGTAATGAGATCTGTAGTCTTTATATTCAATAGCAAGCTGTTGTGCCGCCTCAGTTTGGGCCAAGGCATTTTCTTATCAAAACTCATCAGAAGAGAGGATCGTGAAACCACAGATTCATACAGTTCTTCACAGTGAACTTTGATCATAAGATAACCTTTTAAAATATGCGCCTATTGTGACTATATTTATATTTTTCACTTGCATGCTTTGTCACTTTTAGAGACATGAAAATGCTATTCACTGTTGCTAGGAGATGGGTGACTATGGCAACAGTGTGGGACAGAGCCAGATGGAGTGCCCTAAGGCATAGATAGCCAGGTTTCGCTCTTTTTTGATCTCTAAATGACTCCATGGCAGTCCTGAGCAAGGGAGCCCCAAATCACTGCCTCTTCAGCTTGTTTCAAAAGATGTGCCACATGGTTTCTCCTCTCAGGCTGGCTCTCCCCATTTAACAAGTATCCTTTTGTTGGTTAACTATACACCATGAGGTTGTCTGAAAAAGGAAAAAAGCTGGATAACAAGGGAGATTATCACTATTTAACTGTGTTTTCATACTGTTATTAATTTAGTTCAGATCTAGGGCCATATGCTTTCCTTCATCATTCCACTGAACTCCTAGTGACTTTCGGAGAAGTTCCACGCAAACAATGAGGGCAACATATGGTTCTAATAGTGGTTTGTACATTCTTCAAAGATTTATGGGTGTTTTAAAGCATTCATATCAAAGATTTCTTTTGGTAGACTATTTAAATAAGATTATTTGAAATATGGTACAAACATTTAGAAATAAACAGCTAAATATTCTCTAAGTAGCACATCATTTGTTTTTCACTTTGCCTCAAAGACAAGGATGACGCATACAGCCTTTTCCTTTTATCTTTATTTCAGAGTTGTTACTGTTTCTGATTAGTGACCTCAATTGAAACTCATTGCTCATTGCAAAGGCTGCTAATGGATTATCTGAGCCTGAATACATTAGGATGGAATCTTCCTTCTTCCCAAACCCGCGGCCAGAGTTTTTCCACCCACAGTCCCTTCTAACCAGCATTCTAGATAATGACTGTCAAGTTATTCAAACTGATAATACTGTTTTTTCCACCTTTTAAAATAAACTTTCCTTTATTAAGTTCTTTGTAATGAGATCTGTAGTCTTTATATTCAATAGCAAGCTGTTGTGCCGCCTCAGTTTGGGCCAAGGCATTTTCTTATCAAAACTCATCAGAAGAGAGGATCGTGAAACCACAGATTCATACAGTTCTTCACAGTGAACTTTGATCATAAGATAACCTTTAAAATATGCGCCTATTGTGACTATATTTATATTTTTCACTTGCATGCTTTGTCACTTTTAGAGACATGAAAATGCTATTCACTGTTGCTAGGAGATGGGTGACTATGGCAACAGTGTGGGACAGAGCCAGATGGAGTGCCCTAAGGCATAGATAGCCAGGTTTCGCTCTTTTTTGATCTCTAAATGACTCCATGGCAGTCCTGAGCAAGGGAGCCCCAAATCACTGCCTCTTCAGCTTGTTTCAAAAGATGTGCCACATGGTTTCTCCTCTCAGGCTGGCTCTCCCCATTTAACAAGTATCCTTTTGTTGGTTAACTATACACCATGAGGTTGTCTGAAAAAGGAAAAAAGCTGGATAACAAGGGAGATTATCACTATTTAACTGTGTTTTCATACTGTTATTAATTTAGTTCAGATCT
The DNA here is from genome assembly GCA_022376925.1 of Tragulus kanchil. Taxonomy (NCBI): domain Eukaryota; kingdom Metazoa; phylum Chordata; class Mammalia; order Artiodactyla; family Tragulidae; genus Tragulus; species Tragulus kanchil. The sequence continues at coordinate 58,438,992 of JAIOJX010000004.1, forward strand.
AGGGCCATATGCTTTCCTTCATCATTCCACTGAACTCCTAGTGACTTTCGGAGAAGTTCCACGCAAACAATGAGGGCAACATATGGTTCTAATAGTGGTTTGTACATTCTTCAAAGATTTATGGGTGTTTTAAAGCCATTAATCATTATCATTAAGGCACCCTTCAATGTCTTTAGAAAGGAGCACTTTCACTGATCTAAAGGAGCCTCACTACACTGCCATATCAAGTATGAAAAATAGTGTTTCATTTTGCTTTTAAATACTTGGAAAGAAGAAAAAAAATATGGACTTGTTTCTCTTACAATTGAATAAGAAGGCAGCAAATTATAGCCACAAATAGTCATAGTGACATATTTTATTTGGCACTATGTGATGACCTAGGAAAGGGGAGGTCAGGGAGGCTCCAGAGAGTGTGATATATGTATAATCAAGGCCTATTTGCATTGTTGTATGGCAGAAACCAATGCAACATTGTAAAGCAATTTTGCTCCAACGAAAAAATAAATAATAATTTGTTTACTGGATCCTGGAAGTCTTAATCTGTTTACTCGACATTTTTCATCACTCCTCAAAAAACTATGGTTTCCTATCACCCATTACATCACACTCAAACTTCTGATTCTCCTCTTTCTGTGCCCCAACGATCCATCCAACATCATTTATTCTTCTATAAAAGTCTTTCCTCTCATCATATCAGAGAAATTACTGTTATCTCTTCCCTCCCACTCCTACTTTCACTATTTTTCACAGATTATCTCTATTTCTGTATTCCTGGTGCTGTCATTTCCTAAAATGCCTTCTTGATCTTGAATGCTCATTTTGGTTCAAATATTTACCAGGGACCTACTATGTGCCTGGCGGGAGGCTAGAAAAAAAAAGAGAGAGCTCTGATGAGGGCAACAGATCTGTAACATTAGCAAGACATCATTTCTGAAGTATTCACTCCACGCAGGACTTGTTGAGACACTATTCCTTATTTACTGTTCAGAACAACGCTATGCTGTTATCACTTCCAGGTTATAAATGAAAGGGTAAACTATTTGTCCTAAGTCAGACAGCCAGTTGGGAGTAAAACTGACTGCAGAACCTCGGTCTGTCTCATCTTTAAAATGGCATTTCCATTACTATTTTGACACGATGAGATTCAAATAATATAAATACACATCTTTTGAGGATAGGAATCTCTAGAGAACAGAATGTCCAGTTCCATTTGGAAGGGTCAGAAAAGAATCCCTAGGGTTTTTAGAAAGGGGTTAACTTATAAATAAGGAGTTTAACTGTGAACAGAGTAGGCAGAGGACATTTCTGGAAAAGATTGAACTTAGAATCCTAAGTCCTTTTCTGCTTCTTCTAAGATCAGTCCTCTCTATTCACCCATTTCCCCTTTTCCAAAGTGCAACTCAATGCCTACTTTTCCAATCATGTTGTCAATTTGTACATCGACCCTTGCTCATCTCATTCTTCTCTAAACTCTGATGGTAATTCTTTTCTGTCAGCCCCGATAGGTGTTGATTCAGATACTGTGTCATGCTGCTCTCAGTTATAGAATTTGAGGGCAGGAGTCACACCTTTTACCTATTCTGTATCTTCCAAAAACCTATAGCTGTGTCAAAAACATTGTAGGTGATATGCACATACTTCTTATTGACAGTAAGTCTTCACATTTGTATCATATTTAAACTTTGTAAATTCTTTCATTTATGCATTCTTTTTAGATCCTTGTAACACCCAGTGAAGTGTGCTGGCTTGGTGTTTATAATCCCCATTTTGCAGATTAAAGAAAAGTATAATTGACTGAAAAAACCCCGAATCATGCTGGTGATAAATAAATGATATATCCAAGAAGAGAATCTAAGTGCTTTCTCCACTATTTAATTCTCAATTCAGAGAATGATTGATAGGGGGGTTAACTTCCATGTTTTAGCAGATGCACAGAGTCTAATGTACACACTAAACCTGTCATATAATTTTTCTGCCTTCACATAGTGTCCAACCACCTTTATCTCAGAGAGACCTGCAATACATTTCACTTAAGCCACTCAACCATTTGATAGTTGAACCAGGAGCAGAAAGGTGTTTTTGAAAAAGTGCATAAAGTAGCATGGTAGCTGTTCTTTTCCACATGAGATTCCTTGAAGAACAACGCTATGCTGTTATCACTTCCAGGTTATAAATGAAAGGGTAAACTATTTGTCCTAAGTCAGACAGCCAGTTGGGAGTAAAACTGACTGCAGAACCTCGGTCTGTCTCATCTTTAAAATGGCATTTCCATTACTATTTTGACACGATGAGATTCAAATAATATAAATACACATCTTTTGAGGATAGGAATCTCTAGAGAACAGAATGTCCAGTTCCATTTGGAAGGGTCAGAAAAGAATCCCTGGGGTTTTTTAGAAAGGGGTTAACTTATAAATAAGGAGTTTAACTGTGAACAGAGTAGGCAGAGGACATTTCTGGAAAAGATTGAACTTAGAATCCTAAGTCCTTTTCTGCTTCTTCTAAGATCAGTCCTCTCTATTCACCCATTTCCCCTTTTCCAAAGTGCAACTCAATGCCTACTTTTCCAATCATGTTGTCAATTTGTACATCGACCCTTGCTCATCTCATTCTTCTCTAAACTCTGATGGTAATTCTTTTCTGTCAGCCCCGATAGGTGTTGATTCAGATACTGTGTCATGCTGCTCTCAGTTATAGAATTTGAGGGCAGGAGTCACACCTTTTACCTATTCTGTATCTTCCAAAAACCTATAGCTGTGTCAAAAACATTGTAGGTGATATGCACATACTTCTTATTGACAGTAAGTCTTCACATTTGTATCATATTTAAACTTTGTAAATTCTTTCATTTATGCATTCTTTTTAGATCCTTGTAACACCCAGTGAAGTGTGCTGGCTTGGTGTTTATAATCCCCATTTTGCAGATTAAAGAAAACTATAATTCACTGAAAAACCCAGAATCATGCTGGTGATAAATAAATGATATATCCAAGAAGAGAATCTAAGTGCTTTCTCCACTATTTAATTCTCAATTCAGAGAATGATTGATAGGGGGGTTAACTTCCATGTTTTAGCAGATGCACAGAGTCTAATGTACACACTAAACCTGTCATATAATTTTTCTGCCTTCACATAGTGTCCAACCACCTTTATCTCAGAGAGACCTGCAATACATTTCACTTAAGCCACTCAACCATTTGATAGTTGAACCAGGAGCAGAAAGGTGTTTTTGAAAATGTGCATAAAGTAGCATGGTAGCTGTTCTTGTCCACATGAGATTCCTGGAAGAACCAGTTTAACATGCTTCAGACTGACTGTAAACAGCAGGTGGGTATTTCCCAGCCATCTGCTGACTTCTTCAGTTGAGAGCCCTTGAGAGAGTCACTAACATGGTTGTGAATGGGATGAATGGTCCTGCTCATTAATCAAAGACTGTGGAAAAAAAACAAACTTGATACTCCCTGTTGGAAGGCTGGGCACACTGTCAAAGCCCAGAGGGAGGGTACAACACAGGATAAAATGTCTCCTCTACTTGTGCCTTCCCTAAAATGGAAAGGCTTTCAGACAGTGGTCTTAGGAATACTCACTTTGAACCCATATCACAAATGAAGGCAGGAGCCCAAAGTGAGCAATTTACAGGATCTCCTTGGCAGAACACTGTTTTAGCTCACTGGAAGTCAAAGCTGAAACCTTCTTGCCATTTCCGACTCATGAGCCGGCAGGTAGACATATCATAAAGCATTCACTGAATCTCAGAGGGCTTCTTGGATTGTCCGTCTGTCCTGCTCTTCTGCCCCCAGATCCAGACATATTTCTCCAACACTGACCACCAGAACAGAATTCTAAGGAGGTCAGCAAGTCCCCACTCAACAGTGGTGCTGCTTAGAACCTTAAAGCTAGTTGCCCTGAAGTGTGCCTTCATTTAACACTCCCTCCATTCCCTTTTTAAAATTTATTGGAATATCTAAGGAGGTCAGCAAGTCCCCACTCAACAGTGGTGCTGTGCTTAAGAGCTGAGCCTGAAGTGTGCTGGCATAATCCCCATTTTGCAGATTAAAGAAAACTATAATTCACTGAAAACCCAGAATCATGCTGGTGATAAATAAATGATATATCCAAGAAGAGAATCTAAGTGCTTTCTCCACTATTTAATTCTCAATTCAGAGAATGATTGATAGGGGGGTTAACTTCCATGTTTTAGCAGATGCACAGAGTCTAATGTACACACTAAACCTGTCATATAATTTTTCTGCCTTCACATAGTGTCCAACCACCTTTATCTCAGAGAGACCTGCAATACATTTCACTTAAGCCACTCAACCATTTGATAGTTGAACCAGGAGCAGAAAGGTGTTTTTGAAAATGTGCATAAAGTAGCATGGTAGCTGTTCTTGTCCACATGAGATTCCTGGAAGAACCAGTTTAACATGCTTCAGACTGACTGTAAACAGCAGGTGGGTATTTCCCAGCCATCTGCTGACTTCTTCAGTTGAGAGCCCTTGAGAGAGTCACTAACATGGTTGTGAATGGGATGAATGGTCCTGCTCATTAATCAAAGACTGTGGAAAAAAAACAAACTTGATACTCCCTGTTGGAAGGCTGGGCACACTGTCAAAGCCCAGAGGGAGGGTACAACACAGGATAAAATGTCTCCTCTACTTGTGCCTTCCCTAAAATGGAAAGGCTTTCAGACAGTGGTCTTAGGAATACTCACTTTGAACCCATATCACAAATGAAGGCAGGAGCCCAAAGTGAGCAATTTACAGGATCTCCTTGGCAGAACACTGTTTTAGCTCACTGGAAGTCAAAGCTGAAACCTTCTTGCCATTTCCGACTCATGAGCCGGCAGGTAGACATATCATAAAGCATTCACTGAATCTCAGAGGGCTTCTTGGATTGTCCGTCTGTCCTGCTCTTCTGCCCCCAGATCCAGACATATTTCTCCAACACTGACCACCAGAACAGAATTCTAAGGAGGTCAGCAAGTCCCCACTCAACAGTGGTGCTGCTTAGAACCTTAAAGCTAGTTGCCCTGAAGTGTGCCTTCATTTAACACTCTCCCTCCTTCCCCTATTCCTTTCTTTTTTAAAATTTATTGGAATATAGCTGATTTACAGTGTTAGTTTTGGCTGTACAGCAAAGTGAACCAGTTATACATACTCATATATCCACTCCTTTTAGAATCTTTTCCCATACAGGTCATTACAGAGGATTGAGTAGAGTTCCCTGTGCTATACAGTAGGTCCTTGTTAGTTACCTATTTTATATATATTACAGAGGTGTGTTTATGTCAATACCAATTTAAATAAACTAACAGTTTATCCCTCCCTCCCTTCCCCAGCTAGTGCCCATAAGTTTGTTTTCTACGTCTGTGACTGTGTTTTGTAAATAAGTTCATTTGCACCTCTTTTTAGATTCCACATACAAGTGATATCATATGATATCTGTCTTTGATTTATTTCACTTAGTATGATAATGTCTAGGTCCACTCATGTTGCTGCATGTGGCATTATTTCATTTTTTTATGACTCATAATATTCCACTGTATATATGAGCCACATCTTTCTTATCCATTCTACTGTCCATGGACATTTAAGGTTGCTTCTGTGACTTGGCTGTTGTAGACAGTGTTTCAGTGGACATTTGGGTGCAGGTATCCTTTCTGATTATGGTTTTCTCCAGACATATGCCCAGGAGTAGGATTGCCGGATCATATGGTAGTTCTATTTTGAAATCTCCATACTGTTCTCCATAGTGGTTGTAGCAATTTATGTTTCCCACAACAGTGTAGGAGAGCTCCCTTTTATCAACACTCTCCAGTATTTATCATTTGTATTTTTTTGATGATGGCCATTCTGACCAGTATGAGGCATTACTTCATTGTAATTTTGATTTTCATTTCTCTGATAACTAGTGATGCTGAGCATAGCTTCATCTGCTTTTTTGGCCACCTGTATGTCTTCCTTTAGATCTTCTGCCCATTTTTTGATTGGATTGCTTTTTTTTTTTTACATAGAGTTGCATGAACTCTTTGTGTATTTTGGAGATTAATCCATTGTTGGTAGCTTTGTTTGCAAGTATTTTGTCTCATTGTTTGGGTTCTCTTTTCATCTTGCTTGTGGTTTCTTTTGCTATGCAGAAGATTTTAAGTTTATTAGGTCACACTTGTTCTTTATTTTCATTATTCTAGAAGGTGGATTCAAAAAGATATTGCTACAATTCATGTCAAAAGAGTGGTCTGCTTATGTTTTTCCTCTAAGAGTTTTAGTGTTCAGCCTTACATTAGGTCTTTGATCCATTTCGATTTTATTTTTGTGTATGGTGACACCAAGTGTTCTAATTTTGTTTTGTTTTTTTTTACATCTACCTGTCCAGTTTTCCCAGTCCCCATTCCTTTCCTTACTTCCTTCACATTATTCTGCACAAACTGTTCTCCATCCAGGATATGACTTTAAGAAAAAGGATCTGTCATTTCTTTTTATTTCTTCAGAGCCCCCTCTTCAAAACACTAGCACCCTGCTTTACATATAATAGGAGATAAATTATATATACTAAAATTAAGGGATCAAATTCCATTTGAAAGGGAAAAATTAGTAGAAATTTTAAAAGTATAGAAAATAATTTTACTAGTAAACAAAAAACTGTGCACTATATTCATCTATATACTTGGAAAAGATTGTTTAAATATTTTTCTTCCTTTAAAAAAAATTTATATTTTGTAATGAGACTTTTCAGTGTTTCATACAAGAGTACCATGATCCAGGGCTGCAAGAGTCACTTTGTAAGTAAATCACCAAAAGTTATTCAATCCTGATCAAATTCTTAATGACATGCTGTTCTCTGCTGTTCTCTGCTTCATGACCAGACACCCACCCCATACATCTGGTTTCTTATCCTTGACTTTGTCACAACAGCTTCCCAAGTGTCCCCTGTTCCTCTCTCTTCTGATCCTGGCACTAATTTCTTTCTCTCTGTTGGGTATTCCAACCATCCAGTCCATACCAATGGCACCACAGCAAAAGAGAGTTGCTCTATGACTTTGTACACAGCCTGTTTTCTCCATATTTCAACTTATTACCTTCTACAGCCCATGGAGACCATCAAAGTGTCCTCCTCACAACCACTTTTAAAGTGACTACATAGTGCTTAACTAATCCTGATTTTTCTATTCTGTACTAAATGAAAAATAACCCACACAAATAGTTTTAATGTTTTTAAAATGCCAGAACAATCCTTGTTTTCTCAGTTAATGTATACCAGTTTGAGGAGGTGGAGTGGCTTCACAGGAGGGTTGACAATCTTTCAACCTTATCTGTACACAAGTTATTGGCAAAAAAGAAGTAACTTGCCTTATGAGCACTTCAATTAGTTCTTAAATTACGTCTTTCTTACACCGCCTTCTCTGCTCTTTTTCCCATGCAGAATATATTATTTTCTTCCTTGAAAGGCTGTGGCAGTAAGAAATGAGATTAAAGAGGCATACACAGTATGCATCCATGTTACCTTGGAAATTATTGAACATGTTTCTCCCCGAGTTCACTTTCCTCTGAGTTTCAAGCTGTTATAAACATTACTTTCCATAGACTACTAAAGACTCTCTTTAAAGTGACCTGGACACTTTTAAATCAGTCAAAGTCTATTCATTAAAGATAACCAGAATATTTTGTCATTACATTTCAAAATACATTTTTATGAAACCAACTTTTATAGTACCATGGATCAGTTTTTAAAATTACATTGTCAGAGCCTCAATTTTATTTATACCAAATTGGGAATTTAAACAGCATATAAATGAACCCTTAGAAAACCTAAGTACTGCATTATGTACCTTTTTCAACCTCTTTCCCCACCACTATCACATGCATGGGCAGATGAAACCCTGAGTAATTCATATACACTTTTTATTTTCCTATCCAATTATATAAAGTACAGGCAACTAGAGGGAAAATAGGAAAAGCAAAGAACATATATAGTCTTCATATTAGAGAGTTAAAATATACCTTAAGTTGCTTTGTAGATTAATGTTTCCAGTTAATAGTGCACTCCAAAGCATGCATCTAAAAAATCCCACATTTTTAAGCTATCAAGCTTTATTGTTATTATTCACACTGATTTAATGTAACTTTTTTTTTAATTTGGAAAAATAATCACACTGAATATCTTAAATTTTGTGGAAAGCAATAAACATGATGGGCTTCCCTGAAAAAAATGGAGTTTCAAATTTGCCTTGGGTCATAAACATGACTTTAGTAATAGTTTCCATTTACCACCTTTTTTTCTCAAAAATGTTTTAAGTGGGTAGATTCATTCAATAAAGCATTAAAACACATTTTCAAATAAATCTACAGTTAAAAATTTAATTGAAAAAAATATACAATTAACCTTCTAATCCTTAGTAAGCTAACCATATATTCTAGCTATAGTGTAATAGCCATAATTTTAAAATACAGTCTGCTGATGTGTCTCAATTTTGGGTTCATGATATATTATTATTCCACTATACAATTGTACAGGTTGACTTTGGCTGGTTTACTTTCAATTAGTACATAAATACTCATATGTGAAGGTTACTTAGAGAGTAGCATATGCCAACTATACATGAGGTGTTTCTTGGATAATCTTGTAATTTCTGCATTATATCCTCACTATCTTCTTATATTGATGGTTTCTGATTGCAAAAGTAAATTAAAAAAAAATTGAAGGCAATACATCTTGGCTCTGCATACTAAAAACCAACGTGGGGCTTCCCTGGTGGTCCAGTGAGTAAAGACACCGCCTTGCAGTGCAGGGGGCGCTGGTTCTATCCCCAGCCTGGGAAGATCCCGCGTGCTGTGGAGCGGCTGAACCAATGTGTTTAACCACCCAGTCAGCGCTCTGGAGTGCATGTGCCCGGAGCCAGCGCTCTGCAACGAGGGAGGCCACTGCAGTCAGAGGTTCACACAGGCCAATGAACAAATGTGGAAATAAATGAAAGACCAATAGAAGTGGCCAAAAAATAAATAATAATGAAATAATTTTTTTAAAAAACCAACATGGTGGGATGGTACAAAGTACATACCATCCTGTGATTAAAGGAATTTAATTCAAAATGTTCAAAGCAAATTTTGAACAGAGCAAAATTAATCACATGTTTAAATGTCATGTACTCTGACAGCTTTTCTCTTTCCTACACCAAGATAATGGACTTTGAAGCCAGAGAGACATGGCTCCATTTTCTGCTAGCTACAGGATATTTGTGAAGCTTACTTAACCTCCAGAACTTTGTTTCTTTGATGGTAAAATGGGGTGAAGAGTTTATAGAATTGCTGGTAGCTTTTAAATGAGCCAAAGAAATGTGAGGATGCCTGGCACACTTCCTGGCATATGATAGTCATGAATGTTAGCTTCATTTTCTTGTCTCCAAAATACTTCCGTAGTATGTCCCTTAATTGTAATTCTGACCTTTCATTTTATACAAAGCCCTAACTTTGAGATACTTTTACAATTTAGATAACCCATCTTCTCAATAAAGTTGGTTGCTGGCTCATTGTGTGATTTCAACATTAAAAGTCCCTAACTCCAAACACGTTTCTCTTTACTATGCTCATGTCTAAATCTTCTTTTGGGGGCCATAATTATACTATAATTGACAGGTTGACTTTGGCTGGTTTACTTTCAATTAGTACATAAATACTCATATGTGAAGGTTACTTAGAGAGTAGCATATGCCAACTATACATGAGGTGTTTCTTGGATAATCTTGTAATTTCTGCATTATATCCTCACTATCTTCTTATATTGATGGTTTCTGATTGCAAAAGTAAATTGAAAAAAAAAAATTGAAGGCAATACATCTTGGCTCTGCATACTAAAAACCAACGTGGGGCTTCCCTGGTGGTCCAGTGAGTAAAGACACCGCCTTGCAGTGCAGGGGGCGCTGGTTCTATCCCCAGCCTGGGAAGATCCCGCGTGCTGTGGAGCGGCTGAACCAATGTGTTTAACCACCCAGTCAGCGCTCTGGAGTGCATGTGCCCGGAGCCAGCGCTCTGCAACGAGGGAGGCCACTGCAGTCAGAGGTTCACACAGGCCAATGAACAAATGTGGAAATAAATGAAAGACCAATAGAAGTGGCCAAAAAATAAATAATAATGAAATAATTTTTTTAAAAAACCAACATGGTGGGATGGTACAAAGTACATACCATCCTGTGATTAAAGGAATTTAATTCAAAATGTTCAAAGCAAATTTTGAACAGAGCAAAATTAATCACATGTTTAAATGTCATGTACTCTGACAGCTTTTCTCTTTCCTACACCAAGATAATGGACTTTGAAGCCAGAGAGACATGGCTCCATTTTCTGCTAGCTACAGGATATTTGTGAAGCTTACTTAACCTCCAGAACTTTGTTTCTTTGATGGTAAAATGGGGTGAAGAGTTTATAGAATTGCTGGTAGCTTTTAAATGAGCCAAAGAAATGTGAGGATGCCTGGCACACTTCCTGGCATATGATAGTCATGAATGTTAGCTTCATTTTCTTGTCTCCAAAATACTTCCGTAGTATGTCCCTTAATTGTAATTCTGACCTTTCATTTTATACAAAGCCCTAACTTTGAGATACTTTTACAATTTAGATAACCCATCTTCTCAATAAAGTTGGTTGCTGGCTCATTGTGTGATTTCAACATTAAAAGTCCCTAACTCCAAACACGTTTCTCTTTACTATGCTCATGTCTAAATCTTCTTTTGCAGGAGACAAAGGCATTTATTCCAGAAATATAGATAAATCCAAAATTATAAATCCCCTGAAGAGAGATAACAGGACTTAAATTTATACCAGGTTTTATGTGACTGATGGGAGATACTTTCTTTTTTTTCTTTTTTTTTTAAAACTTTATTTTACTTTTAACTTTTACAGAGTTTTGTTGTTCACAGACATGCATGTTCTCAGATTAGTCACATGTATATCCCCCCCTTCCCTCCCCTCCCGACCATCACACAGCACCCCTGAAGGATCCCCTTTTCTCACAGAGCAATGACTAGAGCTATTTTCTTCACTTATGATAGTACAGGTCTTCATGCTACTTCCTTTACGCCTCTCACCCACTGTTCCTTCCCCACAATGTCCATATGTCCACTGTCCATGTCTGTCTTTCCGTCGCTTCACTGCATGTGCCATCATCACCATCCTACTAGATTCCATATATATGTGTTAATATACTGTATTTGTCCTTCTCTTTCTGACTGACTTCACTTTTTAGGATACGTTCTAGATCCAGCCACCTCATTAGGGTTGATTCTTCTGCATTTCTCTTTACAGCTATGTAGTATTCCATTGTATATATGTACCAGAGCTTTTGGATCCATTCGTTCGTCGATGGGCATCTAGGTTCCTTCCATGTTCTAGCTATTGTATAGAGAGCTGCAATGAACATTGGGGTACAGGTGCTTCTTTCAGTTTTGATTTCATCAGGGTATAAGCCTAAGAGTGGGATTGCTGGGTCATATGGTGCTTCTATTTTTAGGTTTTTAAGAAATCTCCAGACTGTCTTCCATAGAGGCTGTATCAATTTACACTCCCACCAGCAATGCAGGAGTGTTCCCTTTTCTCCACAGCCTCTCCAGCATTTATTGTCTGTCGATTTGTGGATGATGGCCATTCTGACGGGTGTGAGGTGATATCTCATTGTAGTTCTGATTTGCATTTCTCTAATTATTAGTGAAGTTGAGCATCGTTTCATGTGTTTTTGGGCCATCTGTATGTCATCTTTGGAGAGGTCGGTTTCCATTGTTTTTGGCTCATTGTGTGATTTCAACATTAAAAGTCCCTAACTCCAAACACGTTTCTCTTTACTATGCTCATGTCTAAATCTTCTTTTGCAGGAGACAAAGGCATTTATTCCAGAAATATAGATAAATCCAAAATTATAAATCCCCTGAAGAGAGATAACAGGACTTAAATTTATACCAGGTTTTATGTGACTGATGGGAGATACTTTCTTTTTTTTCTTTTTTTTTTAAAACTTTATTTTACTTTTAACTTTTACAGAGTTTTGTTGTTCACAGACATGCATGTTCTCAGATTAGTCACATGTATATCCCCCCCTTCCCTCCCCTCCCGACCATCACACAGCACCCCTGAAGGATCCCCTTTTCTCACAGAGCAATGACTAGAGCTATTTTCTTCACTTATGATAGTACAGGTCTTCATGCTACTTCCTTTACGCCTCTCACCCACTGTTCCTTCCCCACAATGTCCATATGTCCACTGTCCATGTCTGTCTTTCCGTCGCTTCACTGCATGTGCCATCATCACCATCCTACTAGATTCCATATATATGTGTTAATATACTGTATTTGTCCTTCTCTTTCTGACTGACTTCACTTTTTAGGATACGTTCTAGATCCAGCCACCTCATTAGGGTTGATTCTTCTGCATTTCTCTTTACAGCTATGTAGTATTCCATTGTATATATGTACCAGAGCTTTTGGATCCATTCGTTCGTCGATGGGCATCTAGGTTCCTTCCATGTTCTAGCTATTGTATAGAGAGCTGCAATGAACATTGGGGTACAGGTGCTTCTTTCAGTTTTGATTTCATCAGGGTATAAGCCTAAGAGTGGGATTGCTGGGTCATATGGTGCTTCTATTTTTAGGTTTTTAAGAAATCTCCAGACTGTCTTCCATAGAGGCTGTATCAATTTACACTCCCACCAGCAATGCAGGAGTGTTCCCTTTTCTCCACAGCCTCTCCAGCATTTATTGTCTGTCGATTTGTGGATGATGGCCATTCTGACGGGTGTGAGGTGATATCTCATTGTAGTTCTGATTTGCATTTCTCTAATTATTAGTGAAGTTGAGCATCGTTTCATGTGTTTTTGGGCCATCTGTATGTCATCTTTGGAGAGGTGTCTGTTTAGGTCCTTTTCCCATTTTTTGATTGGGTTGTTCGTTTTTCCAGTGCTGAGTTGTCTGAGTTGCTTGTAGATTTTGGAGATTAATTCTTTGTCTGTTGTTTCATTTGCTATGATTTTCTCCCACTCTGTGGGGTGTCTGTTCAGCTTTTTTGTAATTTCTTTAGCTGTACAAAAGCTTTTAAGTTTCATGAGGTCCCACATGTTCATTTGTCTTTTTAGTTCCACTATTCTAGTAGGTGGGTCAGAGAAGATCTTGCTTTGATTGATGTCCTTGAGGGTTTTGCCTATATTCTCCTCTAAGAGTTTGATGGTTTCTGGCCTTACATTTAGGTCTTTAATCCATTTTGAGTTGATCTTTGTGTATGGTGTCAGGGTATGTTCCAACTTCATTTTCTTACATATAGCTGTCCAGTTTTCCCAGCACCATTTGTTGAAGAGGCTGTCTTTGTCCCATTTTATATGTTCGCCTCCTTTGTCAAAAATAAGGTACCCATAGGTGCGTGGGTTGATCTCTGGGTTCTCGATCTTGTTCCATTGGTCGATATTTCTGTTTTTGTGCCAGTACCATACTGTTTTGATGACTGTTGCTTTGTAGTAGAGTCTGAAGTTGGGGAGGCTGATCCCCCCAGCTCCATTCTTCTTCCTGAGGATTGCTTTGGCTATTCGAGGTCTTTTGTGTTTCCATATGAACTGTGTTATTCGTTGGTCTAGTTCTGTGAAGAATGTTATTGGAAGTTTGATAGGGATCGCATTGAATCTATAGATGACATTTGGTAGTATGGTCATCTTCACAATATTGATTCTCCCGACCCAGGAACATGGAATATTTCTCCATCTGTTTAAGTCTTCTTTAATGTCTCTCATGAGTGTCTTGTAATTTTCTGTGTACAGTTCTTTTGTTTCTTTGGGTAGGTTTATTCCTAGATATTTGATTCTTTTGGTTGCGATGGTGAAGGGGACTACCTCTTTGATTTCATTTTCTGATTTTTCATTGTTTGTGTATAGGAATGCCAGTGATTTCTGTATATTGATTTTGTATCCTGCGACTTTGCTGAATTCGCTGATTAACTCTAGTAGTTTTGTAATAGTGTCTTTGGGATTTTCTATGTATAATATCATGTCATCTGCAAATAGAGAGAGTTTGACTTCTTCTTTTCCAATCTGGATTCCTTTGATTTCTTTCTCTTCTCTTATTGCTATTGCTAGAACTTCCAGGACTATGTTGAATAAGAGTGGTGAAAGTGGACACCCTTGTCTTGTTCCTGATCTTAGAGGGAATGCTTTGAGGTTTTCACCATTGAGGATAATGTTCGCTGTGGGCTTCTCATATATGGCTTTCACTATGTTAAGATAAGTTCCTTCTATGCCCATTTTTTGAAGAGTTTTTATCATAAATGGATGGTGTACTTTGTCAAAGGCTTTTTCTGCATCTATTGAAATGATCATGTGATTTTTGTCTTTCAATTTGTTGATATGGTGTATCACATTGATTGATTTGCGGATGTTGAAGAATCCTTGCATGCCTGGGATGAACCCAACTTGATCGTGATGAATGAGCTTTTTGATGTGTTGCTGAATTCTGTTTGCTAGGATTTTGTTGAGGATTTTGGCATCTAGATTCATCAGTGAAATTGGTCTATATTTCTGTTTTTGTGCCAGTACCATACTGTCTTGAGGACTGTTGCTTTGTAGTAGAGTCTGAAGTTGGGGAGGCTGATCCCCCCAGCTCCATTCTTCTTCCTGAGGATTGCTTTGGCTATTCGAGGTCTTTTGTGTTTCCATATGAACTGTGTTATTCGTTGGTCTAGTTCTGTGAAGAATGTTATTGGAAGTTTGATAGGGATCGCATTGAATCTATAGATGACATTTGGTAGTATGGTCATCTTCACAATATTGATTCTCCCGACCCAGGAACATGGAATATTTCTCCATCTGTTTAAGTCTTCTTTAATGTCTCTCATGAGTGTCTTGTAATTTTCTGTGTACAGTTCTTTTGTTTCTTTGGGTAGGTTTATTCCTAGATATTTGATTCTTTTGGTTGCGATGGTGAAGGGGACTACCTCTTTGATTTCATTTTCTGATTTTTCATTGTTTGTGTATAGGAATGCCAGTGATTTCTGTATATTGATTTTGTATCCTGCGACTTTGCTGAATTCGCTGATTAACTCTAGTAGTTTTGTAATAGTGTCTTTGGGATTTTCTATGTATAATATCATGTCATCTGCAAATAGAGAGAGTTTGACTTCTTCTTTTCCAATCTGGATTCCTTTGATTTCTTTCTCTTCTCTTATTGCTATTGCTAGAACTTCCAGGACTATGTTGAATAAGAGTGGTGAAAGTGGACACCCTTGTCTTGTTCCTGATCTTAGAGGGAATGCTTTGAGTTTCCACCATTGAGGATAATGTTCGCTGTGGGCTTCTCATATATGGCTTTCACTATGTTAAGATAAGTTCCTTCTATGCCCATTTTTTGAAGAGTTTTTATCATAAATGGATGGTGTACTTTGTCAAAGGCTTTTTCTGCATCTATTGAAATGATCATGTGATTTTTGTCTTTCAATTTGTTGATATGGTGTATCACATTGATTGATTTGCGGATGTTGAAGAATCCTTGCATGCCTGGGATGAACCCAACTTGATCGTGATGAATGAGCTTTTTGATGTGTTGCTGAATTCTGTTTGCTAGGATTTTGTTGAGGATTTTGGCATCTAGATTCATCAGTGAAATTGGCCTATAATTTTCTTTTTTTGTGATGTCTTTGCCTGACTTTGGTATCAGGGTGATGGTGGCCTCGTAGAATGTGTTTGGAAGTATTCCTTCCTGTGCAATTTTTTGGAAGAGTTTTAGAAGGACAGGCATTAGCTCTTCTTTGAATGTTTGGTAGAATTCACTTGTGAAACCATCTGGCCCTGGGCTTTTATTTTTGGGTAGATTTTTGATCACAAGGTCGATTTCTGAGCTTGTGATTGGCTTGTTCATAGTTTCTGTTTCTTCCTGGTTGAGTCTTGGGAGATTAATCTTCTCTAAGAAACTGTCCATTTCTTCCAGGTTGTCCAGTTTGTTGCCATAGAGTTGTTCATAATAGTCTCTTATAATCCTTTGGATTTCTGCATTATCTGTTGTGATTTCTCCTTTTTCATTTTTGATTTTGGTGATCTGGTTCTTCTCTCTGTCTTGATGAGTCTGGCCAGTGGTGTGTCGATTTTATTGACTTTTTCGAAGAACCAGCTTTTTGTTTTATTTATCTTTATTATTGTTTCTTTTGTTTCTTTTTCATTTATTTCTGCTCTGATCTTTATGATTTCCCTTCTTCTGCTGGCTTTGGGGTGTTTTTGTTCTTCTTTCTCCAGTTGTTTTAAGCGTAAGATTAGGTCGTCTGTTTGAGATTTTCCTAGTTTCTTGAGGTGGGATTGAATTGCTATAAACTTCCCTCTTAGAACTGCTTTTGCAGTATCCCATAGGTTTTGCACTGTCGTGTGTTCATTGTCATTTTCTTCTAGGAATTTTTTTATTTCTCCTTTGATTTCCTCAATGATCAGTTGGTTTTTTAGGTATGTGTTGTTTAATCTCCATGTGTTTGTGTTTTTAGCGGTTTTTTTCCTGTAGTTGATCTCTAGTCTCACTGCATTGTGGTCTGAGAAGATGGTTGATAGAATTTCAGTTTTCTTGAATTGACTGAGGATTGATTTGTGGCCCAAGATGTGGTCTATCCTGGAGAACGTTCCGTGAGCACTTGAGAAGAAAGTGTATTCTTCTGCTTTTGGATGGAAAGTCCTAAAGATATCAATGAGGTCCATTTCTTCTAGTGTGGCATTTAAGGCCTGTGTTTCTTTATTAATTTTCTGTTTGGATGATCTGTCCATTGGTGTGAGAGGGGTGTTAAAGTCTCCTACTATGACTGTGTTGCTGTCAATGTCTTCTTTTATGTCTGAAATTGTTTGTCTTATGTATTGGGGTGCTCCTGCGTTGGGAGCGTAGATATTTATGATTGTTATGTCTTCTTCTTGGATGGATCCCTTAATCATGATGTAGTGACCTGCCTTGTCTCTTAGAATCTACTTTAAAATCTATTTTATCTGATATGAGGATTGCTACTCCAGCTTTCTTTTGATTTCCATTTGCATGGAATATCTTTTTCCAGCCTCTCACTTTCAGTCTATGAGTGTCTCTAGGTCTGAAATGAGTTTCCTGGAGGCAGCATATGTATGGGTCGTGTTTTTGGATCCATTCAGCCACTCTGTGTCTTTTGGTTGGGGCGTTTAGTCCATTGACATTCAAAGTAATTATTGATACAAATGATCCTATTGTCATCTTCTTAGATGGTATGATGGGTTTGTTTCGTGGGTCTTCTCCTTTTATACTTGTTTTCTATATAAGTCCCTTTAACATTTGTTGTAAGGCTGGTTTGGTGTGACTAAATTCTTTTAGTTTTTGCTTGTCTGTAAAGCTTTTGATTTCTCCATCAATTTTGAAGGAGATCCTTGCAGGGTAGAGGATTCTTGGTTGCAGATTATTCTCTTTCAGCCGTTTAAATGTGTCCTGCCATTCCCTTCTGGCCTGCAGAGTTTCTGTTGAAAGATCAGCTGTTAAGCGGATGGGCTTTCCCTTGTATGTCACTAGTTGCTTTTCCCTTGCTGCTTTGAGAATTCTATCTTTGTGTTTAATTTGTGTTAACTTCATTAATATGTGTCTTGGTGTGTTTCTTCTCGGATTGATTCTGTTAGGTACTCTTTGTGCTTCTTGGACTTGATTGACTATTTCTTTTCCCATGTTGGGGAAATTTTCAACTAGAATCTCTTCAAAAATTTTCTCATAGCCTTTCTTTTTTTCTTCTTCTTCTGGAACCCCTATAATTCGAATACTGGTGCGTTTGATATTATCCCAGAGGTCTCTGAGGCTGTCCTCTGCTCTTTTCATTCTTTGAGCTAGAGTCTGTTTTTCAGCAGTTACTTCCACCATTTTATCTTCTAGCTCACTTATCCGGTCTTCTGTCTCAGATACTCTGCTCTTGATTCCTTCTACAGTGTTTTTCAGTTCAGCAATTGAGTTGTTTGTCTCTGTTAATTTTTGGTAAGTTCTTGTATTTCTTTATTCAGTGTGTTAGTTGTATCTTGCAATTTCTCTGAAATTCTGTTTTCAGTGTCTTTGATCATCTTTACTATCATTCTTCTGAAATCACTTTCAGAAAGTTTGTCCAAATTCTCTTCATTAATTTGATCTTGTGTGTTTGTGGATTGTTCCTTCGCTTGTGTGGTATTTCTCTGCCGTTTCATTGTTATTATTAATTTTTTAATACTGATTCTGTTTGGGATTTCCTTTTCCCAGACTTTGAGTTACGTCTGTTGGTGTTTGTTGTTTGGATGGGGCTTCTATTCTGGGTGATGCTGGTGATTGGGTGATGTCAGGACTTGCATACAAGTGATTACCTTTGTTGGCATTCTCACTTGTATACTGCTCTTTAGTGTTATGCGTTCTCTAGTATTGTAGAGTTTTGGAGTCAGTGCACTCCTTAAAACCCCGGGGCTTGTTGCCTGACCAGGGAATGAAGATTTCACAGCTGGTTTTAATGAGATCCTTGCAGGGTAGAGGATTCTTGGTTGCAGATTATTCTCTTTCAGCCGTTTAAATGTGTCCTGCCATTCCCTTCTGGCCTGCAGAGTTTCTGTTGAAAGATCAGCTGTTAAGCGGATGGGCTTTCCCTTGTATGTCACTAGTTGCTTTTCCCTTGCTGCTTTGAGAATTCTATCTTTGTGTTTAATTTGTGTTAACTTCATTAATATGTGTCTTGGTGTGTTTCTTCTCGGATTGATTCTGTTAGGTACTCTTTGTGCTTCTTGGACTTGATTGACTATTTCTTTTCCCATGTTGGGGAAATTTTCAACTAGAATCTCTTCAAAAATTTTCTCATAGCCTTTCTTTTTTTCTTCTTCTTCTGGAACCCCTATAATTCGAATACTGGTGCGTTTGATATTATCCCAGAGGTCTCTGAGGCTGTCCTCTGCTCTTTTCATTCTTTGAGCTAGAGTCTGTTTTTCAGCAGTTACTTCCACCATTTTATCTTCTAGCTCACTTATCCGGTCTTCTGTCTCAGATACTCTGCTCTTGATTCCTTCTACAGTGTTTTTCAGTTCAGCAATTGAGTTGTTTGTCTCTGTTAATTTTTGGTAAGTTCTTGTATTTCTTTATTCAGTGTGTTAGTTGTATCTTGCAATTTCTCTGAAATTCTGTTTTCAGTGTCTTTGATCATCTTTACTATCATTCTTCTGAAATCACTTTCAGAAAGTTTGTCCAAATTCTCTTCATTAATTTGATCTTGTGTGTTTGTGGATTGTTCCTTCGCTTGTGTGGTATTTCTCTGCCGTTTCATTGTTATTATTAATTTTTTAAAACTGATTCTGTTTGGGATTTCCTTTTCCCAGACTTTGAGTTACGTCTGTTGGTGTTTGTTGTTTGGATGGGGCTTCTATTCTGGGTGATGCTGGTGATTGGGTGATGTCAGGACTTGCATACAAGTGATTACCTTTGTTGGCATTCTCACTTGTATACTGCTCTTTAGTGTTATGTGTTCTCTAGTATTGTAGAGTTTTGGAGTCAGTGCACCCTCCTTAAAACCCCGGGGCTTGTTGCCTGACCAGGGAATGAAGATTTCACAGCTGGTTTGTTATGGCATTAAATGATATTAAAACATATATATGCAAATGAGAAACAGAAGGTATACCTTTGACAAATGGCAATTTAAAAATTATGCAAGTACTATCTAGCGTATTGAATTATACACATAAACATATACAGCTATAACATAACCCAAGCATTCCAATCAAAAATATAGTACAATACGTTAGCACGGCGAATAGAGAAATCCAAGAATGATATCCACAAGTTAATAAGCAAACTAAGTAGAGTACCAATTGGAGAATAATGCTAAAGCAGGATCCCCGTTGGGGATAAGGCAATGAGGACAGAACAGACTAAGAAATATAGTGGGGAAAGGGAAAAAGAGAAAGGGAGGATAGAAGAGAAATATAGAATAATATTGCAAAGTTAAATATAGGAAGATAAAGATTTGTATGTATTAGAATTTAGTGCTATAGGAAAGGAGCTTCAGAGAAAGCAAAGAATTATAGAGGAGGTAGTAGTACAAATGAAAAAATTATTAAAAATTAAAAGATCTAAATTTTATAGAAAAATATAAAAAAACAAAGCAAAAATAATAGAAAAAAAAAAACCCACAGAACCTTAAAAGGCCAATGGGGAACCAGAAGTTTATACCAAAATAAAATGTGTGGTTTAAAAGGAAAAAGAAAAAAAAAAAATTTATGTAAACTTGAATATATTCAGTCTTACTGATGAGATTAGTCGCTTCAATAGAATTCAGTGAAGGAACTGAACACACCCACTCTCTCTCACACACACCCCCAAGAAAAGAAAAAAAAAAAAAAAGCGGTGGGTGCACTGAGTGGGTTTGGAAAAAAGAGAAAAAAAAAATTGAAACAAAGTAATACAATACAAAAAATGAAATTTTAAAGTCCAGCAGTAACTCCAGCTTCAGACAAAACGTGAAAATAGTGTTTATGTTCTTCTGTCTCTTGCTGACTATTCAGGAATTATCAGTCTTTTTCTTGCCTCTGGCTGTGGTTGGATCTGAAGACCTCTTTGACTGTTTGTTTCGGCCTATTCCAGAATTAAAAGGCCCGCCCAGGCTGGCCCTGGGAGTTTCTTAATCCAAATCCCTTTTCTTGCTGGGTGGAGCTAAGTTCCCTCCCTGTAGCTTGACCAGCAGCCCTGCAGTTTGACCAGCAGCCAAACTACAGTAGGGAAAATGGCGTCTGTCTCACAGAGGATTTATTCCCACACGCTCTATGGGAAGCACTTCCGCAGTGACCCCGACCCTGCTGCAGGCCACCGTCGACCCCCGCCACCGCGGGAGACGTCAGGTTACTCAGAGGTGAGTCTGGCTCAGTCTCATGCAGGATCGCTATTCCTCTCTCCCTGATCACAGTGCGCAGAGACTTTCCAGTCCTCCTCGGCGGCTCTGTGATCGGGTTAATGGTAACCTCCTCCAAAGGGAACTGAGTGCCGCCCTTCCGAGGCCTGCTCAAGGGCACTTCTAGCTCAAGGGGCACCTGGACCCTCCAAAGCAGGTCTGGCTCAGTCCCTTGTGGGTGTTAGTGCTCCTCTCCTGGGTTTTGATCTGCAACAGGCTTTGCGGCTTTGGCCCGCCCAGCCTCTCCGGCGGGTATGAGGTTTGACTTTTAAAAGTGCGATTGCGCCCCTCCTACCGTCTTGATGCGGCTTCTCCTTTGTTCTTCGATGCGGGGTGTCCTCTCTGTGATCAGATCCAACCTCCTTTCGTCGATGGTTTCCCAGGAACTCGTCGCAATTCAGGCGATTTTGCAGGAGAGATGAGTGCACGACCTTCTACGCCGCCATCTTAGCTCCACCGGGAGATACTTTCCTTTGATTAAAGGGTGAGAGCAGAAGTGAGAGCACAAGGGAAATGCAGTGACCTGGGCTGGGACTAGGGTCCAGTAAGAGAGGAAAATGATTCTGAAATTACAGATAAATTCAAAAACAAATATCAACCACACAATTTTTCCTTAATACCAGATCCTACAAAATAAGACTTAATTTACATTATAGCTTTAAGGAAAAAAAAAAAAAAAAACACTATTTTGATAGATGGTGGTGGGAAACGCAGTTTAAATTATAGGCTTATTTTGATCATGGTGATATTTTCTGTTTTTCCTTATCAACCCAGGGCATTAATATGTTCAGAGACTGTATAATTATAAATATGTCAGTGTTCACAGTATGACAGGCTCTACTCATAGGTATCACTGGTAGATAGAGCTGTGTGTGTCTTTAACATTCATTATTTAGTGTTATAAAGTGGTGTTTTTAGGTTTGTTTTCCCTATTATTGGAGGAATAAATAAATGAACTATTGAGTTGGAGTTACAGAGCCACAGAAAGTGTTAGATATTAAGGTTTACAAACCTGTCAGTATTTCCAACCCTCGGCCCTCTGCAATGTTCAGGGGCTACACTGGGTGCTCTGAAATTGTTCTGGACTCACCAGGCAGTCAAATAAAGAAAGAATCAAAGGAAAGAAGAGTTTTGTTTTGTTTTCAGCCTCACATCAATTACTCTGTGGCATGCTTCAACCCAAGACATGCAACCCACTGCTTTAGTTAGGAGCAGTAGCCTGGTGAAAAAATATCGGGTGATTTAAACAAATTCTGAAAGCACTAAGCTGTCAGACTTAAGTATTTATAGTCTTTGATTGCAAACTACAAAGACCATATCATGTATTGATATATTCCAAACCAGCACTTTATGGATACTCAGGGAATATTAAACAATAACATTTTATTGCAGAAGGCCTTTAAATGTCCTCTCTTACAGGACAGGCTCCTTAAACGGTATTGCCTATTTTGTATTCATTCTGAAGCCAGTGCCTTCCTTAAAATATCCTTCCCTTTATGCTGTCACTGAAGTTTAATAAAACCCTAGTCATCCTTCAGTAGGAAGCTAAATACAATTTCTTCTTGGGAGATTTCTCTGGTCATTCCAGCTCTCTCTTACTTCTTTTGTAATTAAAGACAGTATGATAATTTAGGACTTTGCACTTTGATTGTTTTTCCATATTTTAGTCTGATTTTAATTCATTTCTCTCAGCTGTGATATCAGTTCACAAAAGTGAAGACCGTGCCTTGTTATTTTA
The DNA here is from genome assembly GCA_022376925.1 of Tragulus kanchil. NCBI lineage: Eukaryota > Metazoa > Chordata > Mammalia > Artiodactyla > Tragulidae > Tragulus > Tragulus kanchil. The sequence goes on from JAIOJX010000004.1 coordinate 58,461,609, forward strand.
ATAGCAATTCCATTCCCATGTATTCTCAGCCCAAGGTATATGATTTAAAAAATAATAACAATAATAACAATAGGGGCTACCCTCGTGATCCAGTGGGTAAAGAGTTCGCCTCGCAGTGCAAGGGACACCAGTTGGAAGATCCCATATGCCATGCTGCGAAGCGGCTGGACCGGTCTGTACAATTGCAAGCCAGCGCTCTGGAGCGCATGCGCCTACAGCCGGTGCTCTGCAACGAGAGAGGCCGCTGCAGTGAGAGGCCCAAACAAGCCAAAGAATAAAGATGGATGAAAATAAATAAATTAAAAAAAAAAAAAACAATAAAAGAGGCCAAAATTAAAATAACCATAATGATTTGATAGACATTAAAAATAAGTTGGATTATTAAAATTCACATATCAACATTTTGCTGTTTGTATACCCCACCTTCAAATTCATACTTGAAACCCTAACCCCCTATGTGACTGCATTGTGGAGAAACGCCCTGTGGGGAGGTGACAGCTGTTAACTGAGGTCATAGGATGAAGTCCTAACCCAACAGGGCTGATTCCCTTATGAAAAGAGGGAAGTCAGGAGAACTCTCTCCTTCTGCCAGTTAAAGGCATCAGGCTGGGAAGAGTTCTTACCATAAACCAACCCTGCTGATCTTGACCTGGAAGTTCTACTTCCAGAACTATGAGAATAAATTTCTATGTTTAAACTATCCAATCTATGGTATCTTTTGGATGGCAGCCCAAACAGACAGATACTCCATTAAAACAAAACAAAAAAGAAACCCATTTTGAGAAAGCATAGGCAAATCCAATATCTATATTTTCAATTTAGAGGAAGAACTGCATTACAAAGCCATAAGAAATCAATTTTTTGGCTTAAATGTACAAAAAAGAAAATCTTTGTGCAGTTCTGGTAGAAAACTTGGCCTTGCATTTTCAATAATGGAGTGCCAATTTTAGAAAAAGATCTTGAGTGAAACTGAAGAAATTCCTTATATATTTATTCCTTATATATTTACATTTTCTTCATTATGAAGAAAAGTCAAATATGTAAAAAAACAAAGCCACTAATTATAAATAAAATCACTGTGATATTTACATAATTTTTTTAAAAACTTTATAAAAAAAAAGCTTCTGTAGGAAGTACCTCTCAAATATTGGCATTAACTTGAAGACTTAAGAGTGTCTTGACTTGGCCCAAACCCAAGTCTTTGGTCACCAGTAGGGGACAGCAAGGTATACATAATCCCTCAGTGAAACTCAAGGGAGGCTTGTTTGCCAGGCTAACCAGGAAGTGTCCAGGGGAGCAGGGTGAGACACGAAAGCATCAGATATGCAAAAAAAAGAGAAAGAAACTCTTATAGGTCAGGACCAAGCACTAGAAGCAAGAGATGGTAGGATCACACAAATCAAAATTGTATGAAAAAAAAAAAAAATTTATACACATCAATGGTAAACTTTGGATTGGAAATGAGAATGTTTATCTAGAATGTTATTCTAGAGATCAGTATATGCCAGCAATTCCTTAATTCTTGCACCAAATTTGCCAAAATTATACAGAATGTTGGGGCTATTTCTCACAGGTAAATCTGAGTGTTTTATCTTTCTATTCAATGACTTAAAGTCTTCATGGAAAGCAGTTCACATTTTGAACAGCTGGATGGTCTACAATGACTACTATTTTTCTCCCAGGAAAAGCAAAGAAGGACTTTTATTTGTGTATAACTACAGAAAAAATAGTTTGGTCCAAAAGTAATCTAGCCTTTGCCTGTGGAAATATGCCCAAAGAGTTAGGCCCTAAAAGAGATTAGGCTAGATCTAAAAGATATTAGGCAATAAGAAAATTTTGAATTGTTTAGTTTCTTACTAGTTTCACTATATTAATACGACACCCCTTTGTAGTCATCATGGATTTGATAAACATAGAGCCAGGCTCCTCTGCCCATGGAATTCTCCAGGCCACAATACTGCAGTGGATTGCCATTTCCTCCTCCAGGGGAATCTTCCTAATCAAGGGATCGAACCCATGTCTCCTGTGTCTCTTGCATTGGCAGGCAGATTTCTTGCCACCTAGGAAGCCTGAACGTAGAGAAAGTTGATAAATATTTTGCTGAGTAGTCAAAAGGTTGTGAGATGATAGATCAAATTTCCCACCTAGCCACAAAGTAAGACCCTACAGCTTTCCCTACTTAAGGTAACGTCAAGTTTCCTCCAGAACATTTCAGTGCTGAGAAGCTAATAGGGAGCCAGAAGGAAAAGGACCTCAGAGCTTATTTTCTGATAAATCTATATAAACTCTGACTTTCTTGTTCTTTCTCCAATGAGCAAAATCCATATGTTGATCATTTTAGAAGGATAAATTTCCACTTAGGACCAAGGTATAAAAAAGAAAAGAGGAATTCCCTGGTGGTTCAGTGGGTAAAGAGTCTGCCTTGCAGTGCAAGGGGTACCAGTTTGATCCCTGGCCTGGGAGGATCCCACGTGCCGCGGAGCAGCTGGATTGGTGTGCCCAATTGTGAGCCAGTGCTCTGGAGCGCACATATCCAAAGCCAGTGCTCTGCAGCGAGAGAGGCCACTGCAATGGGAGGCCCATGCAGGTCAAAAAATAGAGATGGATGAAAATAAATAAATTAAAAAGTCAACAAAACAGGCCAAAATGTTAAAGATAAAAAGAAAAAGAAAAGCAAGTACGTAGAGGAGGAGGTGAGGAGAGAAGAAGAAAAAACAAGCCAATAAACAAATACCAGCATATATCACCACATCTGACAGTACCAGGACTGATGCTAAATTTTCAGAAATGAAAGTTTATCCATATTATACCTTTACTCGTCTCTGACTATCTTAGCATCAGAAACATGAGCAAACACTCCTGTTGGGATTAAGGAAAAAGATTTTCTTCCAAGATTTTATTTCAGCCTGCAGTGAATTTTTATGACCAAGTTATTAACCCCTGAAAAATGGGATTTATAATAGAAATACTGATAGATTCGTAATGGTGCTGGCAGGCACCTATATATTAGCCTTAATAATGTCAAATTGTGAAACTAAAAGTGACTAAAAACCTACTAACCTACACTTAAGGAATCTCTGCTTCAGTAGTTTTCTATATCTCCTTCATCTGAATGATTCTTCAGGCTGTTCCAAAGACTAGTATCCTATATTTGCGAGAATAAGAGTTACAATACTATAGGGTTTTGTGAGCATCATAAACTTAGAACAGCATATTTATTTCTGAATAGCCCAAAACTCTGTGGTTCTTTTCTATTTAGGAAATTTACCTGCATAAAAATCTTGAGTTCTCTAACCATAAATTCTATAGCCTGAGGCCTTTCTCCTTTTCCTCCCATATTTTATACATTTTATTCTTTCTAGTGGCTCATTGAACACTTGAAGGGGTAACAATGTAATTTCATGAACAGTGACCAAATATATATATCCTTGACTTGGGTGGATAAGCAGACTTCCCTCACTGTTGGTTGAATTACAGCTGGATGCAGACTTCCATTGGCTTAATCTCATTATATAACCTATTCCCTGCAACTGTCTTCTGTTATGGCCTGTTTTATGCGACCTGACAGCCTGTATATAGATGTAGCAGTAAATACATTCTGCTGCTGCTTAAACAAAAATTTTCCTATCATCATGTTTATCAGGATAAATGTGTTGCCAGATACATTCTTCTTCCTGAGTTGATATTAGCAGAGTTTGGCAAATGTCATCTCTCCTTCCTCAAGGGGCTCTTCTCAAGTTCTCATTTGGCCTTTAAAAACATTCAACATGGTTGAATGGATCCAGACACAGGCTCTAACAGAAGTTATGGAAACATGGAGAACAGCTTCATTGCATCAAGTATAATATCATTTCGGGGCTATTTTGACACGGAGCAGGAAACTCAAAATACTTTTGCTCTGAACCAATTGTCAGTGTAAGCACAAGAAGAAAAATCAAATCAGTCATTAGAGAAAATTTTGAAAACTCATGCTTAAATTACTTTTGGGATGTGGGAAGCCATTTCTTACCGATTGTACATTTTTAAAGAACAATCTGAACAAAATCATGCGAACATCCTAAACTGAGAAATATAACGCTGGTTCTGAATTTAATGGTATGTGTTTAAAAATCAAACACGACACAAACAGCAAATTGCAACAGTACCCAGGACGTAAGCACTACATTTAAACACCTCCATTACAAACACTATACTAAACAGAATTCGTGCGGATAGAGTTTTCCCTTAGCCCTTATACGCCTCTAGGAACAATGCAAGAAATTCAAGTACCCACCCAGCTTCGCACTTCCATCACTGAAAGGCTTATCCTTTGCATGCAAACCTCTAGCTGTGGCTGACGGCTGTAAGCCTGTTGTGTTTCAACTGCCATCTGGCAGTCGAGCTTCAACCCACTGCTTCAGTCACAGTGGCCTGTCTCCTCTAATGCTGGCAATTGCACTAAAGTGCATGATTTAAATGTCTTCACTGTCAAATTACTGTTGTTTAGTTCATCAAAACAAATTTAAAAAAAAACATAGGGGGAAAAGTATGTCCTAAGGAGTATTATTTGTTGTAGGGAAGAAAAGTATTGAAAATTCACAGTTGCTGAGAGACCTTTAATTAGTTTTACTCATAATACTAGGTTTTCCAAATGTGAGATAACAGAACAATAATTACCAAATAAACCAAATTCTTAACATGCAAAAGGCCCAATTCAAACATTTGAGTAGGAAAATGCAGTGTTTTGAACAATAAGAAGCGTATCACATCTCTGCCTTTTTGCTCACTACCCTCTGAAGATCATTTCTCATTCATTTTGCAATTCATTTGCTGGGCAATTGTTTCATACCAGGCACTGTGCAAGGTAGTGGCAATAGAAAGCTAAGTAAGACACAGCCTTTGCCCTCTGAACACCAGCAAGAGAACAGGCTTTGATTTACGACCCACTGTAAGTCAATTACTTCTTTATCTCACACACACACAGACACACACACACAGCTCAGCTGACAGTGGGGATCTAGGAAAACCTTGGCTGTCAGCTTTGTATAATCATGTCTAGCTTCTTGGGAGGGTTACCTGCACACCACAGTATACACCACCAGAGGATATCTATGGTTGTTCTCAACTTTGTATTAACCCATGCACCTAAACCATGTGACACATCCCTATTAGCAGTTGTAACTCACTCTGGTGGTAACTTTCAGTGGAAGAGTGAGGTTGAAGGAGATGTGGGCAGTAGGACAGTGTTCACAAAATTCTGTTTGAAAAATGCCCAGAGCGAATTTTGATTGTACCCTTCAGTCTCCTTGAGAATCACTGCTCCACTGTGCAGAACTGAACTGTGCAAGTGGGATGAGTTTCCGTGCGTGCCTTTGTGTGATTGAGAAAGACAATTGAGAAGCCAACTGTGAGCTTCACTAGGAGTTTTATGTATAAATTGGCCCACTTCACCTTCTCCCCAACAGGGAACACAGGATTTCTATTTACGAAGAGCAGATTTTCTCCCTTACCGTCTCACATTACTCTCCGAAGTTCTTTTGCTTCAATATTTTTGGAGGATCTACTGCAAACAATTCAGACAATTTTCAGATTTGGGATTTAGGGATTCTTATTCTACTTCTAGGAGAATTCCAATAGAATATCTGGTAAAGTCCAAGTCTCCAGGGTTAATCAGAGAATGAGACTGACTCATACATAACTACCAAATAGAATTTTGACTAAATCAGATTAAACGTACCAAAAGACTGGAAGGCAGAAGATATCAAAAATTACTATATTTGAGTAGGAAAATGCAGTGTTTTGAACAATAAGAAGCGTATCACATCTCTGCCTTTTTGCTCACTACCCTCTGAAGATCATTTCTCATTCATTTTGCAATTCATTTGCTGGGCAATTGTTTCATACCAGGCACTGTGCAAGGTAGTGGCAATAGAAAGCTAAGTAAGACACAGCCTTTGCCCTCTGAACACCAGCAAGAGAACAGGCTTTGATTTACGACCCACTGTAAGTCAATTACTTCTTTATCTCACACACACACAGACACACACACACAGCTCAGCTGACAGTGGGGATCTAGGAAAACCTTGGCTGTCAGCTTTGTATAATCATGTCTAGCTTCTTGGGAGGGTTACCTGCACACCACAGTATACACCACCAGAGGATATCTATGGTTGTTCTCAACTTTGTATTAACCCATGCACCTAAACCATGTGACACATCCCTATTAGCAGTTGTAACTCACTCTGGTGGTAACTTTCAGTGGAAGAGTGAGGTTGAAGGAGATGTGGGCAGTAGGACAGTGTTCACAAAATTCTGTTTGAAAAATGCCCAGAGCGAATTTTGATTGTACCCTTCAGTCTCCTTGAGAATCACTGCTCCACTGTGCAGAACTGAACTGTGCAAGTGGGATGAGTTTCCGTGCGTGCCTTTGTGTGATTGAGAAAGACAATTGAGAAGCCAACTGTGAGCTTCACTAGGAGTTTTATGTATAAATTGGCCCACTTCACCTTCTCCCCAACAGGGAACACAGGATTTCTATTTACGAAGAGCAGATTTTCTCCCTTACCGTCTCACATTACTCTCCGAAGTTCTTTTGCTTCAATATTTTTGGAGGATCTACTGCAAACAATTCAGACAATTTTCAGATTTGGGATTTAGGGATTCTTATTCTACTTCTAGGAGAATTCCAATAGAATATCTGGTAAAGTCCAAGTCTCCAGGGTTAATCAGAGAATGAGACTGACTCATACATAACTACCAAATAGAATTTTGACTAAATCAGATTAAACGTACCAAAAGACTGGAAGGGGCAGAAGATATCAAAAATTACTATATTTAGTTATTAAATTCTGATCTTCCCATTGGATTGTAGAAACAAAAGGGCAGAGATGGAAGAAAGAGGAAAAAATAATAAGAGAATAAAAAGCTTCCACAGAGGATATTGGTTGATAAAAGGGAATTCAAGAAATAAATCCCGTCCCTATCACCTCTCCATTCTCCACAGTGGAATCAGAAGGAGATCTGACCATTTCACTCTCTTTTTTATGCTTTTTTGATTCGGACCATTTTTAAAGTCTTTACTAAATTTGTTACAATATTGCTTCTGTTTTATATTCTGGATTTTGGCCTCAAGGCATGTGGGATCTTAGCTCCCCAACCAGGGATCAAACTCTCACCCCCTGCATTGGAAGGTGAAATCTTAACCCCTAGACTACAAGGGAAGTCTCTGTTTCATTCCTTCTTAATTCATCTTTAGTTCCCATCTCTACAGAATGAAGTTAACCAGCCAGACTATTCAATGAGAGGGTGTGCAACAGCCCATGCCTGGGTCCCACCTGCATGCTCTGTCCCAGGTCTGTGTCTGGTAAAACCCAGCCCTTGCAATTCTGCCCACCACCTCTCACCTTGCATGTTCGGTCTTTGCTATTTTCTGTTCCATGCTTTTGCTTTTGCTATTCTTTCTGCTGAGAACCAACTTTCCACTTTCCCTTCTCTGGTTGGTTCTTACCTACTCATCATGACTGACTATGATCATCCCCTCTGGGAAGCATCCCTGTTTCCCCAGGTTGGTGAAAGCCCCTCTTCCTTATTTTCCCATAGCAACTCAGATACATTTGTTCTTCCTTATTTTATTTAAATGATCTGCATGTGTTTATTCATCTACACTGTGAGCGTTTTAAGGCTAAAAAGCTAAGTACAATGCCTGGGCATAATACAACTACAAATAAGTTGGTTCTTTGTATTTTTTTGTTCACTAAGCTGAAAAACAAACATTAAGGGGGGAAATTCTGTTTTAACATCAGGGCAAAATTTGTGGAAGAGATAATGCTGAGCATATTAATGAAATTCTATGGATTTACATTTCCAGATACCACAAAAATATAAAACCAAAAATTACCAAAGCTAAAGATTCTCAAATGTATACCCCTCACACCCATGTCTGTCATCATAGTCAGGGTAGGCAGTCTGGACTGGAGGTCAAGGGTGGGCTCTAGAGACTGCTCACTGATTTCACCTGCTCCGCCAACTGCCATCTGAATATCCTAGAGCATGTTGCTGAGCCACTTCTGCCTCAGTTTTTGCTCTGTGAAATGGGAGCAATAATTGTGTTGTTGTGGGGTTTAAACAAAACAATGTATGTAAAACATTATTAAAGTTTATTACTATCACTGTAGTCTTTATATTGTTTTCCCAGTGTGTTTCCATCTATTATTGTGACCAATTATTGAGTGGTAAAGTATACTGAATAAATTACTGCTAATCTCACAAGCCTATAATGACAGTATTATTAGCTTCTATTTTATAGATGACGAGAGAAAAACTCAGTTAAACATATTATACACAGTCTCACTACTAGTAATGGATGAATCCAGGAAATAAAGTCAAAACAAGCCAGCTCCAGGTTTAGCACTTTTTCACAATACCAAAATGCTTTTTCAACATCATGAAAAATAGAAGTGTTGATTTTATCAATTCTATAACCCATCTGGAATATGATTTAAAATGTTCGGTCTTTGCTATTTTCTGTTCCATGCTTTTGCTTTTGCTATTCTTTCTGCTGAGAACCAACTTTCCACTTTCCCTTCTCTGGTTGGTTCTTACCTACTCATCATGACTGACTATGATCATCCCCTCTGGGAAGCATCCCTGTTTCCCCAGGTTGGTGAAAGCCCCTCTTCCTTATTTTCCCATAGCAACTCAGATACATTTGTTCTTCCTTATTTTATTTAAATGATCTGCATGTGTTTATTCATCTACACTGTGAGCGTTTTAAGGCTAAAAAGCTAAGTACAATGCCTGGGCATAATACAACTACAAATAAGTTGGTTCTTTGTATTTTTTTGTTCACTAAGCTGAAAAACAAACATTAAGGGGGGAAATTCTGTTTTAACATCAGGGCAAAATTTGTGGAAGAGATAATGCTGAGCATATTAATGAAATTCTATGGATTTACATTTCCAGATACCACAAAAATATAAAACCAAAAATTACCAAAGCTAAAGATTCTCAAATGTATACCCCTCACACCCATGTCTGTCATCATAGTCAGGGTAGGCAGTCTGGACTGGAGGTCAAGGGTGGGCTCTAGAGACTGCTCACTGATTTCACCTGCTCCGCCAACTGCCATCTGAATATCCTAGAGCATGTTGCTGAGCCACTTCTGCCTCAGTTTTTGCTCTGTGAAATGGGAGCAATAATTGTGTTGTTGTGGGGTTTAAACAAAACAATGTATGTAAAACATTATTAAAGTTTATTACTATCACTGTAGTCTTTATATTGTTTTCCCAGTGTGTTTCCATCTATTATTGTGACCAATTATTGAGTGGTAAAGTATACTGAATAAATTACTGCTAATCTCACAAGCCTATAATGACAGTATTATTAGCTTCTATTTTATAGATGACGAGAGAAAAACTCAGTTAAACATATTATACACAGTCTCACTACTAGTAATGGATGAATCCAGGAAATAAAGTCAAAACAAGCCAGCTCCAGGTTTAGCACTTTTTCACAATACCAAAATGCTTTTTCAACATCATGAAAAATAGAAGTGTTGATTTTATCAATTCTATAACCTCCTGGAATATACTTGTATGATTTCAACCAATCAATCCAGAAAAATTTTCTGCTCAAAATAGCACCTTTCTCACGTTATAAAGTTTGATAGTTCTTAAACAGGCAGTGGCATTTATAGCCCCACCATCAGAAATGAAGCAAAAAAGAGCAACCATTCCTGAGAAGGAACACATTAATATTTACTTATAGTGTAAATAACAAATATGAAGTCATTTTCTTGAAGTCAATCTTACCAGAAAATATCAAAGGAAAAAAGAAGTATACAAAGTTATTTTATTGCTGAAGGCAGAAAAAAAATGAAAAGTATTTTAGTAGTTATTTTTAACCTCCTTTATTCTTATCTCTGATGATTTGCTAAAGCTATGAAAACCTTTTCATAAGCATTCTCAATAGCATGCACACTCATTCATTCCAACTTCTGCGTGTCTTGTCAGAGGATTCACAACTCACAAAGTCAAACCTAGATTTTAGCCCAAGTGTCCCTTACTGGGAGCCAATGAGGTGAACACACGGATTCTGCACCAGAGAAACAATATGGGGAAAAGAAGGATTAAAATATCTTAATGATGCAAATTCAAGCTGTTCCCATAGCTCAGAGTCTTGCTACTAATGTTACAGACTCTTCTCCACTAATTTTGAAATGACCCAGACTTTTTCATGTTATCATCAGATTAAAATGAATGACCTGAAACATTAAACTATATCCATGAAAAATCTAAATGTATGTTGTTGTGGGGTTTAAACAAACAATGTATGTAAAACATTATTAAAGTTTATTACTATCACTGTAGTCTTTATATTGTTTTCCCAGTGTGTTTCCATCTATTATTGTGACCAATTATTGAGTGGTAAAGTATACTGAATAAATTACTGCTAATCTCACAAGCCTATAATGACAGTATTATTAGCTTCTATTTTATAGATGACGAGAGAAAAACTCAGTTAAACATATTATACACAGTCTCACTACTAGTAATGGATGAATCCAGGAAATAAAGTCAAAACAAGCCAGCTCCAGGTTTAGCACTTTTTCACAATACCAAAATGCTTTTTCAACATCATGAAAAATAGAAGTGTTGATTTTATCAATTCTATAACCTCCTGGAATATACTTGTATGATTTCAACCAATCAATCCAGAAAAATTTTCTGCTCAAAATAGCACCTTTCTCACGTTATAAAGTTTGATAGTTCTTAAACAGGCAGTGGCATTTATAGCCCCACCATCAGAAATGAAGCAAAAAAGAGCAACCATTCCTGAGAAGGAACACATTAATATTTACTTATAGTGTAAATAACAAATATGAAGTCATTTTCTTGAAGTCAATCTTACCAGAAAATATCAAAGGAAAAAAGAAGTATACAAAGTTATTTTATTGCTGAAGGCAGAAAAAAAATGAAAAGTATTTTAGTAGTTATTTTTAACCTCCTTTATTCTTATCTCTGATGATTTGCTAAAGCTATGAAAACCTTTTCATAAGCATTCTCAATAGCATGCACACTCATTCATTCCAACTTCTGCGTGTCTTGTCAGAGGATTCACAACTCACAAAGTCAAACCTAGATTTTAGCCCAAGTGTCCCTTACTGGGAGCCAATGAGGTGAACACACGGATTCTGCACCAGAGAAACAATATGGGGAAAAGAAGGATTAAAATATCTTAATGATGCAAATTCAAGCTGTTCCCATAGCTCAGAGTCTTGCTACTAATGTTACAGACTCTTCTCCACTAATTTTGAAATGACCCAGACTTTTTCATGTTATCATCAGATTAAAAATGAATGACCTGAAACATTAAACTATATCCATGTCCCACAACACTTACCACTTATTTTACTATGCTCTAAAATGTGGGATAAAATTTGTTTTAAACAAGGCTTTCTTGACCATATATAACATTTTGCTAATGCTAAAAAAGGGGAGGTGGGGAGTTGGACTTTAGGGATTATGTGAATATTGTCTAGGAAGACAGAAGCATCAGGGATTCCTCTAGTGTAGGTGGAGCCTATTTCCTCTCCCCAGTCACCTCCTCTGCGCTTTCACACTTTAGCCCCAGACTCAGTTTGCACTTGCTACATTACTGCCATCAAGGGGCCAGTGTCCCACTCTTTCACACTAATCTGTGCACTGTGAATTCTGAGAAACATTCTGTTTATCCATTCATTCCACTGGACAAACTGAGCTCACATGCCATCAGAGTTACTGTTAACTTCATTCTGTATTGCTCAGAGATGTCAAAACTGAATAGGTTAAGCTAGAAGCTATTCAACCTTTGAAGGTCAGGGTCATGGGGCTGTCTAGGGAGCATCATTGACAGTTATGGTAAAGCCACTGATTTCCAATATAAGATATTACTTTTCTCTGACTTTCACATACATCCTTAAGGTCACCACAGAGAGCTGTGTCAAATGCTGTAGCAACCATGATAACCACAGGCCAAGTTGCAAGAAAAAGAATACTCCACTTACAACAAAATTTTTTCCCCTCTTGAAGTTGTCATAAATAGGACAGTTCCATTTTTATTAAGTACTTCTGACTTTGCTCTGAACCAGAAGACAGGTGTGCAGGAATGAAAGAAACAATGTAGCCATTTAGTAGGGAAATAGTATGAAAACAAGGGTTAGAATTTTGCTTGTGAAGAACATTTAGATGAAGCACTTAAAATGTCACAAAAGTAATCACCCAATTTAAAAAATTACAGTTCGAAAAGCTATAGCAGCCTGTCAACAAAAGAAATATCATGCAGATGTTTCCCCGGTTTCAAAATATATTTAGAATTCTGAGGGAAAGCCTCGATGGATGTTTCAATAGCTGTTCCCATAGCTCAGAGTCTTGCTACTAATGTTACAGACTCTTCTCCACTAATTTTGAAATGACCCAGACTTTTTCATGTTATCATCAGATTAAAAATGAATGACCTGAAACATTAAACTATATCCATGTCCCACAACACTTACCACTTATTTTACTATGCTCTAAAATGTGGGATAAAATTTGTTTTAAACAAGGCTTTCTTGACCATATATAACATTTTGCTAATGCTAAAAAAGGGGAGGTGGGGAGTTGGACTTTAGGGATTATGTGAATATTGTCTAGGAAGACAGAAGCATCAGGGATTCCTCTAGTGTAGGTGGAGCCTATTTCCTCTCCCCAGTCACCTCCTCTGCGCTTTCACACTTTAGCCCCAGACTCAGTTTGCACTTGCTACATTACTGCCATCAAGGGGCCAGTGTCCCACTCTTTCACACTAATCTGTGCACTGTGAATTCTGAGAAACATTCTGTTTATCCATTCATTCCACTGGACAAACTGAGCTCACATGCCATCAGAGTTACTGTTAACTTCATTCTGTATTGCTCAGAGATGTCAAAACTGAATAGGTTAAGCTAGAAGCTATTCAACCTTTGAAGGTCAGGGTCATGGGGCTGTCTAGGGAGCATCATTGACAGTTATGGTAAAGCCACTGATTTCCAATATAAGATATTACTTTTCTCTGACTTTCACATACATCCTTAAGGTCACCACAGAGAGCTGTGTCAAATGCTGTAGCAACCATGATAACCACAGGCCAAGTTGCAAGAAAAAGAATACTCCACTTACAACAAAATTTTTCCCATCTTGAAGTTGTCATAAATAGGACAGTTCCATTTTTATTAAGTACTTCTGACTTTGCTCTGAACCAGAAGACAGGTGTGCAGGAATGAAAGAAACAATGTAGCCATTTAGTAGGGAAATAGTATGAAAACAAGGGTTAGAATTTTGCTTGTGAAGAACATTTAGATGAAGCACTTAAAATGTCACAAAAGTAATCACCCAATTTAAAAAAAATTACAGTTCGAAAAGCTATAGCAGCCTGTCAACAAAAGAAATATCATGCAGATGTTTCCCCGGTTTCAAAATATATTTAGAATTCTGAGGGAAAGCCTCGATGGATGTTTTTTATTATGCACCTGTTGTGGTCAACATCCGGCACCAGCTCTCACCAATCCATCAGTCCCACTACGTTGTGTCTCCTTTCAGTTTACAGAGACTGTAAATAACCCACAGAGTACAACATGAATTTTCCTCTGTTTCTTTCTTCTTGTTTTTCGTTTTTGTCTGTTTTGTTCTTATAGCAAGACAAAAGCAGCACAGAAAACAGAAAAAGCCTATTTGTACCATTTATAAACTTGATAGTAAATGTGCACCCCAAAGAAAGAATTATAAATTCAGTTAGAGAAAGTAAGATGAGAGGATTAAAATTTTTTTTTTTTTTTTTTTTTTTTAGAGAAAATGAGTTATCTTGCATCAGGCAATCTTCCATTCATTTATTCATTCAACAAGCATTTTTTTTTTTTACTAACCACTAGTACATAGTACATGGAACATGTACACCATGTTAGGTCATATGACTATTTACACAAATTAAAATAGACAAACCTTCTCTATTCAAAGAGCTATTTTTAAAATGTGTAAGTCAAGGGTCAAGACCTGCTGCTGATTTTTTTTTTCTTTTTCCGCATCATGCCTCTTTTTTACTTATATTTATTTTCATCAATCTTTTTTTTATTCTTTGGCATGTGTGGGTTTCCCACTACAGTGGCCTCTCCTACCACGGAGCACCAGCTCTGGGTGCATGTGCTCCAGAGCGCTGGCTCCTAATCGAACACACGGATCCAGCCGCTCCACGGCACATGGGATCCTCCCGGGCCAGGGACCGGGACCAAGCACTGCAAGGCGGACTCTCCACGACTGGACCACCAGGGAAGCCCTGATCTTATTTTTGAGTCTTTCATTTATACAAACTGGGAGGAAGCATTTCAGGCACAGGAAAAAGGAAAAACTTCCTACCAGTAATTCCAAAGAATGAGAGAGAGGTTAAATTTCATTACAAAGAACATAATAATCATCCAAATTATTTTGTTTTTTAGACTTTGGACTAGCAGGTCATTGACTGAAGTCTATAATTTTATTTTTGTTAAATATCACACTAATTTTACTACATTGCACAACAGATTTTTAAAACTACTTTTTCTCAATTGCCTAAAATCTTAATGAAAATTGTATGTAAGTGAACAGATTTGACTTTCATTAATCAATCATATTCCTATTTGTGAGAACTTACTTGTACACATGTTCACAAAGTATCTAGATAGAAGTTCAGGATTATGACTCGATTTCAAGTGAAGAAACTTGAACTAATTTGTTGGGCAAAAATAGAGAAATTTTTAAATCCTGACAAAGGAAAGAGCAAGAGTGGCTGGAACAAAGGATTCACACTTCTTCAGGACTCCTCTGACCTCTGCTTGTTTCTTTGTTAGCCACTGCTAATTTCTCCTAGGGCAGACAGATCTTTCCATAGTTGTAGGAGACTTGAATGTTGGCAGCAAGCTCTGGGTTCAGATTATCTCCAACTGACCATCAAACCTCAAGGAACCATAGGAACTGCAGACGCATTTATTCTCTCCTGGATGAAGCAGTAGCCATTAGCAGCAGCCACAACAGAACCTCTCCTACAAGACATAACCTCACCCCAAGGGCTTTCCAGGTGGATAGCAGCATAATGCACAAAGTCGCCTATGACCAAGCCAGCACATCATGGCATGCATATGCTGCACTATAAGTGATCTCAACTGTTAAACTGTGCTATGTTAATCTCAACTGTCGTTATTCACAAAACCTGGGGCAAAAGGGCATGGGGTGCGAGAGCCTGACCACACCACCCTGGCTAATTTGCTCTTTCCCTACATGATACAAAGTACATGGCTTGTGACTGGAAATAACGGAATTCTACTTAGGTTTACTGTATTTACTTAACATCAGTAACAGTATTATACTTAGTTATTGCAGTGGTAGTTGTATGATCCCCCTCCCCAACATCTGCTTATAAATGCCAGTAATTAAAAGAAACATATTAGAGATTTGGGTCATTTCTAGCATTGTCTATTTCTTTAAGCATTTACGGTACACTTATTTTTAACAAGTGCTAATAAATTTAGACAGACCTAGTCTTATAATGCAATTTCTCCCTATATTGTTGCAATGAAAATGTGTTGCTCAAATTGTACTTACTACTATGGTTTAAGGGGAGAAATCATAGATAATTTGAGCTTTCTAAATGGCAATTTCTATTCAGGTTCAAATTGGAATTGACTCAAATGAGTGAAAACTAGTTCCGTTATTTTCCTTTTCTACAAGGCCCTTCTTCCATTTGTTTAATGCCATGAGTTATTCATTCTCCATTTTCTTCACTTTTATTTCAAATATGCACATATGTATAGTTTCTATTTCCCAGATCTGCTATTTTTAATTCGATAAAGTCTAGATTAGATTCTTCAATTTGAACCTTGTAGCATAAAAGACCCCTAGAAGGGGTCAGACAGCTGAATGTAATTAATCTTGACTGGCTGATTCAACAGCAAAAGCAAGCCAGATATGGCGTTTAGTGATTGTGCCAAGTAGGTAAGAATCAAATTACCTAGTTGTTGGAATGAAACCCTTGTATTTTGGAAGACTAAAGACTGGTGATATAATAAACTCACAAGTGGTATGTCAACATCTATTAAGATACACTACAATGTGCTCTTTGAACCCAGTAAGATACAATATACTTGCTAGGAAGACCCAGGGAGATGTGTTCAACTACAAATAATAAACTCACCCCATACTGAGAGGGGGACCATAGGACATTTCAGCATAGACACAGCTCCTGGGTCTCAGAATTCTGTGCTGCAGTTTTCATGAAACTTCACATATTGTTCCATAAAATCCAGTGTTCACCCTGCTAGGACTTCCCAGGTAGTGCTAGAGGTAAAGAACCTGCTTGCCAATGCAAAAGGGCATGGGGTGCAGAGCCTGACCACACCACCCTGGCTAATTTGCTCTTTCCTACATGATACAAAGTACATGGCTTGTGACTGGAAATAACGGAATTCTACTTAGGTTTACTGTATTTACTTAACATCAGTAACAGTATTATACTTAGTTATTGCAGTGGTAGTTGTATGATCCCCCTCCCCAACATCTGCTTATAAATGCCAGTAATTAAAAGAAACATATTAGAGATTTGGGTCATTTCTAGCATTGTCTATTTCTTTAAGCATTTACGGTAAACTTATTTTTAAAAAGTGCTAATAAATTTAGACAGACCTAGTCTTATAATGCAATTTCTCCCTATATTGTTGCAATGAAAATGTGTTGCTCAAATTGTACTTACTACTATGGTTTAAGGGGAGAAATCATAGATAATTTGAGCTTTCTAAATGGCAATTTCTATTCAGGTTCAAATTGGAATTGACTCAAATGAGTGAAAACTAGTTCCGTTATTTTCCTTTTCTACAAGGCCCTTCTTCCATTTGTTTAATGCCATGAGTTATTCATTCTCCATTTTCTTCACTTTTATTTCAAATATGCACATATGTATAGTTTCTATTTCCCAGATCTGCTATTTTTAATTCGATAAAGTCTAGATTAGATTCTTCAATTTGAACCTTGTAGCATAAAAGACCCCTAGAAGGGGTCAGACAGCTGAATGTAATTAATCTTGACTGGCTGATTCAACAGCAAAAGCAAGCCAGATATGGCGTTTAGTGATTGTGCCAAGTAGGTAAGAATCAAATTACCTAGTTGTTGGAATGAAACCCTTGTATTTTGGAAGACTAAAGACTGGTGATATAATAAACTCACAAGTGGTATGTCAACATCTATTAAGATACACTACAATGTGCTCTTTGAACCCAGTAAGATACAATATACTTGCTAGGAAGACCCAGGGAGATGTGTTCAACTACAAATAATAAACTCACCCCATACTGAGAGGGGGACCATAGGACATTTCAGCATAGACACAGCTCCTGGGTCTCAGAATTCTGTGCTGCAGTTTTCATGAAACTTCACATATTGTTCCATAAAATCCAGTGTTCACCCTGCTAGGACTTCCCAGGTAGTGCTAGAGGTAAAGAACCTGCTTGCCAATGCACAAGGCAGAAGAGATGCAGATCCCCTAGGGAAGGGCATGGCGACTCACTCCAGTATTCTTGCCTATAGAATCCCAAGGAAAGAGGAGCCTGGTAGGCTCCAGTTCACACAGTCACAAAGAGTCTGACACAACTGAAGTGGCTCGGCATGCACAGCGGTCATGCAATAATTTTAGGTGATACACAGAACATTTTTCTCTACCTTTACGCAGCTTTTAATTCATTTATTCTAATATAAGCATTACATTGTATTAATATACATTGTATATTATTAGATTGTACTTTAGAAAAATATAATATACATTGTATATAAATATAAATATAATATACATTGTATATAATATAGATTGTACTTTAGAAAAAATGTAACATTTATCATACCCACATAATTTAAGACTAAGAGTAAAGATATTTAAGTTAAAAAAGGAATTCAGAGAAAAATATTTGTGTTAAGATGTTCATTCTACAAGAATTATTATATTAAGCAGGTGGTCAGAGCTGACCTCCTTGGGAAGGTGAGATCTGAGGAAACTTGAGGGAAGAGGGAGTGAGCCATGTACATATGTGAGAAAGAATGTTCCACGTAATGGGAAGAGTTAAAAAGAGTCCCTAACGTAGGAGTGCCTGAGCGTGAGGGGACCACTAAGGAGATGCTGAGAGAGGAGATTACATGGGGGCCAGATCAAGTAGGTGGTGAATGAAATTAATAACACCAAACTGTAAATCAAAACTACAGGGAGGGAGCCATCATGAAAAAGCCAACAAATAACAAATGCTTGAGAGGGCATGGAAAAAGGGGGACTCTACTTTTGGAGGGACTCCTGTGGGTGGGACTATAAATTGGTGCAGCCACTGTGGAAAACAGTATGGAGGTTCCTCAGAAAACTAAGCATAGAACTACCATGTGATCCAGCAATCTCACTCCTGGGAATGTACCCCAATAAATTCAAAATAACACGTAATTCAAAATAACACATGCACCCTTATGTGCACAGCAGCAAAATCCTACATGTCCATATAAGACAAATGGATAAAAAGATGGAGTATACATATATAATGGAATATTACTCAGACCTAACAAAAGAAAAGAACCAATGCTATTTTCAGCAATATGGAGATTATCATACTAAATGAAGTCAAAAGGAGAAAGAAAAACACCATATCATATCACCTATATGCAGAATCTAAAATATGACATGAATGAACTTATCTATAAAACGAAAAGACATAGAGAACAGACTTGTTCTTGCCAAGGGGGCAGGGTTTCGGGGAAAGCTGCATTGGGGGTTTGGGATTTGCAAATGCAAACTACTATAGGAAAAAAGGATAAACAACAGGTCTTATTGTTTAGCACAGAGAACTATATTTAATATCCTGTGATAAATAATAATGAAAAGGAACATGAAAAAAAAGTATATATATGTATGTATATAAACTGAATCACTTCATTTGCAGCAGAAATTAACACACTGTAACTCAACTATATGTCAATGAAGTAAATTAAAAAAAAATAACACTAAACCAGAAAGCATAAATGGAGTCTATCCCAGGCAAACTACAACATAGGTTTACTCTACTTACAGGACAATGTGAGGATGTTGGCTTTTAGTCTGAATAAAATGGAGAACCATTGAAGACATTTTTAAAGCATGATCCTTGCTACTATGTTGAAAACAGACTCCAGTGGAGCAGGAGTAAAAACAGACAGTGAGTGATAACTCAGGTGATGTAAGCAAATAACCAAGTTTGGGTTCACTGTGTTAGCACATGTGGCAATGTTAAGTCCTCTTGATGCAGGATAATGCTTTCGAGTGTCTAGAATAGGTGATATAAGGATGAGGCATCATCCTGAGCTTGCTCCATACCCAAGAGATCACCACTTACCTTCTATACCACTGGGCTGGGTCTAGAACTATAACTGTTAAAATCATACACCTAAACTCAAGAATTTTGGCTGTAGAAATAGATAACACACATACTCAAACCCCCAAAGGTTATGATTTAGAAATACTCACACCCTGATATTCTCCTCTTGAAATCAGAGGAGGAAGGAGAAAAGACATTCTGGACAGACTCCAGCAGGTGAACTGTTTCAAAACAATTCATGTTCTGTTTATCTTCTGAAGCTTCTAATAATACCCAGAGAAAGTGCGTCCAGCCTTAAAAGCTTAAGAAACCTTCCTGGTTGATTCCAATATCAGCCCTTAGCTTGAGAACCACTCACCATAGTGACTACTTTTAAAAGGGGTTCAAGAATCTATAAAACGAAAAACACCTATAATTTGAGAAAAAAGACTGAATGAACTTATCTATAAAACGAAAAGACATAGAGAACAGACTTGTTCTTGCCAAGGGGGCAGGGTTTCGGGGAAAGCTGCATTGGGGGTTTGGGATTTGCAAATGCAAACTACTATAGGAAAAAAGGATAAACAACAGGTCTTATTGTTTAGCACAGAGAACTATATTTAATATCCTGTGATAAATAATAATGAAAAGGAACATGAAAAAAAAGTATATATATGTATGTATATAAACTGAATCACTTCATTTGCAGCAGAAATTAACACACTGTAACTCAACTATATGTCAATGAAGTAAATTAAAAAAAAATAACACTAAACCAGAAAGCATAAATGGAGTCTATCCCAGGCAAACTACAACATAGGTTTACTCTACTTACAGGACAATGTGAGGATGTTGGCTTTTAGTCTGAATAAAATGGAGAACCATTGAAGACATTTTTAAAGCATGATCCTTGCTACTATGTTGAAAACAGACTCCAGTGGAGCAGGAGTAAAAACAGACAGTGAGTGATAACTCAGGTGATGTAAGCAAATAACCAAGTTTGGGTTCACTGTGTTAGCACATGTGGCAATGTTAAGTCCTCTTGATGCAGGATAATGCTTTCGAGTGTCTAGAATAGGTGATATAAGGATGAGGCATCATCCTGAGCTTGCTCCATACCCAAGAGATCACCACTTACCTTCTATACCACTGGGCTGGGTCTAGAACTATAACTGTTAAAATCATACACCTAAACTCAAGAATTTTGGCTGTAGAAATAGATAACACACATACTCAAACCCCCAAAGGTTATGATTTAGAAATACTCACACCCTGATATTCTCCTCTTGAAATCAGAGGAGGAAGGAGAAAAGACATTCTGGACAGACTCCAGCAGGTGAACTGTTTCAAAACAATTCATGTTCTGTTTATCTTCTGAAGCTTCTAATAATACCCAGAGAAAGTGCGTCCAGCCTTAAAAGCTTAAGAAACCTTCCTGGTTGATTCCAATATCAGCCCTTAGCTTGAGAACCACTCACCATAGTGACTACATATTTAATTACAGGGTATTCTTCAGGGTCTGTGCTTCTCATTTCAGAATTAAAAATCAGTGTATAGTTTACATGTGTTAAATACAGAAAATGTGGAGAGAGAGTAGGCAAATAAAGTGGGTTGAATAAAGATCTCAATTGTATAAGAAAATGTAACTAGATTATGGATGAGTAGTTAGATGGATAATAAATAGATGGTAGCTACAGATAGATGGTTGACAGCAAATAATAGATGACAGATATAGATAATACACAAAGATCAACAGACAAATAGCAAAGTGATTTATATGTATTGATAAGAATATAACAAGCTGCCACAAATTGAGTGGCTTAAGCAACATTTGTTTTCTCACAGTTCTGGAAGCCCTGGAAGCCAGAAGTCCAAGATCAAGGTGCTTTCGGCGCTTGTTTCTGGTGAGTTCTCTTCCTTGGCTTACACTCAACTGCCTTCTCACTGTGTCCTCACATGGCATCCTCTTTGTAAGGAGAGAGAGATCTCTGAGTATCTCTTCCTCTTCTTATAAGGACACCAGTCTTTCAGATTATTAGAACCCCATCCTTGACCTCACTTAACCTCAATTACCCCACTGAAGTCCCTGTCTCCAAATACTGTCACAATGGAGGCTAATGGTTCAACAAATGAATTGTGAGGGGACACAGTACAGTTTCAATAACAATATACATCTATGAACGTCTATATACCTATCTATGCTCATACACCTAAATCTACCTGTCTACTGAATTGGTAGATAGAGGTAACACAGTAGGGAATAAGTGCTTTGAATTGCTAGGTCGAAGCTAATTGTTGCACCTCTTCTGATAGGTAGCCAGCCTGTCGCTTCAAGAGGGAATTGATTTCACTTTGACTGCATTTAATTAACACAGACCCAAAGGAAATAAATCTTTTGTGTGTGTTTGTCCAAGAGCTAATTTTGGGAAAAGAGCTCTGACTCAGAATGTCTGCCAAGTTATATAGCCTGACTGCACCTCAGCAGGGAGTTTTGGACAAAAATCCTCATCTATCTTAGAGACCTTTCAGTTCTAGACAAGTGTATAGTGCCTAATAAATGCACCAGTAGTAATACTTGGTCAAAGTAAGTGTTCCTCTCCTCACCTTCCTCCAGCATAAGATGATAATTTCAGTGACCTCTGTCTTACCCACCAGTCCTTTTGCCCATTGCAGAGTGATTGTACAGTTCACCACCTTTTTCCCAATGTGAGTCTTAGTTCTCACTTTAATTAGCTTTTGTTTTACTAGAATGAACTGAACTTGCCACCTTTAAGCTCTCAGTTTAAATTGATCTAAACCTTTTTGCATTATACACGCTATTCTTCTTTATTTCTTTCAATGAATCTTACAAACTGAATATTATCTGCTTACTTCAAGGTAGATAAAGGGTCACTCTCTGAAGTTCTTCTGTCTTGTAGATAACAGTGATTCTAAAGTGTGTTCATGATACATCTTTCTTTGAAAGGAATTCAGAGAATGTTCAAGTTGGCATGCATATTAAATTCTTCATCTTATAGTGGAGGAAACTGTGGTTAGCAGAGATTCTACAGCCTGCTCAGAACTATTCAGTTGATTAATGTCAGAGCAAAAGTGAGAACTCAGGGAACTTAACTCAAAATTAAAACAAAGTTACACTAAGAAGAAGGTCATAGTGAAATTTCTTAATCTCATGTGTTAAGAGACACTCATTTCCTAGATTAGAAATCTGGAAACCACTGTTTATTGTCCCCATTAATACACTGCCACTGAGAAGTATACCTATCTATGCTCATTAAAAAACCTAAATCAAACCTATCTGTCTCCCTTTTGAATTGGTAGATAGAGGAAGACAGTAGGGAATAAGTGCTTTGAATTGCTAGGTCGAAGCTAATTGTTGCACCTCTTCTGATAGGTAGCCAGCCTGTCGCTTCAAGAGGGAATTGATTTCACTTTGACTGCATTTAATTAACACAGACCCAAAGGAAATAAATCTTTTGTGTGTGTTTGTCCAAGAGCTAATTTTGGGAAAAGAGCTCTGACTCAGAATGTCTGCCAAGTTATATAGCCTGACTGCACCTCAGCAGGGAGTTTTGGACAAAAATCCTCATCTATCTTAGAGACCTTTCAGTTCTAGACAAGTGTATAGTGCCTAATAAATGCACCAGTAGTAATACTTGGTCAAAGTAAGTGTTCCTCTCCTCACCTTCCTCCAGCATAAGATGATAATTTCAGTGACCTCTGTCTTACCCACCAGTCCTTTTGCCCATTGCAGAGTGATTGTACAGTTCACCACCTTTTTCCCAATGTGAGTCTTAGTTCTCACTTTAATTAGCTTTTGTTTTACTAGAATGAACTGAACTTGCCACCTTTAAGCTCTCAGTTTAAATTGATCTAAACCTTTTTGCATTATACACGCTATTCTTCTTTATTTCTTTCAATGAATCTTACAAACTGAATATTATCTGCTTACTTCAAGGTAGATAAAGGGTCACTCTCTGAAGTTCTTCTGTCTTGTAGATAACAGTGATTCTAAAGTGTGTTCATGATACATCTTTCTTTGAAAGGAATTCAGAGAATGTTCAAGTTGGCATGCATATTAAATTCTTCATCTTATAGTGGAGGAAACTGTGGTTAGCAGAGATTCTACAGCCTGCTCAGAACTATTCAGTTGATTAATGTCAGAGCAAAAGTGAGAACTCAGGGAACTTAACTCAAAATTAAAACAAAGTTACACTAAGAAGAAGGTCATAGTGAAATTTCTTAATCTCATGTGTTAAGAGACACTCATTTCCTAGATTAGAAATCTGGAAACCACTGTTTATTGTCCCCATTAATACACTGCCACTGAGAAGTATACTTTTTTGTTGTCTTTTCTTTATCTACAAAATGAAATAAACAGTCTTTTCAACCACCTTAAAGGGATATAGAGATTCACAGTAGAAGTATTATGAGCCAATGACATCTACAAGTGGTATTCTATCATGTTCTTTGGCATGCATCTCCCAAGAGCAGAGTTGATAAACACAATCTATATTACATTTTTAAAATGGAATGCACTGCCAAACATAGAAAGTCATTCGTACAAATAGTAATGTATAACATTCCAAGAAGTGTTATCCCAACCAAATAGAAGTCAATTCACAAATAAACATTTCTAGAAATTGAGGTTTCAGTGAATTTATGTCTCCAACTGTGTGATTTGATCACCATAATGAGTAACATGAAAATGACAATGATGGCGATGACACAAGTTAACAATAACATGGTACAATAGGGCAGGCACCTTTTCAAGCATTTTATATTCATCTGACCCTCAGAAAAGCCAAAGAATACAGGTATCATTATTATCTGTTTTTAAAAGCTTCTTTCATAAAAGTCTTGACTGCGTGGGGGGAAGGATGAGGAAAGGGGGCTTTTTTAAGATCAGTGAAAAAGAGAGGAGTAGTTTGGGCAAGAAAGTCCGTCTTTTGTACATGAATTATGTGACTCCTGGCTATGTGGGAAGAAAATTCAGCTCAAATCAGCTTAGTTAAAATGTTCCTCAGCATTGGGTCTCTGTCTTTTGGGTCTGCTTGCCTTTATGGTGATTTCACTTCAGCATTTGGTCTGTCTTGTAGATAACAGTGATTCTAAAGTGTGTTCATGATACATCTTTCTTTGAAAGGAATTCAGAGAATGTTCAAGTTGGCATGCATATTAAATTCTTCATCTTATAGTGGAGGAAACTGTGGTTAGCAGAGATTCTACAGCCTGCTCAGAACTATTCAGTTGATTAATGTCAGAGCAAAAGTGAGAACTCAGGGAACTTAACTCAAAATTAAAACAAAGTTACACTAAGAAGAAGGTCATAGTGAAATTTCTTAATCTCATGTGTTAAGAGACACTCATTTCCTAGATTAGAAATCTGGAAACCACTGTTTATTGTCCCCATTAATACACTGCCACTGAGAAGTATACTTTTTTGTTGTCTTTTCTTTATCTACAAAATGAAATAAACAGTCTTTTCAACCACCTTAAAGGGATATAGAGATTCACAGTAGAAGTATTATGAGCCAATGACATCTACAAGTGGTATTCTATCATGTTCTTTGGCATGCATCTCCCAAGAGCAGAGTTGATAAACACAATCTATATTACATTTTTAAAATGGAATGCACTGCCAAACATAGAAAGTCATTCGTACAAATAGTAATGTATAACATTCCAAGAAGTGTTATCCCAACCAAATAGAAGTCAATTCACAAATAAACATTTCTAGAAATTGAGGTTTCAGTGAATTTATGTCTCCAACTGTGTGATTTGATCACCATAATGAGTAACATGAAAATGACAATGATGGCGATGACACAAGTTAACAATAACATGGTACAATAGGGCAGGCACCTTTTCAAGCATTTTATATTCATCTGACCCTCAGAAAAGCCAAAGAATACAGGTATCATTATTATCTGTTTTTAAAAGCTTCTTTCATAAAAGTCTTGACTGCGTGGGGGGAAGGATGAGGAAAGGGGGCTTTTTTAAGATCAGTGAAAAAGAGAGGAGTAGTTTGGGCAAGAAAGTCCGTCTTTTGTACATGAATTATGTGACTCCTGGCTATGTGGGAAGAAAATTCAGCTCAAATCAGCTTAGTTAAAATGTTCCTCAGCATTTGGTCTCTGTCTTTTGGGTCTGCTTGCCTTTATGGTGATTTCATTCACTTGGGTCAGTTCTTACTGGAGGGTTAGAGAGATTCACACACAACTTCACTCTTAGATCTTATCACTTTAGCAATCACCCCTCAAAGAGAACTTTCCATTCCACTCATCAAAGTCATAGAACTATGTTGCAGTCTCACTGAACACATGCCTATCCAATTGCGCCCATGCCAATCACTGTGGCCAAAGACTAGAAGATGATTCATCAGGACTCTGCCATGCCTATTTCTATCATCGTCCAAAGAAAAATTAGTTTGTATCAGTAAATGAAGATAGAATAATACCAGGGAAGCAAACATCAAAGCTGACCATCACAGCATATTTATAGGGGTATAAATAAGCAAAGTGAGATAGAAATCATAAAATACTGGTGAAGGAGCCCCAGTAAGAAAGTCAGTTTAAGAAAGTACAGAAAGGATACAGTAGAGAAAAGAAAAATTAGAGTAGAATATAAAGGATGTCATTATGGATGTTAAAATAACAGTGGAGTTTAAGAGAAATAAACTCAGCATTAGGCTTTGCTCTCATTCCTGGATCCTACTGAAAGTAAAAGAGCATATATGATTGGGTTCCGCACAAAATTAGCTAACAGAATGTACCATCCACTCCAAAATTTAACCCAATACAAAACCAAACTATTTCTGAAGCATTGTGTTAGACATTAACAGATTGATTAGAAAGACACAAAACCAATTACATCTCAAAAAAATACCGAAACTATTTTGAATGTCTCCAACTGTGTGAATCACCATAATGAGTAACATGAAAATGACAATGATGGCGATGACACAAGTTAACAATAACATGGTACAATAGGGCAGGCACCTTTTCAAGCATTTTATATTCATCTGACCCTCAGAAAAGCCAAAGAATACAGGTATCATTATTATCTGTTTTTAAAAGCTTCTTTCATAAAAGTCTTGACTGCGTGGGGGGAAGGATGAGGAAAGGGGGCTTTTTTAAGATCAGTGAAAAAGAGAGGAGTAGTTTGGGCAAGAAAGTCCGTCTTTTGTACATGAATTATGTGACTCCTGGCTATGTGGGAAGAAAATTCAGCTCAAATCAGCTTAGTTAAAATGTTCCTCAGCATTTGGTCTCTGTCTTTTGGGTCTGCTTGCCTTTATGGTGATTTCATTCACTTGGGTCAGTTCTTACTGGAGGGTTAGAGAGATTCACACACAACTTCACTCTTAGATCTTATCACTTTAGCAATCACCCCTCAAAGAGAACTTTCCATTCCACTCATCAAAGTCATAGAACTATGTTGCAGTCTCACTGAACACATGCCTATCCAATTGCGCCCATGCCAATCACTGTGGCCAAAGACTAGAAGATGATTCATCAGGACTCTGCCATGCCTATTTCTATCATCGTCCAAAGAAAAATTAGTTTGTATCAGTAAATGAAGATAGAATAATACCAGGGAAGCAAACATCAAAGCTGACCATCACAGCATATTTATAGGGGTATAAATAAGCAAAGTGAGATAGAAATCATAAAATACTGGTGAAGGAGCCCCAGTAAGAAAGTCAGTTTAAGAAAGTACAGAAAGGATACAGTAGAGAAAAGAAAAATTAGAGTAGAATATAAAGGATGTCATTATGGATGTTAAAATAACAGTGGAGTTTAAGAGAAATAAACTCAGCATTAGGCTTTGCTCTCATTCCTGGATCCTACTGAAAGTAAAAGAGCATATATGATTGGGTTCCGCACAAAATTAGCTAACAGAATGTACCATCCACTCCAAAATTTAACCCAATACAAAAACCAAACTATTTCTGAAGCATTGTGTTAGACATTAACAGATTGATTAGAAAGACACAAAACCAATTACATCTCATAATAGATGATGATACATACTATAACAGAAATGCTGATAGAGTTCCTTGATGGCAGAATCTAGAGAGGTTACTGAAGAGAAAGTCACAAGGGAAGACATCATGGAAGAAGGTCTTGAAATATGTAGGCTTCTTGACATGTAAGATCATGGGCACAGTGTGAATGGTAAAAGAACAAAGGCAAAGAGGGTAAAAGCAGTGTCTAGTAGTTTGAGAGTAGAACATGTGGAAGAATTGTAAAAGGAGATGAGTTTATAAATGTAGATGTTGAATTGAGTATGGATGTTATTTTGTGGGGAGTGGCCAAAATTCTTCAGGCGAAGAGGAACAATTGCAGAAGGTCTTAAAGTATTTCAGTATCATAGATCGTGCAGTGGCTAGAGCTGTCCTATGAAAAGAATGCTCTGGCAGTAGTGATGTAAAAAAGGAAACAAGCCAGAGGCAAGAAACCCCACTGAGAGGTTATGGTCAAATTCTGAGTGTGACAGTGGAAAGAAGGGAAGTAATAAAGGAAAGAAATTGAAGCAAGAAATATTTCAGAGTAGAATCAATAGAGCTTGTCAGTAACTAGTTGTGAGAATTGAAAGATAAAGAAAGAAAAGGCATTTTCAAGACTTGGAATTTAGGAGAATGGTGACACCATTCATGAAGCTGAGTGTCCCAGGAAGAAAGTGAGTTTGTATCTGTGTGCCTGCTTTGTGTGTGTTAATGGAGTGTGATTAGCGGTATGGACAAAAGGTGAAGAGTGGTCTCATAGCAGAGAGGAAATAAATGGTGATGGGAAGTTTAATGAAGCAGTTTAAAAAGACAACCTTCTACAAGGCTGGATGTTAAGGTACAATTTATATAATATTTAGAGTTTTTAAAATGTTATCCATGATTTCTCATCATGAACTCTGAATCAGTTTATATAAAATGAAAGTAAAAGCATATATGATTGGGTTCCGCACAAAATTAGCTAACAGAATGTACCATCCACTCCAAAATTTAACCCAATACAAAACCAAACTATTTCTGAAGCATTGTGTTAGACATTAACAGATTGATTAGAAAGACACAAAACCAATTACATCTCATAATAGATGATGATACATACTATAACAGAAATGCTGATAGAGTTCCTTGATGGCAGAATCTAGAGAGGTTACTGAAGAGAAAGTCAAAAGGGGAAGACATCATGGAAGAAGGTCTTGAAATATGTAGGCTTCTTGACATGTAAGATCATGGGCACAGTGTGAATGGTAAAAGAACAAAGGCAAAGAGGGTAAAAGCAGTGTCTAGTAGTTTGAGAGTAGAACATGTGGAAGAATTGTAAAAGGAGATGAGTTTATAAATGTAGATGTTGAATTGAGTATGGATGTTATTTTGTGGGGAGTGGCCAAAATTCTTCAGGCGAAGAGGAACAATTGCAGAAGGTCTTAAAGTATTTCAGTATCATAGATCGTGCAGTGGCTAGAGCTGTCCTATGAAAAGAATGCTCTGGCAGTAGTGATGTAAAAAAGGAAACAAGCCAGAGGCAAGAAACCCCACTGAGAGGTTATGGTCAAATTCTGAGTGTGACAGTGGAAAGAAGGGAAGTAATAAAGGAAAGAAATTGAAGCAAGAAATATTTCAGAGTAGAATCAATAGAGCTTGTCAGTAACTAGTTGTGAGAATTGAAAGATAAAGAAAGAAAAGGCATTTTCAAGACTTGGAATTTAGGAGAATGGTGACACCATTCATGAAGCTGAGTGTCCCAGGAAGAAAGTGAGTTTGTATCTGTGTGCCTGCTTTGTGTGTGTTAATGGAGTGTGATTAGCGGTATGGACAAAAGGTGAAGAGTGGTCTCATAGCAGAGAGGAAATAAATGGTGATGGGAAGTTTAATGAAGCAGTTTAAAAAGACAACCTTCTACAAGGCTGGATGTTAAGGTACAATTTATATAATATTTAGAGTTTTTAAAATGTTATCCATGATTTCTCATCATGAACTCTGAATCAGTTTATATAAAATGAAAGTTTTAAAACTATCACATAAATCTACTTGTATTTCCCTCACCATATCTTTTTTTTTTTTTAACATTTATTTATTTATTTATTATTGGGGGCGTGGGTTGGGGAGGGAGGGGGTGGGCGGGCCACTTCTATTGGTCTTTCATTTGTCTATTTTCATCCGTCTTTGTTCTTTGGCCCCTGTGGGCCTCCCATCGCGGTGGCCTCTGTTGTCCCAGAGCACCGGCTCTGTGCGCATGCGCTCCAGAGCTCCGGCCCCGTAATTGGACACATCGGTCCAGCCGCTCCGCGGCACGTGGGATCTTCCCAGGCCAGGGATCGAACCGGCGCCCCCTGCACTGCAAGGCGGTGTCTTTACCCACTGGACCACCAGGGAAGCCCTCACCATATCTTTTAAATGAGGCCTCACAGTTGGCACAGTGGTAAAGAATCACCTTGCCTATGCCGGAGATGCAAGAGATGCAAGTTCAATTCCTGAACTGGGAAGATTCCCCTGGAGTAGGAAATGGCAACCCACACCAGCATTCTTGCCTGGAAAATTTCATGAACAAAGGAGCCTGGCAGGCTACAATCCATGGGGTCGCAAAGAGTTGGACACAACTGACCATGAATGCATGCACCTTTCAAACAATCTTAAACCTTTGTCTTCTAAACTTGCTACTTTTTTGCCTTAAACAAGCCTAAGCTTTTAAATTCTGGGGGGCGGGGGGGGTTGGTTTCAGAGGGAGGGGAGTGGGCGGGCCACTTCTATTGGTCTTTCATGTATCCATTTTCATCTATCTCCGTTCGTTGGCCTGTGTGGGCCTCCCATCACAGTGGCCTCTGTTGTCCCAGAGCACCGGCTCTGGGCGCATGCGCTCCAGAGCGCCGGCTCGGTAATTGGACACATCGGTCCAGCCGCTCCGTGGCACGTCGGATCTTCCCAGGCCAGGGATGGAATCAGTGCCCCTTGCACTGCAAGGTGCTGTCCTTACCCACTGGACCACCAGGGAAGCCCTTAAATAAGCCTAAATTTTTAAAAACCAGTCCTATAATCTGCAGAAAGTTCAGTTCATTTCCTTCTATTTCCAGAAAACAGATACTTGACTTGTATAGTCTACTTTCTTTTCTCTAAAGACATTGGAGAAGTAAATATTTAGTGAATATACCCTTATCCTCTGACACAGTCTCTCTAGTCTGCTTTTAAAACACCCTGCAATTTCTTTCATCTTAAAACTAGCCAGGGGGAGAGAAATAAGTTAGATGTGATTGCTTGAAATCAAACATTTTTTGAAATATGTCAAGTACATGTTTTTGAGTGAGATTCTAGCTGGACAGGAAAAAGCAGCAAATGGCCTGACAACAGCACTCTTCAGGGATAGTTTCAGTGATTACAGTTCCCTGGCAAATCTTTTTACTTTGGCCTCTATGTTCACCAATCAGGAATATTCCCTGATGAGTTCCTCTCAGATTTAACATGATAAACAGCATGCACTGAGATGAGAATGCATCAGGGAGCCTGCAATGACTCTAGGTTAACTATCAAAGCTAGAAATGCTCATTAAAGCTGTAACTTCCTTCCCCTAATTCAAGATGTTGGAGTATTAACTGAAGACTCTCAGCAAATGGGAGTACAGCAGCAAAGACAAATCAACCAAAAAAGGAACAAAGAGAGCTGGGACTAAGGGAGAATATGAGAGAAATGGGCAAATAAAGATGCTCTTAAAGATATTCATACTTACAAAAAGAAATCATTACTCCACATGTTATAGATCTTGCCTTCTCAATCACCTCCTCCTTTTTCATTTCATGAACTTCTAATTTTCCCCACTTCTTAGATGACTTTGACTTAAGTCCTAATGAGGTTTACCTATATCCAAAAAAATCCAGTATTACTTCCCAATGACTGGCTTCCAAATGATATTCTGTATAATTCTGGTCCATTGAATGAGGAAATCTACTGAGTGGCCTCTGGGTGAAGTTTCCTTACTGCTGAGAAGAGCGGTATACAAAGGGATGTTCATTACCCCCAGCCCCTTTTTCTTTGGGATGGTGTATCTTACTGCTGCTAAGGGTGCTAGTCAAGGACAGAGTTAGACGGCAGGGCAGAAACCAGGTGGAGCTTGGATTCTTGAGGATTTCATTTAATTGTTGAATTAACCAATCTGAATCCCACTGTTAAAATTTCTATACTGTAAAATACTTGAGCATAAACACTGTGATATTATGTGAGTATAACTTGGGTTGAGCTCTATTTCCAGAAAACAGATCCTTTTTTACACTTTCTTTCTCTAAAGACATTGGAGAAGTAAATATTTAGTGAATATACCCTTATCCTCTGACACAGTCTCTCTAGTCTGCTTTTAAAACACCCTGCAATTTCTTTCATCTTAAAACTAGCCAGGGAGAGAAATAAGTTAGATGTGATTGCTTGAAATCAAACATTTTTTGAAATATGTCAAGTACATGTTTTTGAGTGAGATTCTAGCTGGACAGGAAAAAGCAGCAAATGGCCTGACAACAGCACTCTTCAGGGATAGTTTCAGTGATTACAGTTCCCTGGCAAATCTTTTTACTTTGGCCTCTATGTTCACCAATCAGGAATATTCCCTGATGAGTTCCTCTCAGATTTAACATGATAAACAGCATGCACTGAGATGAGAATGCATCAGGGAGCCTGCAATGACTCTAGGTTAACTATCAAAGCTAGAAATGCTCATTAAAGCTGTAACTTCCTTCCCCTAATTCAAGATGTTGGAGTATTAACTGAAGACTCTCAGCAAATGGGAGTACAGCAGCAAAGACAAATCAACCAAAAAAGGAACAAAGAGAGCTGGGACTAAGGGAGAATATGAGAGAAATGGGCAAATAAAGATGCTCTTAAAGATATTCATACTTACAAAAAGAAATCATTACTCCACATGTTATAGATCTTGCCTTCTCAATCACCTCCTCCTTTTTCATTTCATGAACTTCTAATTTTTCCCCCACTTCTTAGATGACTTTGACTTAAGTCCTAATGAGGTTTACCTATATCCAAAAAAATCCAGTATTACTTCCCAATGACTGGCTTCCAAATGATATTCTGTATAATTCTGGTCCATTGAATGAGGGGAAATCTACTGAGTGGCCTCTGGGTGAAGTTTCCTTACTGCTGAGAAGAGCGGTATACAAAGGGATGTTCATTACCCCCAGCCCCTTTTTCTTTGGGATGGTGTATCTTACTGCTGCTAAGGGTGCTAGTCAAGGACAGAGTTAGACGGCAGGGCAGAAACCAGGTGGAGCTTGGATTCTTGAGGATTTCATTTAATTGTTGAATTAACCAATCTGAATCCCACTGTTAAAATTTCTATACTGTAAAATACTTGAGCATAAACACTGTGATATTATGTGAGTATAACTTGGGTTGAGCTCTAAGCATTCTAATCACAGATTCCTTGTCCAGGAGCAGTCAATGAACATGGCAATCAAGAGCATAAAAGTGGTTGCTGGCAATCAGATCAGGAAGTCTAAATTCCAGAATGGCTTTTACAAGAACTTCTGTTAGCTCTATCTGCCTTCACTAATTAACATACTAAATGTCAGAAAAGGGCTTTTAGTGATAAAAATAGCAGCCTATTGACTAGTGTGATGAATGTTAAAATCAGGGCTCTCACTGGTGAAATTAGAAGTATTCAAAGTTATATAGATTCACTAAAATTATTCTATAGATTCTTCTACTCTTTCATGTATAGAAAATAAGTATCTAGCAAGACCAGAACCCTATACTCTTTGGGATATTGCCTCAGGCTAAATTTCTAAGCAAGCTAATCTCTGGGCTTCCCAGGTAGCTCAATGATATACAATCTGTCTGCCAAGCAGGAAACATAGGTTCCATCCTTGGGTCAGGAAGATGCCCTGGAGAAGGAAATAAAAACCCACTCCAATATTCTTGCCTGAGAAATCCCACGGACAGAAGAGGCGGGAGGGCTACAGTTCATGGGGTCACAAGAGTCAGACATGATTTAGCAATTAAACAAAAACGACATGCAACCAGCTTTAAGGATGGCAGAATCTTATCTCGGGAATCTTAGACATTAACTTCAGTGATTATCTCATAAAAGATGGTGATTTGAGGCTTTAAAGGGGTAGGCGTTGTGAATTATTCAAGTCTGAAAAACGGATTATATGAACTCCTTTCATTCATCTCTCACTAATAAGCATTTAGTAGTGTAAATATCTGTAAGAGTGTCAGTGTACTTAGATTATTTTCCAGCACCACCCGTTCTTAGGGCTGCATGTTTTGAGAATAATGCATTTTGTTTGTTTAAACCAGCTGATTGAGAATTTCTTATTACTTGTTGCTGACAGTTTCCTAACCCATGTACCATATCAACACTAACATGTAACTCCAGTTATCTCTGTGACTCAGGTTGTAATCTGAGGGACATGTATTACAGAGGTGTTTTTTTTTTAACTCAAAACATGTACCATAGGAGAAAGTGCAATAGGATGGAAATCATAAGATAAAGTTTGAGATCCTATCACATGACACTCTTGAGTATGTCATCCAACCTCTTTGAGTCAGAGAAGAAGCCAAAGTAGACAAACAAAGTAGAAAATGAGAAAGGATGAGACAGACAGCCTGGGCTTGATCCTGGCTTCATCACTTACTAGCTGTGCGAGCCTTCTTATGCCTCAATTTCCTTATCTATACAATGGACTAACAATTATTTATAGAGCTGTTATGAGAGTTAAATAAGACATGTTCAACCCCTAGTACAATATCTACCACGGCGAACACTAAATAAATATCATCATTATAATCTCTAAACTAATACAATCAGCCTGAATGGTCACCTCATTCTTCTTTACTTTCAATATATGCTTTAAAGAAAATAGTGAAAAAATATAAAACTCATCTACTGTAAATGCAGTATCAATTGCTTGTGTTAGGCAATGCCATTCACTCCTTCATTTAGCTTCCCAGGTGGTTCAGTGGTAAAGACTTTTCCTGCCAATGAAGAAGACATGGGTTTGATCCCTAGGTCAGGAAGATCCCCTAGAGAACAAAATGGAAATCCACTCCAGTATTCTTGGCTGGGAAATCCTGTAGACAAAGGAGCCTGGTGGGATACAATCCATGAAGTCACAAAAGAGTAACATGTGACCCAGCAACCAAACAACAACTGTAAACAAGGCACTGTGCTAAACACAGTGGATATCTCTTGAGGAGTTCTCAATTCCACAGAAAAACCAAGGATGTCAATTTTTTTTGCAAAAGTGAAATTTCGGCTACCCAGGTAC
The DNA here is from genome assembly GCA_022376925.1 of Tragulus kanchil. Lineage (NCBI taxonomy): Eukaryota > Metazoa > Chordata > Mammalia > Artiodactyla > Tragulidae > Tragulus > Tragulus kanchil. The sequence goes on from JAIOJX010000004.1 coordinate 58,496,230, forward strand.
CCTCAGCTTTCACAAAAGTTCTTTCTCAAAACAGGACTTTGATAAGAAATTTGTGTTCCAACTTTGGATCCCTCACTGAATGCGGAAATTCACATTCATCAGTTTGCCAGGGGTGAGGGAATGATAATTGTGACTAACAAAAAGCCTGCAAGAGACTTAAGGGAACAGGAGATCACTGCAATCACAAAGGATTTTGGTGCTATTGCCCACAATCACAGTTATAATCTGACAAAGCCACAGTAGCAAGATCTCCTATGCTTGCTATTGAGGTAAAGTGACAAAAGAGGCTCTAGAATAAGCTACTTCTTTAAAATTAGTAACTCTTACTTCTTCTCTTCTCCAGAGGGCTCAGTTTAAATTTGCTCCTTAGCCAAGAAAGGCAATATTTTCCCCTCTAATCATGAAACACTGCTTATAAATTGATCTCTTTTAATCAGATGCATCTACTATGTATGAAGCACAATGAGTTTTGGCAACGTGAATAAAGCCCCCATGTGTTTGGAACCCACTGTATTGTACACACTCGAAACACCATCTGTAGGCAGCCTCTTCCTCTCCAACTTGTCAGAATGAGCGGCAGGAAAGATTCATGAGCGGAGATGCTTCGTTAAGTGGCAGTGACACTGCCAGTACAAGTGGAACATCTGTATCAGCCAAACTTGGTGAAAATCAAACAGTTAACTGAGTTTAGACATATTCAAATAAGAATACCAAAGTCCTTAAAACAAAGCCTGTGCCAGTAAAACTCCTAATTGATGTCTCTCTGTCATAGCACTCACTGAAAGCACTGTGGTCACTTGAGTGTGAATCTCAAATTTGTGACTGCACCTTGGAGATGATCTTTAGATTTTTACACTGTTGGTGTCTTAAGGGGAGTGTAAGAAGCAGCTGAGAATCAGCAAGACTTATCATTGCCATCATCCTTCTTCATCTTTCTCCATGGTGAGAAAACAATGAATTATCTCAGCATAGGCAGTATATAGAAATCTTCCCCTGAAATAATCTCAAAAGTAGTGTTTATGATATGAGGTTTTGTCACCAAAAATACAAAAAATTTAAACACAAAACCCTTTACTTTTGTACAAACTGAAACAGATTGATTTCTTAGTTTAATTCTTATGTTTAGGTTAAAAAGTAAAGAATAATGAAAAAAGTGCATGTGTACCGGGAAACCCGGAAGAGACAGGTTCACATTCATCAGTTTGCCAGGGAGAGGGAATGATAATTGTGACTAACAAAAAGCCTGCAAGAGACTTAAGGGAACAGGAGATCACTGCAATCACAAAGGATTTTGGTGCTATTGCCCACAATCACAGTTATAATCTGACAAAGCCACAGTAGCAAGATCTCCTATGCTTGCTATTGAGGTAAAGTGACAAAAGAGGCTCTAGAATAAGCTACTTCTTTAAAATTAGTAACTCTTACTTCTTCTCTTCTCCAGAGGGCTCAGTTTAAATTTGCTCCTTAGCCAAGAAAGGCAATATTTTCCCCTCTAATCATGAAACACTGCTTATAAATTGATCTCTTTTAATCAGATGCATCTACTATGTATGAAGCACAATGAGTTTTGGCAACGTGAATAAAGCCCCCATGTGTTTGGAACCCACTGTATTGTACACACTCGAAACACCATCTGTAGGCAGCCTCTTCCTCTCCAACTTGTCAGAATGAGCGGCAGGAAAGATTCATGAGCGGAGATGCTTCGTTAAGTGGCAGTGACACTGCCAGTACAAGTGGAACATCTGTATCAGCCAAACTTGGTGAAAATCAAACAGTTAACTGAGTTTAGACATATTCAAATAAGAATACCAAAGTCCTTAAAACAAAGCCTGTGCCAGTAAAACTCCTAATTGATGTCTCTCTGTCATAGCACTCACTGAAAGCACTGTGGTCACTTGAGTGTGAATCTCAAATTTGTGACTGCACCTTGGAGATGATCTTTAGATTTTTACACTGTTGGTGTCTTAAGGGGAGTGTAAGAAGCAGCTGAGAATCAGCAAGACTTATCATTGCCATCATCCTTCTTCATCTTTCTCCATGGTGAGAAAACAATGAATTATCTCAGCATAGGCAGTATATAGAAATCTTCCCCTGAAATAATCTCAAAAGTAGTGTTTATGATATGAGGTTTTGTCACCAAAAATACAAAAAAAATTTAAACACAAAACCCTTTACTTTTGTACAAACTGAAACAGATTGATTTCTTAGTTTAATTCTTATGTTTAGGTTCGTTAAGAAAGCTAGCTAAAGAATAATGAAAAAAAAAGTGCATGTGTACCCGGGACAAACTGGACAGGTAGAATGGTAGCCATCCAGTGAAACTATGTGAACGGATAACCACGAGGCATAATGAGACTTCAGTTAATGATGGTTTCTGGGGAATGGGAGTCAGGAAGGGCCAGAGTCCGTGATTCAAATAGTAACCAGTGTTGCAAATCATGGTTGCCAAAGTATCACAGTGAACTCTGGGCCCAGTCAGACCAGAACTAACTCCTAACAGACAAGTGACATCAGAGACAGGAGTTCCCAGCTGTGAGTTGCAATTCTGGTCAAGACAATGGTCAGAACTAGTTACCATAGGTACAGGAAGCAAGGAGCACGAAGACATAACCAAGACTCCCAGTCTCCAAATAAGTGAGCTGGTGTTAGAACTTTCTTCCAGGTAAGTATTTGTAATGCAGACAGACCACCTATGAGTTGAGTATATCACAGGGTAGATTGAGAAAAACACTGCAATATGGTGATCAGGTGATTAGCAGCTTATCTCAGGGACCCGGCTTACAGAAGCAAGATAAATTCCAAACCCCAACTTGTGGGAGCCAGAAGCATCCTATTAAGTATTGGCAGGTTTGGCCAGTATTGACCCAGAGACTAGGTGTTTCAAACTTGTCTGCAACCCTCAATGAATGCTGCTGAGCAAGATCTGAAAAGGGAAGATCTACTATTTGGCAGGACTTCTGTCCTGGCTATCTCCACACCCACAAGCCTTACTGCTCTTGGCCTAAGTCTTTCTTTATCTCTGTATTCTTGGTACTTGACCACCACCCTACAAGTTCAAATGTATTACATTTTTTTACTTTGAGAGTCCTGACTGCCTCTATACACACACCTGAGAAAACTGTCCTTAAAAAGTTATCCCCGGGGCTTCCCCTGGTGGTCCAGTGGATAAGGACACCGCCTTGCAGTGCAAGGGGCGCCAGTTCGATCCCTGGCCTGGGAAGATCCCACGAGCCGCGGAGCGGCTGGACTGATGTGTCCAATCACCGAGCCAGAGCTCTGGAGCGCATGCGCCCAGAGCCGGCGCTCTGCAACGACAGACGCCACCGCGATGGGAGGCCCACAGGAGCCAGAGAACAAAGATGGTTGAAAACAGAGAAATGAAAGACCAACAGAAGTGGCCCGCCTGCTCCCCTCCCTCCCCAACCCAACCCCCGCCCAATAAATAAATAAATAAATAAATACATAAATAAATAAACCTTTTTTAAACAAAAAAGTTCTCCCCATCATTCCAATCCCAGATCTCAGTCCATACCTATGCTGACCCCACTCTCAGAAGAATATAATTATCTAGTGTAATCAGTGAACTCTCACAATTATAAATAAGTAGGAATAGTTAAGGTGAGGCCTTGCTGAATTAATTTTTAGTGGTTAATAACGATTGAATAATATTCTGACATCAGAGACAGGAGTTCCCAGCTGTGAGTTGCAATTCTGGTCAAGACAATGGTCAGAACTAGTTACCATAGGTACAGGAAGCAAGGAGCACGAAGACATAACCAAGACTCCCAGTCTCCAAATAAGTGAGCTGGTGTTAGAACTTTCTTCCAGGTAAGTATTTGTAATGCAGACAGACCACCTATGAGTTGAGTATATCACAGGGTAGATTGAGAAAAACACTGCAATATGGTGATCAGGTGATTAGCAGCTTATCTCAGGGACCCGGCTTACAGAAGCAAGATAAATTCCAAACCCCAACTTGTGGGAGCCAGAAGCATCCTATTAAGTATTGGCAGGTTTGGCCAGTATTGACCCAGAGACTAGGTGTTTCAAACTTGTCTGCAACCCTCAATGAATGCTGCTGAGCAAGATCTGAAAAGGGAAGATCTACTATTTGGCAGGACTTCTGTCCTGGCTATCTCCACACCCACAAGCCTTACTGCTCTTGGCCTAAGTCTTTCTTTATCTCTGTATTCTTGGTACTTGACCACCACCCTACAAGTTCAAATGTATTACATTTTTTCACTTTGAGAGTCCTGACTGCCTCTATACACACACCTGAGAAAACTGTCCTTAAAAAGTTATCCCCGGGGCTTCCCCTGGTGGTCCAGTGGATAAGGACACCGCCTTGCAGTGCAAGGGGCGCCAGTTCGATCCCTGGCCTGGGAAGATCCCACGAGCCGCGGAGCGGCTGGACTGATGTGTCCAATCACCGAGCCAGAGCTCTGGAGCGCATGCGCCCAGAGCCGGCGCTCTGCAACGACAGACGCCACCGCGATGGGAGGCCCACAGGAGCCAGAGAACAAAGATGGTTGAAAACAGAGAAATGAAAGACCAACAGAAGTGGCCCGCCTGCTCCCCTCCCTCCCCAACCCAACCCCCGCCCAATAAATAAATAAATAAATAAATAAATAAATAAATAAATCTTTTTTAAAAAAAAAAGTTATCCCCATCATTCCAATCCAAGATCTCAGTCCATACTTATGCTGACCCCACTCTCAGATGAATATAATTATCTAGTGTAATCAGTGAACTCTCACAATTATAAATAAGTAGGAATAGTTAAGGTGAGGCCTTGCTGTAAGATGTCACAACATTTTCTTCTCAAGTAATTAGAGAAGAGTAAAAAAATCTAGAGATAAAACAGTGGATTGAATAATATTTCCTTGAACCACTGACATGCCTCTAAAAATAACTTGTAATAAGTTTCGAGCTCTATAAATGTTTATCAATTTAGCAAATGCTTGAAAAAACATTAGAAACTTTGAGGATGAGGTCAACTCTTTGTAAGTGTGCCTTTCCTGTTCTACGTGATCTGCTGATGATTCACAGAGTAGCTTTGTTAAAAAAAAATAATGGTTTTAGCTTGTAGTTCATTCACACTCACTCCTAAAAAGGAGAAAGTGGTGTTCATAAAAGAATCTCTAAACATGAGAGATTATGTTGATTAACTCATGAGGAAAGGAGGTTAAGAAGAAGCTACAAAGAAATGTACAGATAGGATGTTTTGGTGGGTTTAGGGGAGTAGCAGATATTGCACTCAGAATACCTGGAAGGGCCCTGAGAATAATTTAGTTGCCCCCATGACCCCCCCCACCAGAAAAACTGCACACTAGGCTGAAACTGACAACCTCATCACAGATCACATGGGCCAGCAGATAAAGAGTCAAAGAAGGTTTAGATAGTAGTGGTGTCCACAATGTCCAGTAGGGAGCAAATCTCCTCGATTGCTTTACACTCTTTCACTTTAGCACTGTCTTAAAGGAAAAGGAGTCATGTTAATGACTGAAACTGAATTTCTAGCCATCCCTGAAGAATGAAGTTTTATAAGTAAATGTAATCTGTTTTTGAAAAATGAAGGAGTGTAAAACTTTTTTCATCCAACTTTTGAGGATGGTAAGATTTATACCCACTGCCCATGTTATAGACTAAAAATATCTTTCAAATTTCTGTGTGCATAAGGATACAAATAAACTATCCTAAAAGTTCAGGAAAAGATGTGGAGAACAAGAATTAAGAACTGTAGGGGAGGGCTTCCCTGGTGGTCCAGTGAATAAGGACACTGTCTTGCAGTGCAAGGGGCACCGGTTCAATCCCTGGCCTGGGAGGATCCCATGTGCCCCGGAGTGGCTGGACCAATGTGTCCAACTACCAGGCCAGCGTTCTGGAGCACATGTGCTCTGAGCCAATGCTCTGTGGTGAGAGAAGCCACTGTGATGGGAGGCCTGCACAGGACAAAGAACAAAGATAAACAAATGAAAGATCAACAGAAGTGGCCAAAAAAAAAGAACTGTAGGGGAATGCCTTCTCCACGGTGCCCTGGCAACTTTGCAAAGATCCACATGAGGCTTCAGAGTCCTGGCAGGAGGACTTGTGATCCTCCCAGAATGGATGTCAATGGGAGGATGATGTGGTGTTAGTTCAGGGCCATCTCCCACCTCACCCAGGATGTTGTCAATAGACAGCATTTCATCGTTCCTGATGAAGTATGAGGGTTTCAGCCTGACGTTACTCAGCTACAGTCCAGAATGGGCTACTCAGTAACGAGGTACCCATGACATCCCCCTTGGTGTGTAGGAACAGGCCTGAAGGCTAGCATCTTTAGTTACTCATCCTTCAACTATCTGTGTAAGTAATAAACTCTCTAAATTTAAAAGTAGTTTGTTGTCAAACAACTCAGGTCTTGGTCTTGGCCTTGCCGTGCTGTCTGTGGTTGACAGGAGAAAAGAAAACAGAAAGGACTACCAAAATTTACAAAAGAAGCATGGAAAACTATGTAAGAAATTCATTTTACAGGAAAGTTCTAATCAGCAGTAGGAAAAATGCAGTAAAGGGAATGGTTCTTGATTTTAACTTCCACTGTGTGTACACTCCTGAACCTCCATAAACCTCACTAAGTGAACACTGTAGTGTGGTCTCTCAAGTGGGCTGAAGTGGGGAATCATATCTGAATAAGTGACTGCCTTGGAGAAGGCAATGCCCACCTACTCCAGGACTCTTGCCTAGAGAATCTCATGGGCAGAGGCACCTGGTGGGCAGCAGTCCATCAGACTCAGACAGGACTGAGCAACTAAGCACAAGGGAGTGACTATGATAACTGGGCCTAGAGGTCCTGATCCCTGCATGGAAGCATGCTTGGTGCTCTCCCTGTTTCTTAACTTTTTTCACCATTGCTTTTCCTATGTTAATGTTCAATATAATGAGATAGAAATAAATTTTATCCCATGTGCCCCGGAGTGGCTGGACCAATGTGTCCAACTACCAGGCCAGCGTTCTGGAGCACATGTGCTCTGAGCCAATGCTCTGTGGTGAGAGAAGCCACTGTGATGGGAGGCCTGCACAGGACAAAGAACAAAGATAAACAAATGAAAGATCAACAGAAGTGGCCAAAAAAAAAGAACTGTAGGGGAATGCCTTCTCCACGGTGCCCTGGCAACTTTGCAAAGATCCACATGAGGCTTCAGAGTCCTGGCAGGAGGACTTGTGATCCTCCCAGAATGGATGTCAATGGGAGGATGATGTGGTGTTAGTTCAGGGCCATCTCCCACCTCACCCAGGATGTTGTCAATAGACAGCATTTCATCGTTCCTGATGAAGTATGAGGGTTTCAGCCTGACGTTACTCAGCTACAGTCCAGAATGGGCTACTCAGTAACGAGGTACCCATGACATCCCCCTTGGTGTGTAGGAACAGGCCTGAAGGCTAGCATCTTTAGTTACTCATCCTTCAACTATCTGTGTAAGTAATAAACTCTCTAAATTTAAAAGTAGTTTGTTGTCAAACAACTCAGGTCTTGGTCTTGGCCTTGCCGTGCTGTCTGTGGTTGACAGGAGAAAAAGAAAAACAGAAAGGACTACCAAAATTTACAAAAGAAGCATGGAAAACTATGTAAGAAATTCATTTTACAGGAAAGTTCTAATCAGCAGTAGGAAAAATGCAGTAAAGGGAATGGTTCTTGATTTTAACTTCCACTGTGTGTACACTCCTGAACCTCCATAAACCTCACTAAGTGAACACTGTAGTGTGGTCTCTCAAGTGGGCTGAAGTGGGGAATCATATCTGAATAAGTGACTGCCTTGGAGAAGGCAATGCCCACCTACTCCAGGACTCTTGCCTAGAGAATCTCATGGGCAGAGGCACCTGGTGGGCAGCAGTCCATCAGACTCAGACAGGACTGAGCAACTAAGCACAAGGGAGTGACTATGATAACTGGGCCTAGAGGTCCTGATCCCTGCATGGAAGCATGCTTGGTGCTCTCCCTGTTTCTTAACTTTTTTCACCATTGCTTTTCCTATGTTAATGTTCAATATAATGAGATAGAAATAAATTTTATGAAAAGTAGATTCTTTTTGTTTTCTTGTTCCTATATTCTAGTTGACATACTGCAGGTTCAGATAATGACAGGAAAAGGCTTTAAGCCAGGGGAGAGCACAAGTTCCTAAAAATGTGCTTCTACCTTGCCCACATAAACAGAGCCAAACCTCAAGAAAATGCCTTGGATTTTTTTTTTTTTTTAAGTATTCTCCCTTCAGAAACCACGAAGCCACGGAGGAGGCAAAATCACAGGGAAAGCGCAGCGCTATAAATGACATACTATTAATATTTACTAATCTCATATAATGTGCCAGACTTTGTGTTATGCATCTTACTAAAAAACAAGAGCAAAACCAAAACAACAACATAAAACACAAGCAAAAATCTATTCAATCCGTAACTTATGACAATTTTGTGGGAAACTTTTTGGTAGACCCTCTGACCACATTTTTTCACATCTGTTCAGTTTAGCTGGTGGCAGAGACTTAAAGAAGAAGACAGGAAATTCAGACAGGGAAAGCCCTAGAATACATACACACATAGTCATACACATAAACATGCATAAATTCTGGCATTTGATTTATCTCAAGAAATAAGCTGTAAGTGAACGTGTTCATGTTTAAGATAACATCTAGAATAATATTTCAATTAAAGAACTCCTTAGGTTGCTTCCATAAAATATACTTTCCTAGAGGAAATGTAAACGCATACTTCTTTTCTACACTTCTTATACGAAACGGTTCTTTCTTCTGAGGTATACTCCCTATGCTTTTACATACTGAGAAACTAATAGTGAACTTCTTTTATACTTTCATTACTCCTTTGGAAAGATTAAGTTGTCACTTATTAAATTTATTAAGTTTACCACTCAGTAAAGATTTGTGGCAAATTTTCTTTCACCTATCTCGAAAAACAAGCTAACAAAAACTCTTAATCCAGAAGTTACTATTGCTTCTGAGTATACCACCCAATTCCCTGATCCACCAGTGACAGTGACTGATAGATATAACTATGAAGTGAATGAACACAAAAAGGAAATGAAACCAAACAAAGCCTGTGCACGTGAATTTTTCAGTCTGCCTTTGGCACCCTAGCCTCCATTAAATGCTCTGACTTAGAACTGAATCATAAACATAACATTTGCCATTAAGTTGTTACAAAATTGTTTTGGTTGTAAATCAAATGTCTCAACTAGAAAAACAAAGAATGTTAAATCATTCACTCACTCACCAGCAAATATTTCTTGAGCCCTTACTATATGCCAAGCTCAGTCAAATAAAAAAAGAAAGAAAACAACAAAACACTAGGAACTACTGCTGAGTCTGGATTATTGACAATAGGTCTAAGGCCATTTTAAGAAGCCTAAGAAATGAGAAACTATCCCCAGAAAGCTAAGTCTCTACTCTTAAATCCAGTGAATTTATAAGAAAACTACTGTGGCTCTAGAAAACTCCATGCATTATGTTCTTAGTGAAAATTCCTCAGCTTTCTATTTGTTGCTGGACATAGGAAAGGCAACATAACTTCACTAGAGAGTCAGCTGGTTAGAGCACTTAAATATTCTCAGGTTGACCAAAGGACACAGGACAGACATCATTGCTCATCCAAGTAACTGTCAAATATGGTGATATTCCATATTTCAGGAATGAAGAGAAATGTACAGTTCTTCAATGTATTAATAACAAATGTGTAGAAACAAAGGTAGCTGTTGGCTTATTAGTCATTTTTTTAATCTACAAGTCATTGTGCAGAGCTATGCTTATAATCCTAACTTGTACAAAGAAGGAAAGGTAACATCAGACTCTATATAATAAAGGTAAAACATATTTTCACTAGGAAACTTTGTTTCTTTATCTCTTTACTGAGATGCCTGGGCAGCCCTCTGAAGATGTGCAAGATCTTACACCTATGACTACCTTACAGATGTGACTACCCTACACACATGATTATCTTACACATACGACTCAAGAAACACAGGCCCATGCAGAGGTCCCTTACCTGTTTGGCAACAGAGACATTGAAAATACAAATTAGACCGACCAATTAGAGCAATAGTTGGCTCTTGGCTCTCAGAGGCCAATGGATTTGAAACCACACACACTTCCACACACACACACACACACACAGAGACACACATGAACCTAGAATTACTGCCATTTTCAACGTAAAGTATAAACCACAAATTACTACTCTGATAACCAATTTTTTAAGTTATATATATTTCTATTGTCTAACTTCAGCACTTTAGAACTGAGAAGTAATAGGGAGATTTGGTTTCTTTCTCTCTTTTTTTTCTTATTTAGAATTAGAAGGAAAAAACTTAATTCTATTTTATTTTTAATCTTGAATATTCATTAACAACACTAAAATAATTTGTTAAGGCTGCCTGAAAAACAAATAAAAAGGAGAGCTCCACTTTCCTTAGAATATCTGGGTCCTCATCTTGAACTGATTATATGATTCTTCATGTTAAGCTTCAGAAAGGAAACTACCATTTGAACTTCAAAATAATTACCTAATTTGTTTCAGAACTGGAGTCCAGCATTAAATACAAAACTGTGCCAGACATCATACCTGATTTTAGTCTGAGTCACGTTACTTAATGGAATTTTAGAGATGAAGGAAGATAGAAATTGATTCATGTACACCAGAAATGAAAGACGTAATAACTTGTTACAGAAATGTGATTGCTTTAGTCTTTCTCCCAAATGCTACTTTACACAAATTGCATGCATATTTGACACAGATTTAAACCAATATTTAACCAATATTAACAAATATTTGCTGTAGGGATTATTATTTCTGCTAAATCTGTTAAACAACCCAGCCAAGTAAATGAGTAATTTCTCAGAATATTTATACATGTCAAGCCTCATATATAACACATACAGTACAGTACATTAATTTTCTAAACTGTCTCCATAGGTCAATGAAATAATAAACCCTAGTCGTTCATTATAGAGATAGAATGCTGATGCAGTTTTCTTGCGACTTTAAACTATATGACTTCTACCCTGAAAATACTGAATAATGTATACTTCAAAGATAAATTATCAACACATAGATTATGCTTCCTAGTGTTGAGAAATATGAAATAACAATGAGGCAGTGGTCATAAAACTGTATTTATCTGTTTATGTTATTTTATGGACACGAAAATAAACTCTGCGACTTAAGAAAAATTCAGGTGGTTTTAGAGCATCTACATCTATGCCTCTTTCTTTCGTTTCAGTTTATTTGATTATCATAAGATCCTGTTTGTGAGATATTCTGAGAGCTTCTTCTGTAGAATGCCTTCAGTTTTCCTGATCTAGTAACATGAAAACCAGATGAATAAAAAGGATATGGTGAAAGAGAAAAAATGTCATTCATTTGAGATAATATAAAATTTTTTGTTCTAACAAATTACAGGATTAATGATTTTTGACAATAATCCCAGGACCAAAGAAATTCTCTAAGGGTTGGTAGAAAAAAATGTCTGGTTGTTTACCTTGACCTCAAGGTTCTAATTACAGTGTACACTTTGTTCTTTTACTCTACAAAAAGAGAGAATTAACAGTTTAAATTACTTTTAATATATTCTCTACAGATAGAAAAACCAGCATGGAGCAAAGTCATATAGCCCAATTCTAGCACATATTATTTTCATGGAAATGAAATAGATTTATAAATCACTGCACGCAATTTTAAGTATATTCTTGTGACATGTATTGTTATACCAGCTTATAAACTCCTTTCAAATATCTACTGAATATCTACTATGTACCAGACATACTGGTAGCCTCAGCAATGCAAGGCTTACCTCTGACCTAGTACTTTTCACATATTATAAGAATGACTCATTCTCTTATCTGTCTTTTCAAGTAGACTTGTTTCTTAAAATCAAAATCACCGGCCGCGCAATCCTTGCCAGTAACAACATCCTGGAGAAGGAAACAACAGAACAAAAGTTTGAAACTCACTAATGGTAATTATCCTATTGCTGTGGTTTAGTTGCTCAGTCGTGTCCGACCTTTTGAGACCCCATGGACTATAGCCCACCAGAGTCCTCTGTCCATGTAATTCTCCAAGCAAGAATACTGAAATGGGCTGCCATGTGTTCCTCCAGGTGTTCTTCCCAACTCAGGAACTGAATGCAGGTCTCCCACACAGCAGGCAGATTCTTTACCATCTGAGCCACCAGAGAATCCCTAATTATATATATATTTTTTTCTTTTCCCCATTGTGCCTCTTTTCTTTATATTTATTTTTATTCATCTTTTTATTCTTTGGCATGTGTGTGCCTCCCATTGCAGTGGCCTCTCTCACTTCAGAGAACCAGCTCTGGGCGCATGCGCTCCAGAGCACTGGCACGCAATTGGATACACCAGTCCAGCTGCTCCACGGCACGTGGGCTCTTTGGGCCAGGGATCAAACCGGTGCCCCTTGCACTGCAAGATGGACTCTTTACCCAGGGAAGACCCCTAATTATACTATTAATAATTACAATATTAAGCAAGAAGAGGGATAGGAGAAGGGGAAACCTGAAGGGATTCCTAATTGCCAGTGTTTCTTTTCCTGTTTAATCCTTACCCTAAGTCTATGATGTGAGTTAACACTACAGACCTCATTTTACTTATTAGTGAATCAAGATGCAAAGGTATGAGGTGACTTGATCAAAGTCATCTGAGAAATAGAAATGAGTGGGAGGAGAGAGGCACAGGAGGGGGAGATTGATGTCTGTTGCCTATCCTTCAGGGGCATTTGGATGTGGAAATCCTGGTCTTTGCACAATTTTAAGTATATTCTTGTGACATGTATTGTTATACCAGCTTATAAACTCCTTTCAAATATCTACTGAATATCTACTATGTACCAGACATACTGGTAGCCTCAGCAATGCAAGGCTTACCTCTGACCTAGTACTTTTCACATATTATAAGAATGACTCATTCTCTTATCTGTCTTTTCAAGTAGACTTGTTTCTTAAAATCAAAATCACCGGCCGCGCAATCCTTGCCAGTAACAACATCCTGGAGAAGGAAACAACAGAACAAAAGTTTGAAACTCACTAATGGTAATTATCCTATTGCTGTGGTTTAGTTGCTCAGTCGTGTCCGACCTTTTGAGACCCCATGGACTATAGCCCACCAGAGTCCTCTGTCCATGTAATTCTCCAAGCAAGAATACTGAAATGGGCTGCCATGTGTTCCTCCAGGTGTTCTTCCCAACTCAGGAACTGAATGCAGGTCTCCCACACAGCAGGCAGATTCTTTACCATCTGAGCCACCAGAGAATCCCTAATTATATATATATTTTTTTCTTTTCCCCATTGTGCCTCTTTTCTTTATATTTATTTTTATTCATCTTTTTATTCTTTGGCATGTGTGTGCCTCCCATTGCAGTGGCCTCTCTCACTTCAGAGAACCAGCTCTGGGCGCATGCGCTCCAGAGCACTGGCACGCAATTGGATACACCAGTCCAGCTGCTCCACGGCACGTGGGCTCTTTGGGCCAGGGATCAAACCGGTGCCCCTTGCACTGCAAGATGGACTCTTTACCCAGGGAAGACCCCTAATTATACTATTAATAATTACAATATTAAGCAAGAAGAGGGATAGGAGAAGGGGAAACCTGAAGGGATTCCTAATTGCCAGTGTTTCTTTTCCTGTTTAATCCTTACCCTAAGTCTATGATGTGAGTTAACACTACAGACCTCATTTTACTTATTAGTGAATCAAGATGCAAAGGTATGAGGTGACTTGATCAAAGTCATCTGAGAAATAGAAATGAGTGGGAGGAGAGAGGCACAGGAGGGGGAGATTGATGTCTGTTGCCTATCCTTCAGGGGCATTTGGATGTGGAAATCCTGGTCTTTGGAGGCCAGGGTCTGGAATTCAGACACAAAGAGTCCTTCACTTATATTTAATAGTCAAATCCTTTAACACATATAATAAAGACAACCCAAGAAGAATAAAACAGGGTGAGTAGAATAGCTAAAAATACAGAAGGGAGAGGATCACAAAACCAACCAAAGGAGGAAAACATGTCCAGAAAGATGGATGGAAGTGTCAGAGTCCACAAGAGAGATGGAGGAGGATGAGAGGGGAAAGGACACAATTATTTGAGATCCAGAGGTCTATCTGTACTGACTTTTTTTTTTTTTAAATAGGGACAAGGAAGACTTTAAACATTTATTTATTTATTTTTTTAATTTATCTTTTTGGGGGGTGGGCTGGGGAGGGAGGGGGACAGGCGGGACACTTCTATTGGTCTTTCATTTCTCTATTTTCGTCTGTCTTTGTTCTTTGGCTCTTGTGGGCCTCCCATCGCAGTGGCCTCTGTCATCGCAGAGCGCTGGCTCTGGGCGCATGCGCCCCAGAGCTCTGGCTCGGTAATTGGACACATCAGTCCAGCCGCTCCGCGGCACGTGGGATCTTCCCAGGCCAGGGATCGAACCAAACAGCACCCCTTGCACTGCAAGGCGGTGTTCTTACCCACTGGACCACCAGGGGAAGCCCTAGGACTGACTTTTTAAGCTCAGAGCTCTGGAAAGAGACAACTGAAACATGCAGCGAAAACTTTTATCTCAAGAAATTTGGATACAAAGGAAAGAGTGTAGAAGTGAGGACAATGTAAGATACAGACATTTTATGTGTTTAAGATAAGAGATATGTAAATATGCATATACACTAAGGGTAATTCAGTAACTTCCAGCAACAAGGCAGAGATATGAGATGGAGAAAGCAGTGACTCATACGGCATGTTGTGGATCATGGGATCCAGAGCAAAAGTGGAGAAATTAGAAAGAACTGAAGTTCCTGCAAAGAAAAGCCTCTGAAATAAATATGGATGAGCTATGTCAGAGCTAAGTAATTAAATACACATACTATATACCCATGAATGCTGGGAAATTAGAGTGGGAGGAGAGAGGCACAGGAGGGGGAGATTGATGTCTGTTGCCTATCCTTCAGGGGCATTTGGATGTGGAAATCCTGGTCTTTGGAGGCCAGGGTCTGGAATTCAGACACAAAGAGTCCTTCACTTATATTTAATAGTCAAATCCTTTAACACATATAATAAAGACAACCCAAGAAGAATAAAACAGGGTGAGTAGAATAGCTAAAAATACAGAAGGGAGAGGATCACAAAACCAACCAAAGGAGGAAAACATGTCCAGAAAGATGGATGGAAGTGTCAGAGTCCACAAGAGAGATGGAGGAGGATGAGAGGGGAAAGGACACAATTATTTGAGATCCAGAGGTCTATCTGTACTGACTTTTTTTTTTTTTAAATAGGGACAAGGAAGACTTTAAACATTTATTTATTTATTTTTTTAATTTATCTTTTTGGGGGGTGGGCTGGGGAGGGAGGGGGACAGGCGGGACACTTCTATTGGTCTTTCATTTCTCTATTTTCGTCTGTCTTTGTTCTTTGGCTCTTGTGGGCCTCCCATCGCAGTGGCCTCTGTCATCGCAGAGCGCTGGCTCTGGGCGCATGCGCCCCAGAGCTCTGGCTCGGTAATTGGACACATCAGTCCAGCCGCTCCGCGGCACGTGGGATCTTCCCAGGCCAGGGATCGAACCAAACAGCACCCCTTGCACTGCAAGGCGGTGTTCTTACCCACTGGACCACCAGGGGAAGCCCTAGGACTGACTTTTTAAGCTCAGAGCTCTGGAAAGAGACAACTGAAACATGCAGCGAAAACTTTTATCTCAAGAAATTTGGATACAAAGGAAAGAGTGTAGAAGTGAGGACAATGTAAGATACAGACATTTTATGTGTTTAAGATAAGAGATATGTAAATATGCATATACACTAAGGGTAATTCAGTAACTTCCAGCAACAAGGCAGAGATATGAGATGGAGAAAGCAGTGACTCATACGGCATGTTGTGGATCATGGGATCCAGAGCAAAAGTGGAGAAATTAGAAAGAACTGAAGTTCCTGCAAAGAAAAGCCTCTGAAATAAATATGGATGAGCTATGTCAGAGCTAAGTAATTAAATACACATACTATATACCCATGAATGCTGGGAAATTATGTATACCTGTAAACAAGGAAACTCTAAAAATGTATAACAGTAACTTCGCTGTATACCTGAAGCTAATGCAACACTGTAAAACAAATATACCCCAATAAATTAAAAAAAAACACATACTAGAAAAGAATATACACTCTTCATACTATAAATAGAAGACCTAATCTCCTAATATATACAGGGCTTCTTGAACTCCATAAAAATATGACCAATCATCAATAAAAATAGGTATGTGATATGAGCAGACACTTCACAGGAAAGCAAATATAACTGGCTCTTTTTTTTTTTTTTTTCACCGTGGCATCCAGTTTCTAGTCACAAAGAAAAAGCTCCAGTCCATCTTTTAACTTTTTTGAAAACTTCCTGACATTACAGAACTAAACTGAAATATATTAATATAACTGGCTCTTAAACCAATACACAAAAGTATACTTAACCTCACTTACAACAAGAGAAATGCAAAACTATACAGAAATACTGGTTTTTACCCACAAGATTGGAGAAAAGGCAAAAGTCTGACAACTTTGAATGCGTGTGTTACTGTTAAAAACTTTAGGAAAGGAATTTTGCAATATGTAAAAACTACAAATTCATGTACCCTTTGTCAGCAATTCCATTTCTGGCAGTTTATCCTATACTGAACTATAAAAAAGGGCTTGTACTGTCAGGATTCCTTTCATTTTTCAGATTCTGGAATTTCTTGGAACCCCAAACCCATGTCATTTGAAACATCTCTTGTTTTTTAATAAGAAAATATTTATGTCACTCACTTACAAAATAACATACCTACAAGATTATTTGTTGCTACATTATTTATAGTAGTAAAGGATAAGGATTTTCTTATGTCCATCAATACTGAAATGATTAAACAGTTTATGATATAAACTTTGTAGATGTAATAAGGAAACTATATATATATATAAAATTTATTATGTATGTATACTATAGGCTAGATTGTTTAAAAAATTTTTTTTCCATAACATCTTAGGAAAAATCCAAATGAACTTTTGGGGCAACCCAACAGATGAAGAAACACAAAGTGAAAGTAAAAATAGCTCAGTCCTACCTGACTCTGCTTCTCATGGACTACAGCTTGCCAGGCTCCTCTGTCCATGGCATTCTCTAGACAGGAATGCTGAAGAGGGAAGAGCCATTCCCTTCTCCAGGGAATCTTCCCAACTCAGGGGTCAAACTCAGATCTCTTGCATTGCAGGCAGATTCTTTACCACCTGAGCCACCAGGGAAGCCCTAGGAAATGCAGGTAAAAACCTTAAAAAATGTTACCAAAAGAACAAGAAAGGGAAAAGGATAAATGAGAACAGATATGAGCATTAAACTTCTCAGCATATAGATTTTTACATCAACCTTATTTTTTAATAATATAACCAAGTTAGCTATTAAAAAATAAGAACACTGAAAGAAAAATGAAACAGAATCTATTGCTTGCACTCCTAACCTTTTTCATGATCTAATTAGTGAATGCTGCACAAAAGCTGTTCTCAGGTATAATGCTCCAATATATTTTGTCTTTTACACACAAAGTATTCTATATAATGAAATATCAAAACTTAGGAGTGATTTTTAAAAAGCTATAGTAGAGCCAATGTTTTCTCCAACACTCTCATGCACTTGATGTCCAATGTGCTTTCTTGACTAGGAGAGAAGAGGGATTACAACTCTTGCTGGGAATGTAGAAGTGATGTTCTTCTGGTCCCTAGTGACTATGAGAAAGGGTTTCCCTGAAGTCGAGTGGCTAAGACTCCATGCTTCTACTGCAGAGGGCAAGGAAGGGTTCAATCCCTGGTCCAGGAACTAAGAACCCACATGCCACACGGTGTGGCCATAAAATAAAGAAAAATAAAAATTAATGGCTACAGGGCAGCCTGTAAACTGGATGTACCTTGGGGAATGTGACTCACATGTAAATATTATCGTCACACTGACTGTAGAATGACAGTAAGTTTAGCAAATGCTGCTTGAGTATACAAAAAAAAAAAAGAAAGAAAGAAAAAGGCATTTAATCTACAAACCTCAGATGGTTAGTATAACACTCTTACAATGCGACAATTAGCAAATTTTGCCATCAAAATAGGAAATACAAGTCGTGAAACCTTAGGTAGTACCGAATCCATATATATACTATGTTTTTTCCTATACACACATATGTATGCGTGTACACATGCTCAGTCACTTCAGTTGTGTCTGAGTCTGTGCGACACCATGGACTGTGGCCCGCCAGGCTCCTCTGTCCATGGGATTCTCCAGGCCAGAATAGAGGAGTGGGGTGCCATGCCCTCCTCCAGGGGAATCTTGCTGACCCAGGGATCCAACTGGCATCTCCTGAATTGCAGGCAGATTCTTTACCCAGTGAGCTACCCGGGAAGCCTTACACATACATATGACAAAGTTTAATTTATAAATTAGGCCCAGTAAGAGATCAAAAATAATTAATAAGAAAAAAGAACAATTATAACAGCATATTGTAACTTCAAAAAGTTATACAAATGGGGCCTCTCTCTTTCTCTCAGAATATTTTATCGTACAGATTTAATGCCTTTTCCACCTTAACTAAGCACTTATCACTCAACCATGGCCGTGACTTTTGCAGTTTGAGGTACGATAGGAAAAGAGTATGAATTTACAAATTTCTTTTTTCCTTCTTCACAATTTCACGGACAGAGATTCCTTCTTACCTTAGATCTTCATCTCCTCAGCTTATTTTTTTTCTCTCCTTACTAAGTCGAGAGCTTGCAGTTTACAGCTTCTCCTTGGCATATCCGAATCGCTGGCATGGCTACTCCTACACTCTGGGGCCATTTTTAAGTCAAATAGGAGCTACCTGAACACAGCGCTTCCTGCGCAGTCGATCTGGTGACGAAAGCGGCAGCGCAGCGACGAACCGTCCAGCGAGAGTGAGCGCGAGACAACGCGAGATTTCATCACGCTGCTCAGCGCAGCTGTGCAATTTAAAACTTAGCTGTTTACTTCTGAAATTTTCTATGTAGTATTTTCAGGCTGTGGTGGACCACGGGTAATTGGGACCACAGAAAGCAGAACCGCACATAGGTGGAAACTCGAAACTGTAAAGTTCCATAGACCACACCATTGTTTTAGTCTTTTTCGAAACTGTAAAGTTCCATAGACCACAATGCGACAATTAGCAAATTTTGCCATCAAAATAGGAAATACAAGTCGTGAAACCTTAGGTAGTACCGAATCCATATATATACTATGTTTTTTCCTATACACACATATGTATGCGTGTACACATGCTCAGTCACTTCAGTTGTGTCTGAGTCTGTGCGACACCATGGACTGTGGCCCAGGCTCCTCTGTCCATGGGATTCTCCAGGCCAGAATAGAGGAGTGGGGTGCCATGCCCTCCTCCAGGGGAATCTTGCTGACCCAGGGATCCAACTGGCATCTCCTGAATTGCAGGCAGATTCTTTACCCAGTGAGCTACCCGGGAAGCCTTACACATACATATGACAAAGTTTAATTTATAAATTAGGCCCAGTAAGAGATCAAAAATAATTAATAAGAAAAAAGAACAATTATAACAGCATATTGTAACTTCAAAAAGTTATACAAATGGGGCCTCTCTCTTTCTCTCAGAATATTTTATCGTACAGATTTAATGCCTTTTCCACCTTAACTAAGCACTTATCACTCAACCATGGCCGTGACTTTTGCAGTTTGAGGTACGATAGGAAAAGAGTATGAATTTACAAATTTCTTTTTTCCTTCTTCACAATTTCACGGACAGAGATTCCTTCTTACCTTAGATCTTCATCTCCTCAGCTTATTTTTTTTCTCTCCTTACTAAGTCGAGAGCTTGCAGTTTACAGCTTCTCCTTGGCATATCCGAATCGCTGGCATGGCTACTCCTACACTCTGGGGCCATTTTTAAGTCAAATAGGAGCTACCTGAACACAGCGCTTCCTGCGCAGTCGATCTGGTGACGAAAGCGGCAGCGCAGCGACGAACCGTCCAGCGAGAGTGAGCGCGAGACAACGCGAGATTTCATCACGCTGCTCAGCGCAGCTGTGCAATTTAAAACTTAGCTGTTTACTTCTGAAATTTTCTATGTAGTATTTTCAGGCTGTGGTGGACCACGGGTAATTGGGACCACAGAAAGCAGAACCGCACATAGGTGGAAACTCTCGAAACTGTAAAGTTCCATAGACCACACCATTGTTTTTAGTCTTATATCCAAGTCATTTTGAGGGAGAGAAAAGGAATCACTCTTCACAGAAGTCAGTGGTATAGCAGTCCCAAAGAGTACGTGCTTTCAGTTCGGCTGCGTGATACTCTCAGCCAGTGGGATTTCCACAGCATTTTCCTCCAGAAAGTGCAAAATAAACAAAACCTGTCTCAGTACATCTGATGGCTTGAATTTGAGGCAGTAGTTTTATTAATTTAGATTTGCAAATTAACTTAGCTCTGTAGACCGAACACCCTAAAAGAAATTGAATAAGAAACAAGTGAGAATTTACCCCACAAATGGAAAAACTGATCTACAGCACCAGTTCTGATATGGTTCCTTAATCTATACAATTAAGAATTTGCAGTCTAGTTCTGAATAGTTTAAACATTATATGATAGGTTTTCTTCTTGGTGGAGCTAGGAAACAATGCTGCATTTTCAGGTGGTCCTAACTCATAAGACCAAAATCTCAAGTCATGCGATTTACTGCAATAAACAAGAAAATATAAGGTTTAAATTTTTATGCCAAGAAGAATTTTCAGAAACATATTCTTGAAAGAAAGGGAGTCCTTCACAAGGCAGAGGCTTGAGAAATGAGACTTTTCTTTTTGTTCCAACCTTTTCTGGTCTTCAGAAGCATGATTATTGTTTATTAGGTTTCTTTTCACAATCCAAGTTGAAAAATACCATTAAGGGGGGAAAAAATCAGAGTAGTCCGGCAGTATTCCTCTAAGGTGGTCTGCAACTTTTGCTCTCTCTTAATTGAATATTGAAAATTAGGGGGAAAAAAAACACAGCTGAAAGAAAATAGGTTTTATCTCTTTATTAACTTTAGATATTTCTCTCAGGAAGAGAAAGAGATTGTTGGCAGAAAATAATGAAAACACAAAGGCTATGCTGTGTACTAGAAGAGTTGCTCCTGAGACGATAAAGGTGAAATGCAGATAAGGAACATCAAGAGGCAGCCTATTAGGTTTTTTATTTAAAGAAAATTGTGTTTCCATTCCATTCCTATCCATCCTGGCTGTGAGGCAGCTGTCAACCCAGAGATCTGGAAGTTCAGGTTAAATAACTCAGACTTAATTACTTTGGTGATTTGTAGGTATCTAATGCATGCTCTAGATGATTGCGCTGTCACTGTGTGACTGGGAGGTACAAAATAATAAGTCCATCTTTAAATGATGTGGCTTTAACTGGACTAATTTTTTAATTTTAGTGTCCAGAGTACTGGAGTAAAGAAAATTGCTGGACTTCCCTGGTGGTTCAACGGGTAAGGACACTGCCTTGCAGTGCAAGGGGCGCCGGTTCCATCCTTGGCCTGGGAAGATCCCACATGCCGTGAAGCAGCTGGACTGATGTGTCCAAATACTGAGCTAGCGCTCTGCAGAGAAAGAGGCCACTGCGATGGGAGGCCCATACAGGCCCAAAGAACAAAGATAAATAAATGAAAGACCAATACAAGTGGCCAAAAAAAAAATTTTTTTTATGTTAAGAAAAGAAAATTGCTGAATATAAACTTACAGTAAAAATGTGCATACAATTAGTGATTGTAAACACTAAATCACTTAGGGTATTGCTTTTACTGTTACATGTTAACAGAACCAGATTCTTCTACCATGAATGGGAACTTGATAACAGCCATACGCTAATAGAAAAGGAAGGATTTTCTTGAGCCGTCTCTGTGCCATGCAGTCCACAATATCAAATATTTCATCCATTTTAAGATACATTTTATCCCATTTTAATATGTATCTAAACGCATCTTAGGTTAGGGAGTGAATCCCTTTAATAAGCAGTGTTTTCTCATTTTCTTCCAGTGTAAATAGCAGTACATCTTTATGATCATGATGAATAGTAGATTTTTTTTTTTTTTTGGCCACTTCTACTGGTCTTCATTTATTTATTTTCATCTATCTTTGTTCCTTGGCCTATGTGAGCCTCCCATTGCAGTGGCCTCTCTTGCTGCAGAGCACCGGCTCTGGGTGCATGCACTCCAGAGCTCCAGCTCGGTAGTTGGACACACCTGTCCAGCCGCTCCACCGCACGTGGGATCTTCCCAGGCCAGGGATCAAACCGGCACCCCTTGCACTGCAAGGTGGTGGTGTCCTTACCCACTGGACCACCAGGGAAGCCCAATAGTAGATTATGGATGATTTTGCTGTCTCATATGTTAAGAACCATTTGTAAGAGAGCATTACGTATTTCACAGAATGGGTCAAACAGATAAAGATTTAAATTTAGCATATCCTCATATTAAAGGTTACTAATGACAAAACACACAGTAGAGACCAGAACACAATATTCTGTGGCAAGCTGAATACTGGCTTCCTATAGAGTCTGACCCTTAGAATCTGTGACTATTTTACCTGTCAAAAGGAATTTTGCAGGTGTGATTATATTAAGAATGTACTATGGGAAGATTGGACTTCCCTACTGGGAAGAATCTACCTGCCATGCAGGAGACCAGGATTCCATTCCTGGGTCAGGAAAATGCCTGGCAACTCATTCCAGTATTCTTGCCTGGAAAATTTCATGAACAGAGGAGCCTAGTAGGCTATAGACATGGGATCGTAAAGAGTCAGCGTGACTGAGCAACTAAGCACATATACAGTAGCGAGATTATCCTGGATCATCTCGGTGGGTCCAGTGTAATCATAAGGGTCTTTATAACAGGGAAGCTGGAGACTGAAGTCATTCAGAGAGACACAAACTTAAAGCATGGAAGAAAAAGTTTGAGAGAAACCAGCACAATATTGTAAAGCAATTATCTTACAATAAAAATAAATAAATAAATAAAAAAGTTTAGAAGGAGGTACCTTGGGAAATGACATTTAATAAGTATTTCCTTTAAACGCATCTTAGGTTAGGGAGTGAATCCCTTTAATAAGCAGTGTTTTCTCATTTTCTTCCAGTGTAAATAGCAGTACATCTTTATGATCATGATGAATAGTAGATTTTTTTTTTTTTTTGGCCACTTCTACTGGTCTTCATTTATTTATTTTCATCTATCTTTGTTCCTTGGCCTATGTGAGCCTCCCATTGCAGTGGCCTCTCTTGCTGCAGAGCACCGGCTCTGGGTGCATGCACTCCAGAGCTCCAGCTCGGTAGTTGGACACACCTGTCCAGCCGCTCCACCGCACGTGGGATCTTCCCAGGCCAGGGATCAAACCGGCACCCCTTGCACTGCAAGGTGGTGGTGTCCTTACCCACTGGACCACCAGGGAAGCCCAATAGTAGATTATGGATGATTTTGCTGTCTCATATGTTAAGAACCATTTGTAAGAGAGCATTACGTATTTCACAGAATGGGTCAAACAGATAAAGATTTAAATTTAGCATATCCTCATATTAAAGGTTACTAATGACAAAACACACAGTAGAGACCAGAACACAATATTCTGTGGCAAGCTGAATACTGGCTTCCTATAGAGTCTGACCCTTAGAATCTGTGACTATTTTACCTGTCAAAAGGAATTTTGCAGGTGTGATTATATTAAGAATGTACTATGGGAAGATTGGACTTCCCTACTGGGAAGAATCTACCTGCCATGCAGGAGACCAGGATTCCATTCCTGGGTCAGGAAAATGCCTGGCAACTCATTCCAGTATTCTTGCCTGGAAAATTTCATGAACAGAGGAGCCTAGTAGGCTATAGACATGGGATCGTAAAGAGTCAGACGTGACTGAGCAACTAAGCACATATACAGTAGCGAGATTATCCTGGATCATCTCGGTGGGTCCAGTGTAATCATAAGGGTCTTTATAACAGGGAAGCTGGAGACTGAAGTCATTCAGAGAGACACAAACTTAAAGCATGGAAGAAAAAGTTTGAGAGAAACCAGCACAATATTGTAAAGCAATTATCTTACAATAAAAATAAATAAATAAATAAAAAAGTTTAGAAGGAGGTACCTTGAAATGGGATGAAGGGCCCAAGAGCCAAAGATTGTAGCGATCCCTTAGAGGCTGGAGAGGCCAAGGGAACAGACTTTCTTTTCAACCTTTCAGAAGACTAGAGTTCTACGGATACTTTGACTATAGTCTGTTAGACCCATTTCAGATCTCTGATCCCCAGGACTGTAAAAGAAATAAATCTGTGCTTTTTTTAAGCCTCTAACTTTTTGTTTGTGCAATTTTTTACAGCAACAGGAGGAAATTAATACAATCTTCTATAGAACTATCCTCTGAAAAATACAAAATATGTTTACAGTCCTGATTAGTCTCAAATACATGCACATATTAGTAATTTTATTCCTATTTTATAAAAAGATGCAGAGGTCAAAAAATATGAAACAATGAACGGATAGAAGGATGAATAGATGAGGAAGTATATAATAAAGCAAAAATAGCAACATGCTAAGTGTAGAAACTGGAAAGTAGATATGTGGTTGCTTATTTCTTTTAATGTTTCTGAAATTTTAACACTTTATAATAATTTTAATACTTTATAATAAGATACTGGAAATGGGAAATAATGCGTATTTGACAATCTTAAAAAAGAGCTGATGTCATTCTGCAAAAAAAAAAATACCTTTAGCCAAGTGACTCCAAAAGTGTACATTGCTGTAAAGCTGGTACTACATAATCGTGTTAAATTGCAACTTTTGTATTAGTGCTAGTTTTCAGTTGTGGAGCTTTTAATATATAAAGTGGAAAACTAAAATGAAAAAACTGTGAATTTTTCATTAAAAAAATATTTTTTTTTTTTTTTTACTAAGGAAGAACTTCTAAGATGGTAAAAGAAATCACATGGAGAGTTTAACAATATACACAGAGGGATATGCTTGCTCACGTTCTTACGTTAGCAAAAGAATTAGAAAACAACCTTAGTATTTTTCAATTCTAGAGAAAAATGTGAGATAGAATACGCTTTTAATTTTTTTCCAGTCTCCCCACTAGTACCCACTCTCTTGACCTCTCGCTGTTGTCTCTTCCACAAAAGGATTTGCTCTGTATCACAGTTGGAAAATGAACATGTAGTTATACCTCATACCAAGATGGTTTCCTTTTAATAGGTTTCTCTTTAAATTGCTAGTACCTCATACCCATCTTTACCAAGATGGTTTCCTTTTAATAGGTTTCTCTTTAAATTGCTAGTACCTTCAGTACTTACATGAATGGGTTCCAGGTCCTACTATGTGCCATGAGGCATCTTTGAATTTCTGAAACAAAAAGCCAGACTCGCTTCCAAAATCAGGTCATGAGGGAATGCATGGTCAACTGTCGTTGTTACCTAGTTAGTAAGTGAAATCATGTTGAAACGGTAAACTAGGCCATTGTTTCCTGATTATTTTCATGTCTTCTTATTTGCACCATGTTTACAGACCACAGCACTGCTTCTGAAATTTTAGGAAAAGTAAAACCCAATCAATAAGAACAATGATGCATAAAACTTTTATCCTACATATAAATTCAAAGGCTGATTTTAATTATCAGCCTTACATGTTAACTGGTTAATTGTATTTAATTTTTTTCATATTCCTGTTACTTGTTTCATTTTATCTATTATCCTTTAAAATTGTCTATAAACCTGCAGTAGAGTGCTTTCAGAAATTAACCAATTAAACAAAGGCACAGACCATTAAGTAATTTAATTGTTTGTTCAATGGACTTTGCTAGTTTATTTTAGATTATCCTATTTTACAAATTCACTTACCTCTTTCCCAACTGGAACCAGGGAGGATGCAGAAAAGAAGAAAAAGAAGGTCCCTGCTGTGCAAGAAACCCTTAAGAAAAAGCAAAAGAATTTCACAGAGCTTAACATCAAGTGCCCAAGAAAGAAAGGCAAGGAGGAAGCTTACCTATGGGAAAGCTAAGCACTATCACACGGAATACACACAGCTGTAAGAATCAAAATTCGCATGAAGACCCAGCAACTTCTATGCACCTGCAGAACCCAAGTTGGCATTTGTCATCAGAATCAGAGGGTATCTGTGGCTTGAGCACAAAAGTTTGAAAGGTGTTGCTGTTTCTTCATCTCCCACTAGTACCCACTCTCTTGACCTCTCGCTGTTGTCTCTTCCACAAAAGGATTTGCTCTGTATCACAGTTGGAAAATGAACATGTAGTTATACCTCATACCAAGATGGTTTCCTTTTAATAGGTTTCTCTTTAAATTGCTAGTACCTCATACCCATCTTTACCAAGATGGTTTCCTTTTAATAGGTTTCTCTTTAAATTGCTAGTACCTTCAGTACTTACATGAATGGGTTCCAGGTCCTACTATGTGCCATGAGGCATCTTTGAATTTCTGAAACAAAAAGCCAGACTCGCTTCCAAAATCAGGTCATGAGGGAATGCATGGTCAACTGTCGTTGTTACCTAGTTAGTAAGTGAAATCATGTTGAAACGGTAAACTAGGCCATTGTTTCCTGATTATTTTCATGTCTTCTTATTTGCACCATGTTTACAGACCACAGCACTGCTTCTGAAATTTTAGGAAAAGTAAAACCCAATCAATAAGAACAATGATGCATAAAACTTTTATCCTACATATAAATTCAAAGGCTGATTTTAATTATCAGCCTTACATGTTAACTGGTTAATTGTATTTAATTTTTTTCATATTCCTGTTACTTGTTTCATTTTATCTATTATCCTTTAAAATTGTCTATAAACCTGCAGTAGAGTGCTTTCAGAAATTAACCAATTAAACAAAGGCACAGACCATTAAGTAATTTAATTGTTTGTTCAATGGACTTTGCTAGTTTATTTTAGATTATCCTATTTTACAAATTCACTTACCTCTTTCCCAACTGGAACCAGGGAGGATGCAGAAAAGAAGAAAAAGAAGGTCCCTGCTGTGCAAGAAACCCTTAAGAAAAAGCAAAAGAATTTCACAGAGCTTAACATCAAGTGCCCAAGAAAGAAAGGCAAGGAGGAAGCTTACCTATGGGAAAGCTAAGCACTATCACACGGAATACACACAGCTGTAAGAATCAAAATTGCATGAAGACCCAGCACCTTCTATGCACCTGCAGAACCCAAGTTGGCATTTGTCATCAGAATCAGAGGGTATCTGTGGCTTGAGCACAAAAGTTTGAAAGGTGTTGCTGTTTCTTCATCTCTGTCAGATCTTCAGTGGTACATTTGTGAAGCACAACAAGGCTTCATTTAACGTGCTGAGAATTGTGGAAGGATATATTTCATGTGTGTGCATGTGTGCATGCATGCATGCTGAGTCATGTCAGACTACTTGGGACACCATGAACTGTCTAGCTTGCCAGGCTCCTCTGTCCATGGGATTCTCCAGTCAAGAATACTGGGTTGGGTAGCCATTTCCTTCTCCAGGAGATCTTTCAGACCTGTGACACCCTGCAGAAATGAATAGATTCCTCCTTTACATCCCAAGGCCCACCAGATGCAATGCTGAAATATTTAAGTCTGACTTTACCAAAAGTTACCAGCTAGTAAATGAGAAAGAATTCAGAAGAGCTATGTGTAATGGTAACATCTACATTGCAATACAATTGACTCATCTTCAGTTTATGGCCCACTACAGAGTCCCTCTCCTTAGATTCCTAAACCATCTACACATAAATCAACAGCATTCAGGAATATTCTGGATAGAAAATGCCAAGACAGGAAGAAGATGGCTTCTTTTACAAGGGTTCTAATCTCATCAGTGCCTGCTTGATCTAATCGTGCCCCAAAAGCTCCACCTCCAAATACCATCACATAGAGGATTGGGCTTCACCATGTGAATTTGGAAAAGACACATTCAGTATGTGGCTTACTGGACACCTCTGTACCAGTTAGTCTGTTAAGTAATTTAATTGTTTGTTCAATGGACTTTGCTTTATTTTAGATTATCCTATTTTACAAATTCACTTACCTCTTTCCCAACTGGAACCAGGGAGGATGCAGAAAAGAAGAAAAAGAAGGTCCCTGCTGTGCAAGAAACCCTTAAGAAAAAGCAAAAGAATTTCACAGAGCTTAACATCAAGTGCCCAAGAAAGAAAGGCAAGGAGGAAGCTTACCTATGGGAAAGCTAAGCACTATCACACGGAATACACACAGCTGTAAGAATCAAAATTCGCATGAAGACCCAGCAACTTCTATGCACCTGCAGAACCCAAGTTGGCATTTGTCATCAGAATCAGAGGGTATCTGTGGCTTGAGCACAAAAGTTTGAAAGGTGTTGCTGTTTCTTCATCTCTGTCAGATCTTCAGTGGTACATTTGTGAAGCACAACAAGGCTTCATTTAACGTGCTGAGAATTGTGGAAGGATATATTTCATGTGTGTGCATGTGTGCATGCATGCATGCTGAGTCATGTCAGACTACTTGGGACACCATGAACTGTCTAGCTTGCCAGGCTCCTCTGTCCATGGGATTCTCCAGTCAAGAATACTGGGTTGGGTAGCCATTTCCTTCTCCAGGAGATCTTTCAGACCTGTGACACCCTGCAGAAATGAATAGATTCCTCCTTTACATCCCAAGGCCCACCAGATGCAATGCTGAAATATTTAAGTCTGACTTTACCAAAAGTTACCAGCTAGTAAATGAGAAAGAATTCAGAAGAGCTATGTGTAATGGTAACATCTACATTGCAATACAATTGACTCATCTTCAGTTTATGGCCCACTACAGAGTCCCTCTCCTTAGATTCCTAAACCATCTACACATAAATCAACAGCATTCAGGAATATTCTGGATAGAAAATGCCAAGACAGGAAGAAGATGGCTTCTTTTACAAGGGTTCTAATCTCATCAGTGCCTGCTTGATCTAATCGTGCCCCAAAAGCTCCACCTCCAAATACCATCACATAGAGGATTGGGCTTCACCATGTGAATTTGGAAAAGACACATTCAGTATGTGGCTTACTGGACACCTCTGTACCAGTTAGTCTGTTAAGCAATTTAAATGCATTGTCTTATTTAACCTTTACCATAACCTTAAAAAGTAGGTCCTGGGGCTTCCCTGGTGGTCCAGTGGGTAAGGACACCACCTTGCAGTGCAAGGGGCGCCGGTTCGATCCCTGGCCTGGGAAGATCCCACGTGCCCTCGAGCGGCTGGACCAATGTGCCCAATTATCGCGCCGATGCTCTGGAGCGCATGCGCCCAGAGCTGGTGCTCTGCGACAACAGAGGCCACCGCGATTGGAGGCCCACATGAGCCAAAGAACAAAAGATGGATGAAAATAGATAAATGAAGAACCAATAGAAGTGGCCCGCCTGCTCCCCTCTCTCTCCCCTCCCTACCCGCCACCAATAATAAATAAATAAATAAATCTTAAAAAAAAAAAAAAAAAAAAAAGTAGGTCCTACTCTTAGCTCCATTTTACTACTAAGAAAATAGGGAAACAGAGATGTTCAGCAACTTGCCCAAATACAGATAGTAAGGACAGAGGCAAGGCTTTATGCTTTAGAGTCTAACTCCAGTGTTCTTGCTCTTGTCTCCTAAGGCAAGCCCTTTCATTTACAAGTACTCCATAAACATTAATTAGCATTAATTAGCCCTTCCACTGAAAACAAGATAAATTTTATCTCTCAACTATATTTTAAAAGAAAGACTGGACTTTAAAAGCAAAAGATATCAAACTGCAAATCCAGAACCTCAACCATTACAATTATGGGAAAAAGCATGGTTTGGGTTCATTTAGGATATAAATATAAGGATTATTGGCATGTAGCTTACATTTTTTATGAAATAATAATTAATAAAACCTTAGAGGACCTATTACCATGACACACACACACATTCATGCACAACTAAATTACGTTAACAAGTCTCTGACTGAGCAGGGCTTCCCAGGTGGCACTAGTGGTAAAGAACAGCCTTCCAATGCAGGAGACCTAGAGATGCAGGTTTGATTCCTGGGTCAAGAAGATCCCCTGGGGCTTCCCCTGGTGGTCCAGTGGGTGAGGACACCGCCTTGCAGTGCAAGGGGCGCCGGTTCGAGCCTTGGCCTGGGAAGATCCCACGTGCTGCGGAGCGGCTGGACTGATGTGTCCAATCACTGAGCCGGAGCTCTGGAGCCAGAGCTCTGGAGCGCATGCGCCCAGAGCTCTACAACGACAGACGCCACCGCGATGGGAGGCCCGCAGGAGCCAAAGAACAAAGACGGATGAAAATAGAGAAATGAAAGACCAATAGAAGTGGCCCGCATGCTCCCCTCCCTCCCCAACCCGACCCCCGCCCAAAATAAAATAAATAAATAAATAAATCTTTAAAAAAAAAAACAAAACAAGACAATAGTTACTAAGTTCAACCACTTAAATTGAGTTCAGGAGACTAGACTATAGAATTCAGAATATATATAAATAAGAGGCAGAAAGGTAAGCATTTTATTGGATGGACAATTATAATTCAGTATCATTTTTAAAAATTTTATTTATATTTACTTTTTGCTGTGCTGGGTCTTTATTGCTTCAGGTGGGCCTTCTCTATTTGTGGTGAGTGAGCTTCTCATTGTGGTGGCTTCTCTTATTGTGGAACACAGGCTCTAGGGTATGTGGGCTTCAGTAGTTGTGGTACAAGCTTAGTTGTCCCACTGCATGTAGGATGTGCCCAGACCAGGGATCGAACCATGTTTCCTTCACTGGCAGGTGGATTCTTTACCAATGAGCCACCAGGGAAGTCCCTATAACAAACGTTTTTTAAATAAATATCTCATTTTTTCAACTTATGTACATATAATTGTTTCTCTATTCCTTTGACTGCATTTTAAAGCACAACTGGAATTGTGAAAACTACCATGTTAACTGTTGAACATATAAAGAAAAAATTGTTTTCCTGTTGTTTGCGATAGATACATATGAAATGACAAGTATTTCACCGTCCTCTTTAGCTCATTCCAACCTCTCCCCACTTTTTCTGCAGTGCTTTACTGGTGCAGAGGCCAAAGAATGCATTAGAATACAGAAATCCTAAAGACAGCTCTTGAATTCACAGAATGTGCATTTTACTGACTTTTTAAAATCAATTTGCTCCTCTCCTCGGTATCAGTGGCTCAGCACATCAGTTTAAGAGAACTGTGCCCTGATGGATCGAGCCTCTGGATCTCAGCAGGGTCTCTTTCTACTGGAAGCAATGGAATTTCGGAGCGCATGCGGCCGGGGAGCTCTGACAACGAGCCAGACGCTCTGGGCGCATGCGCCCAGAGCTCTACAACGACAGACGCCACCGCGATGGGAGGCCCGCAGGAGCCAAAGAACAAAGACGGATGAAAATAGAGAAATGAAAGACCAATAGAAGTGGCCCGCATGCTCCCCTCCCTCCCCAACCCGACCCCCGCCCAAAATAAAATAAATAAATAAATAAATCTTTAAAAAAAAAAACAAAACAAGACAATAGTTACTAAGTTCAACCACTTAAATTGAGTTCAGGAGACTAGACTATAGAATTCAGAATATATATAAATAAGAGGCAGAAAGGTAAGCATTTTATTGGATGGACAATTATAATTCAGTATCATTTTTAAAAATTTTATTTATATTTATTTTTTGCTGTGCTGGGTCTTTATTGCTTCAGGTGGGCCTTCTCTATTTGTGGTGAGTGAGCTTCTCATTGTGGTGGCTTCTCTTATTGTGGAACACAGGCTCTAGGGTATGTGGGCTTCAGTAGTTGTGGTACAAGCTTAGTTGTCCCACTGCATGTAGGATGTGCCCAGACCAGGGATCGAACCATGTTTCCTTCACTGGCAGGTGGATTCTTTACCAATGAGCCACCAGGGAAGTCCCTATAACAAACGTTTTTTAAATAAATATCTCATTTTTTCAACTTATGTACATATAATTGTTTCTCTATTCCTTTGACTGCATTTTAAAGCACAACTGGAATTGTGAAAACTACCATGTTAACTGTTGAACATATAAAGAAAAAATTGTTTTCCTGTTGTTTGCGATAGATACATATGAAATGACAAGTATTTCACCGTCCTCTTTAGCTCATTCCAACCTCTCCCACTTTTCTGCAGTGCTTTACTGGTGCAGAGGCCAAAGAATGCATTAGAATACAGAAATCCTAAAGACAGCTCTTGAATTCACAGAATGTGCATTTTACTGACTTTTTAAAATCAATTTGCTCCTCTCCTCGGTATCAGTGGCTCAGCACATCAGTTTAAGAGAACTGTGCCCTGATGGATCGAGCCTCTGGATCTCAGCAGGGTCTCTTTCTACTGGAAGCAATGGAATTTAGGATGAGCTATTAGGGTGCGGAGTGAGGTGGGGGAGGATGCAGGACAAAGCGGAGGGCCTGCAGACGAAATATCATGAAGGATTCTTAAGCCTGCAGGAATTTATGGGATAATTCCCATCCTTAAAAGAGACCTCTGAAGATTCTCATGCTTTCTTGTTGCCAGCAGGATCTTCTGTTGAAAGAAGATAAATTTCTGTGTTTCTAAACCTCAGAAGAGCAATAGGAAAAATAGAGACATTGGCACATTCTTCCTAAGACACCAAACTAAACAGTGACAGCCAAACTAAGAGTGACAGCCTGAGTTAAGGATAGAGAAACGTGGCAAGCTTTGTCCAGGTCCTGGTCTCAGATATCCTCTCATAAACCCAGTGACGAGGGGGACATTTATATGCTTGTGGGACCCAAATACATGAAGCATGACAAACGTGGTCAAAGTTTATTGGTGAAGTACTTAAGGGAGAAGTCCTTTTTTTAATATCTTAGAAGTAATTTGTCAGTTACAGGAAGAATGGTGCATGCATCTAAAAATATCCCATATCTTCATAAAATGAAAAAGGCCTGTTTTTTCTGAGGCAACAACAAAATATGGGGGACCAAAAAAGCAGGGCATGGAACAAGGATGTTGCTAGTTAGTTTCACGAAATGGAATTTTTTACGCTAATATTATATGTTAAAATATATTTTTTTTTCACAGACTTTATTATTAAACCCAACACACATGGTACAGTTTTGTTTAAAACTCTATTTCTTGTTGAGTTTATTATTCAGATTTATATCCCTATGTGATTTAGGCAAAAACTGAGAAACTTTCATTAAGGTTTAAATTATGGCTCATCTCACTCCAGTGACATGAATATCAAAATAAAAAAACAAAAACCAGACATTGCATTTTCCATCAAATGGAAATAGAGATTATCTAGTAAATGCAGCTTTTTTCCCCAGGAGCTTAAGGAAAGTGATCTGTATATATCTGACAGAGATCCGAGCATCTTTCTGTGTGTGTGTGTGTACACTTGCATATATTTTAAATACAAATGCCACCCTGCTCTCAATATTCTGGCCTCCAGGCAAACTGACAGAGACATTACTCAGCAAGCCATGTTGGACCATGAAAAACACAATGAGTTGCCAAACAAAGAGCAGACACCCAAGACCACATGATCTTGCTTCCCCCTCCCCTACTGTCTTTGGGTTTTTTTTTTTTTTACACAATTCACATAAATGTTCTTCCAGAAATTCCACAGGTTTTAACTGTCTATCTATCCAACACTGCATACCTGCCCACCTGCTTCCTTATTAACCAAGAGTTTGCCTCCAAGTCTTCTCATGAGTCTGTCACCTTGACAACCTTCTGTGCTTCCCCTGTTTCCTCTTAGTGATGTATAAATTCCCAGCTGTTCAGGATCGTATGAGACATGACAAAATTTCACGTTTTATGAATTTCAGTGTATTTCTAGTTAGAATATAAAAATAAGAGGAAATAGGTTAAAGCAGCAATTCTCAGAAATTTTGGTCTCTACATCCCTTCATACTCTTAAAAACCAATAAGGAGTCCAAGGAATTTATGTGTATGTGGACAATGGTCTATGTTGTATTCAAAAGTAAAGCAGAACTTTTAAAAAAGTTATTCATCTAAAAAGTAACCATCATATAGCCATTATATGGTAACACTATAATGGATTTAAGAAAATATATCCTGTGTTTCCACAGTGAAAGAAACGTAGGGAGAAAAATGTGATTATTTATATTTTGACAAATCTCATTAATATCTGACTTAATAGCCATAATTAAATGAAAATTCTGATTTCTCTTAATCAAGTAACTGTCTTGTTGCAGTTTAACCTCACAGCTATGGAGTCTTACACTTTGTGTGGTATCCCTCAGGCAACCCTGGATGTCATTTTGAGAACCTCTGGAATAAGGAACTTGAGAATGGAATCATTGAATGTACAGTGCTGCGTCTGCTATCGGTAAATAGAGAATAGAATCCTTTTGAAGTAAAAAATAACTTCACAGGGCTTCCCTGGTGGTCCAGTGGGTAGGGACACCGTCTTGCAGTGCAGGGCATGCCAGTTCGATCCCTGGCCTGGGAAGATCTCATGTGACGTGGAGTGGCTGGACCAGTGTGTGCAAATACCAAGCCGGAGCTCTTGAGCGCGTGCGCCCAGAGCCAGTGCACCGCGACAAGAGAGGTCACTGAGACTGGGAGGCCCACAAAGGCCAAAGAACAAAGATAAATAAGTGAAAGACCAATAGAAGTGGCCAAAAATAAATAAATAAATAACTTCACAGACTATCCAATTATTCCTTAAATTATCTCCATCATAATATAAACTAAAAATTAGGTGGAAATCCCATTGCATAACCACTTGGACAACAATTAAACTGAAATTTAAAACTATAAGTAAATATAAACAAAAAAACAATTATTATTTTTTTGGCCAAGTCATACTACTTCCCGTATTCCTTGACCAGGGATCAGGGCTGTGCCTCCTGCAGGGAGAGCTCAAAGTCCTAATTATTGGACTGCCAGAGAATGCTCATCAAATTCTTAATATTGACAATGTTATAGATGATTTTTGCTGGAATAAAATCACCACATCTAACAAAAACACAATAGTGCCCTGGTAACAAGGTTCTTCAGCATTACATACTACCATTTGCCATGTATAACACATTTCTCTCTCTCTTTTTCATTGGAACTCAGATATACAAAATCAGATAAACTATTACCTTTAATTCAGGACACATTCTCTTCATTGATCTCTTAATGTTCTTCTTTCATTTAGCTATCTAGTTAATTTTTACAGTGTTATAAGAGACAGTACACCCACCACTCAAAATAAAACTAAAGGTCTCGAGAATAATTTACTCTGACAATGCAGCCTTATGATTCTATTCCATAGGCTCCTCCCATCATTGGCAACCATCTTAAACTCTGTCCTTATCATCCTTTTTGCTTTTTAAAATACAATTTTGTTTCAATACACAGTTTCATGTATGCTTTAAAAAGGCTTATGTATTTCTAAAAAGTACCTACTTTAATTTTATAGTTTATAATTTCAAAAAAGAAGAAATATGATATTGTAGTCATTGGAGACATTTTTTCCTTTATTACTAAGATTGCGATATCCATCCATATGATGTTACTGTATGATGCTTCATTTCATCCATTTTAACTACTGTATAATATTCCATTCAATGAATATGTGTAAATTAAGTCATTTCTTTTACCATTTTTCTGTATTTAAACTATAGCAAAATTTATAGCATATCTGATGTTACATGTCCTACTCTTGAGTCAAAATCATTATTAATGCAATAAGAGAACTTTATTGAGCATTTACTATGTGGCAGACAATATTCTAAGATCAATTCTTTAAAATTCACACCAACCTTAGGAGATTAGTAATATTATTTTCTCCATTTTACAGACAAGGATACTAACAATCACAGGTTAGAGTTTATTATAAAAAATATTGTCAGTATTCAAATTGCAACCATCAAATTCCACAGCTTAATATCTAATTAAACAATCACTATTTCCTTCTCTTCCGTTTCAAAATGACTTGTGACAAGCACAAGCTAATTAATTGCCCATATACTGTCCCCAGGAGAGCTCAAAGTCCTAATTATTGGACTGCCAGAGAATGCTCATCAAATTCTTAATATTGACAATGTTATAGATGATTTTTGCTGGAATAAAATCACCACATCTAACAAAAACACAATAGTGCCCTGGTAACAAGGTTCTTCAGCATTACATACTACCATTTGCCATGTATAACACATTTCTCTCTCTCTTCATTGGAACTCAGATATACAAAATCAGATAAACTATTACCTTTAATTCAGGACACATTCTCTTCATTGATCTCTTAATGTTCTTCTTTCATTTAGCTATCTAGTTAATTTTTACAGTGTTATAAGAGACAGTACACCCACCACTCAAAATAAAACTAAAGGTCTCGAGAATAATTTACTCTGACAATGCAGCCTTATGATTCTATTCCATAGGCTCCTCCCATCATTGGCAACCATCTTAAACTCTGTCCTTATCATCCTTTTTGCTTTTTAAAATACAATTTTGTTTCAATACACAGTTTCATGTATGCTTTAAAAAGGCTTATGTATTTCTAAAAAGTACCTACTTTAATTTTATAGTTTATAATTTCAAAAAAGAAGAAATATGATATTGTAGTCATTGGAGACATTTTTTCCTTTATTACTAAGATTGCGATATCCATCCATATGATGTTACTGTATGATGCTTCATTTCATCCATTTTAACTACTGTATAATATTCCATTCAATGAATATGTGTAAATTAAGTCATTTCTTTTACCATTTTTCTGTATTTAAACTATAGCAAAATTTATAGCATATCTGATGTTACATGTCCTACTCTTGAGTCAAAATCATTATTAATGCAATAAGAGAACTTTATTGAGCATTTACTATGTGGCAGACAATATTCTAAGATCAATTCTTTAAAATTCACACCAACCTTAGGAGATTAGTAATATTATTTTCTCCATTTTACAGACAAGGATACTAACAATCACAGGTTAGAGTTTATTATAAAAAATATTGTCAGTATTCAAATTGCAACCATCAAATTCCACAGCTTAATATCTAATTAAACAATCACTATTTCCTTCTCTTCTGTTTTCAAAAATGACTTGTGACAAGCACAAGCAATGAAATTACATGTCAGACCTCAATTATACCAGACGACTTTTACATTAATTATTTTATTGAAGTTAGAATTGAAACAAAAAATGAGCATTTTGTACAGTTTTCTGTCCATTCTAAAAATGTGTTTGTAGAAATTAGTTTGAGACACAATGTTACCATGGAATAACTGATTGAACTTGTGCTTCAGCATAAGAGTTAGGTCAAATTTACTGTAAATGATAGAAATGTAGCTGAAACTGGCATAACATAAGATACTTTATTAGCTCACAGGTTGGGGAAGGATATGGAGTTTTCAGAAAAAAAGAAATGTAGGAGAAATAGACAAAGCCACAAGACAGATTTCAACATCCCACTTTCAGTCGCTCTGCAGCATGCGGGATCTTCCCGGGCCAGGGATTGAACAAATGCCCCTTGCACTGCAAGGAGGACTCTCTACTCACTGGACCACCAGGGAAGCCCCTCCATGGATTACATTTTTGATAGCCGTTCCTCTGCTAGAACAAATCTTTTGCTTCTTTAGTTCAACTAGAATTTCCCAGCTATTAGAACAGTAACTACCACACAATAGATAATCAATGAATATTTGTTGGATAAGAAATGAATGGATGAATGAATTACCCCTTCAGACACTTGGTTGAAATTTCTTTACCTCTCTCTCCTTGAGAATTACAAATACTGGCAGTTTAAATAATCATTTCCCGTCTCCAAACTGATGAGCTCTAAATCATGCACCTTTTAATGCTCCCAATAAAAACAGAAGAAAAGAATTTTAAGATTTAAGATATCAGCTAAATAAAGGATTAATTGCATTTACAAACCACTGATAAAAACACATACTAGACATTTAATAGCTAACAATTGCCTATAATCATATTAAGGTAATGTATTTTGTCCTCACTTTAAAATATGTTTTGCATGTAAAGTATGTCTATCTATCATGCATTCAATTATCTCCCACAGCATGAGACCATTCTCAACATATGCACATGAGAGTCATAACATAGTACATGGTTGCTTGACAGTAATAGGTACACTAGAATATGCTACCTTATCAACAGACCTTTAATGTCCCAGTGTTAATGTCTTTAAGACTGTGAACTAGCAAGAGTGTGTAAATGCTCCAGTATATGGTACTGATCCAATTACTTAGAATGTTAAATGCATGGGGTAATCTTTCTTTTTATTTTATTTTTCTCACAAATGCAGTGGTGGGGGGAAAGCCATGGGGACTATTTCTTGTCTTAGTCTGAGCACCCCTGTGGAGAGGATCCAAGCTTGAAGTTTTCTTTGAAGTGAATGGAATCTCCACACTCAGATCAGTTCTGAGGATATACAGAGGAGAACAAGAAACTAGCCGCATGAAAACATACATTAGCATTTAAATGAGGCTAGGCTTAAAAGAAAATTTATGCATCAAAAAATACTAAGATTTGAAAACTAAGATACAATTTTTCAGCACTCCCAGGTCAAACCATCTTGTATTAGAAACTGGTCTTTCTTAGGCTTAACACAAAGGAAACAACAGTAGCAAATACTCAAAAAGCTTAAAGCTTAGGTTTGAAATAAGAGAAACGTATCAAAACAGCGCAGATGCTAAGTATTCCTACTGTGGATGTAATAGAAGTCTGGCAACATCCATGGATTGTATCTGTCCCATATCCTGACTTTCACTATGTATTTAATATTAGTAGCCTGCTAAAGTAAAAAATAAAACAAAAATAACCATTACAAAACAATATTCCAGTTAAGAATTCAACCATAAATCTTGCTGATGTGAGTAAATTCAACACAGGAAATATAATCTTCTTTGAATGTGAAATGTATCTGCCGTCTATAAAACCAAAATACAAACCAGAACCAGAGTTATTTCCCACAGTATCTATCATCTGTCAATCAAGAGGTAGTCTTTGAATAATACCACGGTTCAAAACTCTGTGTTCAGCTGAGTTTAAGTCATGGTTTCTGATTTTTAAGTTTGCACATAAAAAGCTAACTATACAAGGCAATGCATGTTGAGTGCCGAAAAATCTATGAAAGAAGAGGATCAAGGCCTGGAGAGGCTTCCCAGACAGTCCTCATGTGAGGGAGAGTACTTTGTGCAGCAGGGTGGAGCATTGAGGTCCTCTTTTTAGAGGGAGATGCCCAAGCAGAGCCTTGGAAACAAGCCAGAAGAATGAGCTTAGAAGACAGGAAGAAGACCAACTGGACTAGAGCACATGGTCCTGTCAGTGCCTGTGGACAGATGAAGAAGGAGGGCTGAGATCAGAATGCTGAGGGCCAGGTCTCTCAATGCAGTCAAAGACAAAATCATAAAGTGAGAGGAACACTGGTGACGATCAAATCCAACTTGCCAGATAACCTTGGATCCCCTCTTGAAGCTTCCAAGACAAATGATCGCCTAGCTTAAAGAATGATGCATGATTGATGGGCATGTTGCTCTGAAAGCAAGTTCCTTACTAGGCTTAGGTCCTCGGTTTTTCTCTTTAGATATACCATCAATTTGTATAATATGAAACCCCCATATTGTGTTTAATGTGGCTTAATCATTAAAACACAATTTGAGAGTTTCATATTATACAAATTAGTGATGCTACACTTCAGGGAAGCCAGATGGAAACTAAAAGGGAACATATGATATTAAAGTAGGCATTAAAGAAAACCACAAGCCTAAAATGGCATCACTTGTGTGAAAATCCATGATACCAAGCCCATATTTAATACCTGACCTAATCGCAGATTCAACCTTCCCTAGAAATGTCCTCTTAATCCACCAGTCTAGACGTTTCTGGTCAGCATCAGTGAGATACACCTGTGAGTCATCTCTACTCCTGAGGCAGAAGAGGTAATCTGCATGACAAAACTTGCCTTTCCCTCCAGGGAGGTGACTTGTTTGGAAACAATTCTTTCTTTTCTTTTGCTAATAGTGTCATTGCTCCACCCTCCTTCTATAAAAACCTTCCCTTTTGTATAACTCCTTAGAGGGCTTTCCATTTCTTAAAAATGGGAGGCTGCCCAATACATGAAACATGGAATAAAGTCAATTGGATCTTCGAATTGTATCAGTGGGCTTTGAAGAATGGGTAGCTACTACTTAGGAAGCAGAGAGAAAAGGGATGGATTCTGGGCAGGGAGTTTAAGTTGCAAAACCTCAAAAGCAGAAGAGAATGTGCATTACGGGGGAAAAAACTACAAAGATCAGCCGATACAAAGAATTTTCACTGAGAAGTCAAAGGAACCAAGAAAAGATGTCAAAAGAGTTTAGATTTGTTGATGTAGACATTAAGTTCTAAAGTAAAATTAGCATTTAGGATGAGAGGAAAACATGCTGAAAGTAGTATTTTAGGTAGATCAGACTAACTAGATTGTTTTAGAAAAAAACTGGAGACAGAAACACTAGTTAAGAGTCTTGAAAGAAAATGAAAATGCTAATTACCCAGTCATGTCCAACTCTTTGCAACTCTATGGACTACAGTCTTCCAGGCTTCTCTGTCCATGGAATTCTCCAGGCAAGAATACTGGACTGGGTAGCCATTCCAGTCTCCAGGGGATCTTCCCAACCAGGGATTAAACCTGGGTCTCCCACACTTCAGGCAGTTTCTTTACAATGTAAGCCACCCAGGGAAGCCCCAAGAATACTAGAATGGGTAGCCATTCCCATCTCCAGGGGACCTTCCCAACCCAGGGATTGAACCAGGGTCTCCTAAATTGCAGGCAAATTCTATACCTTCTGAGCCACCAAGGAAGCCCCTTAAGAGTCATAGAAAAGTAATAAGGATGAATAACTGCAACCACTTTGGAAAACAATTTGGTACTGCCTAGTACAGCTGCACATGCACATAAGTTCACGGCCAAGCAATTCTGCTCCTTGGTGTAGTCCCTAAAGAAACTCTTCACATGTGTGTTAGAAACCTGGATATGATTGTGTGCTGGAGTATTATTCATATCAGTATAATCTTGGAAACTACTCATTCCTTAAGAGTGGAAGAAATACACTGTAACATATTAACACAGAGCAATGAACTAAAGTTCCACCAGGGCTTCCCTGGTGGTCCAGTGGTTAAGGACACTGCCTTGCAGTGCAAGGGGCGCTGGTACAAACCCTGGCCTGGGAGGATCCCATGTGCCACAGAGTAGCTGGACCAATGTGTCCAACTACTGAGTCGGCACTCTGGAGCGCACGCGCCCAGAGCCGGCGCTCTGCAGCGAGAGGGGCCACTGTGATGGGAGGCCCACACAGGCCAGAGAACAAAGATAAATGAATGAAAGATCAACAGAAGTGGCCAAAAACGAAAAAGAAAAAAAGGGAGATAAAGTTCCACCAGTGGCTCAGTGGTAAGGAACCTGTCTCCACTGCAGGAGCAACAGGAGCTGCAGGTTCAATGCCTGGGTTGGGAAAATCCTTTGGAGGGGGGCTTGGCAACCCATTCCAATACCCTTGCCTAGAGAATCCCATGGACAGAGGAACCTGAGGGGCTACACACATGATTTGGTGACTGAACATGCATGCGCACACACACACACACACACACACACACACAGAGTTCCCTCAACATGCAAGTACAACAAAATCATAACGCTGATTGGAAAAAAAGATAATTCACAATAGAATTTTATATATAATCTTATTAACTATATAATACACACTTAAATGTATTTATATATTTATGTGCATATGCATATATAGATTCTCTTATAAAATTGTATATATTACTTTAGTAATTATACATAGTTATAGATTTATATATCTATTTGTATAAATATACACAAATTCTCTTGTGAATTATTTGAATAGCATGTTTTATTTTCATAAATTTCAAATACCTATAAATAATTATATTTTATTTAGGAATACATAAAAATGTGGAAAACCTAGAAAGAATGGTGAGGGAATGACATAAAATTCAAGAAGTTATCCACCTCTGGGGAAAGAAGGAAGGTGTGCCCGAGGAGCACAGAGGGCCTTTCTCAGATTCTGGCAAAATCCTACTTATTAAATTGGGCATGCATAATAAGAAACAAAAAGTAATGCAGAAGGCTGCACATAAGGAAAGGGTTTATTTGGGGTCTTAAGAATTGTAATTCAGGAGACAGATCTGGACAACTTGGAAAGACTGTTCCAAGAAAAAAATAATGAGTCAGGGGCTTATAAAGACAGAAAGCCACAAGGTTGTCAAAAGTTGCCTGGAGAGAATTGTAACAGACTCTGACATGCATCAGAAAATGTTTAAAACAACTTTTAAAAATCACAGGTAGTTTTAGGAGAGAAGTCTGATAAGTAGCTAGACAGTCGTCAGTTATTTTAGGGTAAGAGTTCAATACGTATTGGGGTTTCTGGAGGTGTTCTGACAACTGCCTTAGTCAGAAGATCACGTTCCACTCAGGTTGAGACACGCATAAATCACACTTCCTTAAAGGCCTCCCAGCTCCATTTGACAGGCCTCTCTTAGCAATACCAGCACCATTTTATTTCTTTTCAAAGTAGCTATGTTTATTTTATCAATATTTAACTGTATGGGTCCATTTTATATATACTTTGGTAAGTTGCCAAACAATTCACAAGTTGAAAATCTGAAAACAAATAAGGACTTAATCTAAGGCAGTCAGAGTGGGCATACAAGAAACACATGTATGATGTGAAATTCATGATTCATTTGGGTAAGATGATATAATAAGAGTTAATTTTCAACTAGCAATACTGGTGCAAAGGACAAACTATGCAAATCAGCAATGTCTAAGATTGTGAAAAATATCACAAAATTAATTCTTATTAACTATATAATACACACTTAAATGTATTTATATATTTATGTGCATATGCATATATAGATTCTCTTATAAAATTGTATATATTACTTTAGTAATTATACATAGTTATAGATTTATATATCTATTTGTATAAATATACACAAATTCTCTTGTGAATTATTTGAATAGCATGTTTTATTTTCATAAATTTCAAATACCTATAAATAATTATATTTTATTTAGGAATACATAAAAATGTGGAAAACCTAGAAAGAATGGTGAGGGAATGACATAAAATTCAAGAAGTTATCCACCTCTGGGGAAAGAAGGAAGGTGTGCCCGAGGAGCACAGAGGGCCTTTCTCAGATTCTGGCAAAATCCTACTTATTAAATTGGGCATGCATAATAAGAAACAAAAAGTAATGCAGAAGGCTGCACATAAGGAAAGGGTTTATTTGGGGTCTTAAGAATTGTAATTCAGGAGACAGATCTGGACAACTTGGAAAGACTGTTCCAAGAAAAAAATAATGAGTCAGGGGCTTATAAAGACAGAAAGCCACAAGGTTGTCAAAAGTTGCCTGGAGAGAATTGTAACAGACTCTGACATGCATCAGAAAATGTTTAAAACAACTTTTAAAAATCACAGGTAGTTTTAGGAGAGAAGTCTGATAAGTAGCTAGACAGTCGTCAGTTATTTTAGGGTAAGAGTTCAATACGTATTGGGGTTTCTGGAGGTGTTCTGACAACTGCCTTAGTCAGAAGATCACGTTCCACTCAGGTTGAGACACGCATAAATCACACTTCCTTAAAGGCCTCCCAGCTCCATTTGACAGGCCTCTCTTAGCAATACCAGCACCATTTTATTTCTTTTCAAAGTAGCTATGTTTATTTTATCAATATTTAACTGTATGGGTCCATTTTATATATACTTTGGTAAGTTGCCAAACAATTCACAAGTTGAAAATCTGAAAACAAATAAGGA
This sequence comes from Tragulus kanchil, assembly GCA_022376925.1. Lineage (NCBI taxonomy): Eukaryota > Metazoa > Chordata > Mammalia > Artiodactyla > Tragulidae > Tragulus > Tragulus kanchil. Next base: position 58,540,053 of record JAIOJX010000004.1, read on the forward strand.
CTTAATCTAAGGCAGTCAGAGTGGGCATACAAGAAACACATGTATGATGTGAAATTCATGATTCATTTGGGTAAGATGATATAATAAGAGTTAATTTTCAACTAGCAATACTGGTGCAAAGGACAAACTATGCAAATCAGCAATGCTCTAAGACTATTACTTGGATTTGGAATGAAGGAATAACAATTCTAAAAGTCCTCTGCCTAGGCTTTTTTTGGTGGCTTAGGAAATGGGTTAGAAGACATGAAATGTTCAGGCGTGCTAGAGTGTTTTCATCTACACAAAAGTGTTACGCAGTAAGACTCTCCAAACATGAGCTGTGACCCACTGACCTTCTGTTCCATGCCTCTTCTGTCCCAACATCTCCATATCTGGAGACTGACTGATTCCCTAGATGAAAGCTTGTTCTTTTACACTTCCAAAAATATTTATGTAAATTAAGACTTATGCTATGTCTCCTGGTGATATTGTGATTTATTGTGTTCTTTTTTGTTGTTTTCTGGCCACTTCTATCGGTCTTTCATTTATTCATTTATCCATATTTGTTCTTTGGCCCGTGTGGGCCTCCCATCGCGGTGGCCTCTGTTGTCACAGAGCACTGGCTCCAGGCATATGCGCTCCAGAGCTCCGGCTCCGTTGTTAGACACATTGGTCCAGCCACTCCACAGCATGTGGGATCTTCCCAGGGATGGAACCAGCGCCCCTTGCACTGCAAGGCGGTGTCCTTACCCACTGGACCACCAGGGAAGCCCGATATTGTGATTTATAATAAGAACATCAGTATTTGGGACTTCCCTGGTAGTCTAGGGGCTTGATCAATACGTATTGGGGTTTCTGGAGGTGTTCTGACAACTGCCTTAGTCAGAAGATCACGTTCCACTCAGGTTGAGACACGCATAAATCACACTTCCTTAAAGGCCTCCCAGCTCCATTTGACAGGCCTCTCTTAGCAATACCAGCACCATTTTATTTCTTTTCAAAGTAGCTATGTTTATTTTATCAATATTTAACTGTATGGGTCCATTTTATATATACTTTGGTAAGTTGCCAAACAATTCACAAGTTGAAAATCTGAAAACAAATAAGGACTTAATCTAAGGCAGTCAGAGTGGGCATACAAGAAACACATGTATGATGTGAAATTCATGATTCATTTGGGTAAGATGATATAATAAGAGTTAATTTTCAACTAGCAATACTGGTGCAAAGGACAAACTATGCAAATCAGCAATGCTCTAAGACTATTACTTGGATTTGGAATGAAGGAATAACAATTCTAAAAGTCCTCTGCCTAGGCTTTTTTTGGTGGCTTAGGAAATGGGTTAGAAGACATGAAATGTTCAGGCGTGCTAGAGTGTTTTCATCTACACAAAAGTGTTACGCAGTAAGACTCTCCAAACATGAGCTGTGACCCACTGACCTTCTGTTCCATGCCTCTTCTGTCCCAACATCTCCATATCTGGAGACTGACTGATTCCCTAGATGAAAGCTTGTTCTTTTACACTTCCAAAAATATTTATGTAAATTAAGACTTATGCTATGTCTCCTGGTGATATTGTGATTTATTGTGTTCTTTTTTGTTGTTTTCTGGCCACTTCTATCGGTCTTTCATTTATTCATTTATCCATATTTGTTCTTTGGCCCGTGTGGGCCTCCCATCGCGGTGGCCTCTGTTGTCACAGAGCACTGGCTCCAGGCATATGCGCTCCAGAGCTCCGGCTCCGTTGTTAGACACATTGGTCCAGCCACTCCACAGCATGTGGGATCTTCCCAGGGATGGAACCAGCGCCCCTTGCACTGCAAGGCGGTGTCCTTACCCACTGGACCACCAGGGAAGCCCGATATTGTGATTTATAATAAGAACATCAGTATTTGGGACTTCCCTGGTAGTCTAGGGGCTAAGACTCCGTTCTCCCAAAGCAGGGGGCCTGCGTTTGATCCCTGGTCAGGCAACTAGATCCCACATGCTGCAACTAAAGATGCCAAGCTCCAATACTATGTCCCAAACAGCCAAATAAATAAATATTTTCAAAAAAATGAATATATGTACTTGGTCATTCAGATGGCAAAAACGTATTTCTCATATATATTTGATTTTTACTCACAGTTCCTGGCACACAGCTCCCAAGCTCCTCGGGACTTCCTGAGTGATAAGAACAATGGGTTTATTTTTTGTTATATTATTTGGCCTCTTGCCCTCAGTTCCAGAAAATGCTCTAGAGCCATAAAGTTAAAATGACTATCATGTTATTCATTACCAGCTCCTTTCCACCACAAATGGTTTTAGGTTAACCAGGTGACTTATGGAAAGTACCTAAGAATGGCAGGTGCTCACCATGGGGAACCAACTTTAAGTACTACACCTTGATTTTCAGGGTCCAGAGAGAGGCTGCATGTTGAATCAGTCATGTATTGGCCAATGAATTAATTAATTTTTATGTCATGAAACTCCATGAAAACTCCCCAAATGAGGGTGTTCAGAGAGCTGCCACATACAAGGCCCAAAGCTCTACAAGGACAGAAGCTCCTCAAGACATCAGACTTGCTCTATGGATCTCTTATCTGTAGCCTTTAATATCCTTTGGAACAAATCAGTCATCAAGTGAGTATACGAGTTTCCTGAGTTATATGAACCACTTGAGCAAATGAACAGGACTCAAGGAGAGGCTGTGGGAACCTCTGATTTATAGACAGTCAGTCAGAAGTAAGGTAATAAACTGGACTTGTAACTGGCATCCTGAGTTTGAGGGGGGTCACAAGAATTTCCATTTGTATCCAGTCAACCACAAGAACGAGTAACAACCTGGGACTATGAAGCCCTCTGAAGTGGAGGGAGGTTTTGAGAGGACGAGGTCTTTACCTGTGGAATATGACAATATTTCTGCTAGATAATGTCAGAATTGACCATGTCTGAAAACTGCTTGTTTGTGTGTGGAAGACACACACACACACACACACTGAAATTAGGGTAGGTTCAGGAATTTAAATCACTTCCTCTCTCCTTTCCTTTTTATTTAACATTCTTAATCTGATATTCACTCAAACTAGGTATCAGGAGTCAAAGGTGAAGAGGTTTGGGCCTCAGCTTCCATTCAAAATCTAGGTGAGTGGTTGGTGGGAATGTAAGAAAATAGTAAGTACTACAGAAAATAGTATAATGGTTCCTTAGAAAAGTAAAACTAGTGATTCAGCCACCCAACTCCTGGACATATATTCAGACAAAACTATAATGCAAACAGATACATGCAATCCTATGTTTATAACAGCACTATTTATGATAGCCAAGACATGGAAACAACCTAAATGTCCATCAGTAGATAAACAGATAAAGATGTGATTTATGTATACAGTGGAATGAACTGAATACAGCCATAAAAAAGAGTGAAATAATGCCACTTTCAGCAATATGGATGCAACTAGAGATTATCACACGAAGTGAAGTAAGTCAGGAAGAGAAAGACAAATACCATATTGTATCACTTTTATGTGGAATTTAAAGAATGACACAAATGAACTTATTTATGAAGCAGAAACAGAATTACAAACACAGAAAACAGACTGGCAGTTCCCAACGGGAAAGGGGTTGTGGGAGGGATGGACTAGAGTTAGTAGATGTAAATTTTTATATATAGAATAAATAACAAAGTCCTACTGTATATTTCAGAGAACTATATTAATATCCTATGATAAACCATAATGGAAAAGAATATTATTAATAAAAAGAATACATATATATAACTGAATCACTTTGCTGCTGTACAGCAGTAATTAACACAGCATTGTAAATTAACTATATTTCAATGAATTTTAAAAAAAATTTGGCCTCTTTTTTATTGATTTTTAAGTTTATCTATTTCTCACCTATCTTGATTCTTCGGCCTGTGTGGGCCTCCCATCGCAGTGGCCTTTCTCATTGCAGAGCACCGACCTTGGTGCATGCGCTCCAGAGCACTGGCTTGTAATTGGACACACCGGTCCAGTTGCTCAGCAGCATGTGGGATCTTCCCAGGCCAGGGATCAATCTGGTGTCCCCGCCACCCTGCACTGCAAGGTGGAATCTTTACCCACTGGACCACCAGGGAAGCACTGAATTTTTTTTTTTAATTATGAAAACATTCTAATGAGCATACTGCTTTTCTATTGCTGGTGTAAAAAATTATCACAAACTCAGTATCTTGGAACACGCAAATGTAGGTCAGAAGTTCAAAGCCGGTCTTAATAGGCCAAAACTAAGGAGTCGGAGCAGTGTGTTCCTTTCTGGAGGTTCTCAGGAAACAGCCACATTTTTGTGGATTTGTATTGTTGGAAGTTTCTTGGGGTTGTAGGAATGAGCACCCTACAACCAGTTTCCTTTCTTTCTTTTTTTATTGGAGTATAGTTGATTCACAATGTTGCATTAGTTTCAGGTGTACAGTGAAGTCATTGTTACACATCTTTTACAGAGATTTTACAACCAGTTTTCTTGCTGGCTGTTGGCCAGGAGTCATTCTCAGCTTCTAGACCCACCTGCACTCCACGGCTTCAGAGTCAGAAATGGCAGTTGAGTCGTTCTCATGTCTTATCTCTGCTGCCTCTCCCTCCCTCACAGACTCTTTCTGACCAACCTTCCTGCCTTCCTGTTTGAAGGACTCATATGATTCGGTTGGGCGCACCCAGATAATTTGGGAAAATTTCCCTGTCTCAAAGTCCTTTACCTTAATCACATCTGCAATGTCCCTTTTGCCACAGAAAGAAACGTATTCATGGCTCCAGGGATTAGGGTGCAAACATCTTTGAAAGCCATTATTCTGCTTCCTACCATGGAATTTTTTAAAACTCTAAAATTTTTAGGACTTCCTTGGTGGTCCAGTGGGTAAAGAGCCCACCTTGCAGTGCAAAGGGCACCAGTTAGATTCCTGGCCCAGAAGGATTCCATGTGCTGTAAAGCGACTGGACAGGTGTGTCCAATTACAAGCCAGCGCTCTGGTGCTCTGCAAGGAGTAAGGTCACTGTAGTGGGAGGCCCACACAGGCCAAAGAAAAAAGATGGATGAGAATAAATAAATAAAAAACCAATAAAAGAGGCATTGCAGAGCACCGACCTTGGTGCATGCGCTCCAGAGCACTGGCTTGTAATTGGACACACCGGTCCAGTTGCTCAGCAGCATGTGGGATCTTCCCAGGCCAGGGATCAATCTGGTGTCCCCGCCACCCTGCACTGCAAGGTGGAATCTTTACCCACTGGACCACCAGGGAAGCACTGAATTTTTTTTTTTAATTATGAAAACATTCTAATGAGCATACTGCTTTTCTATTGCTGGTGTAAAAAATTATCACAAACTCAGTATCTTGGAACACGCAAATGTAGGTCAGAAGTTCAAAGCCGGTCTTAATAGGCCAAAACTAAGGAGTCGGAGCAGTGTGTTCCTTTCTGGAGGTTCTCAGGAAACAGCCACATTTTTGTGGATTTGTATTGTTGGAAGTTTCTTGGGGTTGTAGGAATGAGCACCCTACAACCAGTTTCCTTTCTTTCTTTTTTTATTGGAGTATAGTTGATTCACAATGTTGCATTAGTTTCAGGTGTACAGTGAAGTCATTGTTACACATCTTTTACAGAGATTTTACAACCAGTTTTCTTGCTGGCTGTTGGCCAGGAGTCATTCTCAGCTTCTAGACCCACCTGCACTCCACGGCTTCAGAGTCAGAAATGGCAGTTGAGTCGTTCTCATGTCTTATCTCTGCTGCCTCGCCCTCCCTCACAGACTCTTTCTGACCAACCTTCCTGCCTTCCTGTTTGAAGGACTCATATGATTCGGTTGGGCGCACCCAGATAATTTGGGAAAATTTCCCTGTCTCAAAGTCCTTTACCTTAATCACATCTGCAATGTCCCTTTTGCCACAGAAAGAAACGTATTCATGGCTCCAGGGATTAGGGTGCAAACATCTTTGAAAGCCATTATTCTGCTTCCTACCATGGAATTTTTTAAAACTCTAAAATTTTTAGGACTTCCTTGGTGGTCCAGTGGGTAAAGAGCCCACCTTGCAGTGCAAAGGGCACCAGTTAGATTCCTGGCCCAGAAGGATTCCATGTGCTGTAAAGCGACTGGACAGGTGTGTCCAATTACAAGCCAGCGCTCTGGTGCTCTGCAAGGAGTGAGGTCACTGTAGTGGGAGGCCCACACAGGCCAAAGAAAAAAGATGGATGAGAATAAATAAATAAAAAACCAATAAAAGAGGCCAATTTTTTTTTTTAATTGTAAAAATTTTAAAGCCACATACTTATAATTGATATATACCATGGATTTGTAACTAATGGAACAGGCATGATAAGAAAGGATGAGAACTATCCTTTGATAGAGTATATTTTTCTATTTTTTTTTTTCCTAGGGAGACAGCATGATGCTGTGGGGGACATAGCACAGTGCCTGACACATAGTAAGCATTCAACAAATACCTCTTGTAACCCAAATGTCCTCAGTCATCAATAATCCCACCTTCTGATGCTTTCTCTATAATATTCAAACAATAATCTAGTCCTCCACTTTGCTGGATAGGAAGGGCTGCCTTTGGCCGTGTTCTCCTTCTCAGGCAATTCAACAACCACTGCACGTTCCACAGTTAGTCCCAGGATTCCACCTTGCCTCTCCCTCTGCTCTGTGAGCCAGGGCTGCTCTGCAGGTCACACCGCCATCACTTCCCCACGGCCACAGCTGTTACAGAGGTCTGTGTCAGCTCCTACCAAAGCACTGACCCACTCTTTTCCCTTTATTCTCTAGAACTCCCCCAAACTAAGATACAGGGATGAAAAAGCAGATACAATGCAGACAGGAAGACAAACCTGGACATTTGCTATTGCTGTTCAGAAAGTCTACTTCCTGTACCCCTACACAGTGACCCCCCCCAACCATCTCTCCCTGACTGCTCTGCTGTTGGGACCAGTGTGGCTGCCACTGACCCAAGTACTCTATGACCAGTCCCTCCACACCTGCATCAGGTATTCAAGTATTCAGTGCCTTACACGTCTTTTCTGGAGGTTCAGATCTTTATCTCAGGTGAGCATGACCACCAAGCGTTCTCCCAGCACAGCACCCTCCTACAAAGGCAACAGCGTCGTATCTGGCTTTACGGTGGTATTTAAAAACAGTTGCTTGTTGTAGCTGTCAATATTTCAGAAAGGCATCTAATCTCAAAGCATCTCTTTGTATTAATTTTTGTGTTTTCATTTTTACAAGAAATTTAATTTTATTTTTAAAACATTGTTTTTGTATTTTTATTTTTAAAAGAAATTTTCAGTCCCCTAGGCCACTCCTCACTGTGTTTAGGAAAAAAATGAGACCCAGAGAGGAGAAATGATGTGCACGTCACATAATTTGTTAGCACAATACTGAAAGACAGGTGTTCTGACTTCCTGTATGCTACTTTGAAAACCTTTGTTTCTATTCATGTTAAAAACAGAAATCTTCAACACCATTACATAGTTTTCTTTTGCTTCTAAATATGACTGAAAAATCTATATCATTGTTTATACATCTGGGGCTTTTTCTTATTGAAACCAAATCTCCAATGTCATCCCACTAAGAACATAAATAGAG